>OX638073.1:17102948-17701948 GCA_951804385.1 Trifolium dubium
TATATAGTCCTAACTATAGTTTTGAAACTTTGGGAAGAAAATCGTCCCGCTTTGGTACAAATGGGAATTTGAAGAAATGTAGACAAAATTGGTGACCAAGGAGTAACCAAAGTTCAATATACTAGTATAATAGTCTAAATATAGCTTTGAACCCTTTTAGAATGAAATCTAACCAATATATAGTCCAAACTATAGTTTTGAAACTTTGGGAAGCAAATCATACCGTTTTGGTGCAAATGGGAATTTGAAGAAATGTAAACATAATTGGTGACCAAGGAGTAACCAAAGTTCAATATATTAGTATAATAGTCAATGTATAGCTTTGAACCCATTTATAATGGATTCTAACCAATATATAGTGCAAACTATAGTTTTAAAACTTTGGGAAGAAAATCTTCCCGTTATGGTACAAATAAAAATTTGAAGAAATTTATACAAAATTGGCTCACCAATGAGTAACCAAAGTTCAATATACTAGTATAATAGTCTAAATATAGCTTTGAACCCCTTTAGAATGGATTGTAACGAATATATAGTCCTAACTATAGTTTTGAAACTTTGGGAAGAAAATCGTCCCGTTTTAGTGCAAATGGGAATTTGAAGAAATGTAGACATAATTAATGACCAAGGAGTAACCAAAGTTCAATATATTAGTATAATAGTCAAAGTATAGCTTTGAACCCATTTATAGTGGATTCTAACCAATATATAGTCCAAACTATAGTTTTGAAACTTTGGGAAGAAAATCTTCCCGTTATGGTACAAATGAGAATTTGAAGAAATTTATACAAAATTGGCTCACCAATGAGTAACCAAAGTTCAATATACTAGTATAATAGTCTAAATATAGCTTTGAACCCCTTTAGAATGGATTGTAACGAATATATAGTCCTAACTATAGTTTTGAAACTTTGGGAAGAAAATCGTCCCTTTTAGTGCAAATGGGAATTTGAAGAAATGTAGACATAATTGGTGACCAAGGAGGAACCAAAGTTCAATATATTAGTATAATAGTCAAAGTATAGCTTTGAACCCATTTATAATGGATTCTAACCAATATATAGTCCAAACTATAGTTTTGAAACTTTGGGAAGCAACTCTTCCCGTTATGGTACAAATAAAAATTTGAAGAAATTTATACAAAATTGGCTCACCAATGAGTAACCAAAGTTCAATATACTAGTATAATAGTCTAAATATAGCTTTGAACCCCTTTAGAATGGATTGTAACGAATATATAGTCCTAACTATAGTTTTGAAACTTTGGGAAGAAAATCGTCCCTTTTAGTGCAATGGGAATTTGAAGAAATGTAGACATAATTGGTGACCAAGGAGGAACCAAAGTTCAATATATTAGTATAATAGTCAAAGTATAGCTTTGAACCCATTTATAATGGATTCTAACCAATATATAGTCCAAACTATAGTTTTGAAACTTTGGGAAGCAATTCTTCCCGTTATGGTACAAATGAGAATTTGAAGAAATTCATACAAAATTGGCTCACCAATGAGTAACCAAAGTTCAATATACTAGTATAATAGTCTAAATATAGCTTTGAACCCCTTTAGAATGGATTGTAACGAATATATAGTCCTAACTATAGTTTTGAAACTTTGGGAAGAAAATCGTCCCTTTTAGTGCAAATGGGAATTTGAAGAAATGTAGACATAATTGGTGACCAAGGAGGAACCAAAGGTCAATATATTAGTATAATAGTCAAAGTATAGCTTTGAACCCATTTATAATGGATTCTAACCAATATATAGTCCAAACTATAGTTTTGAAACTTTGGGAAGCAACTCTTCCCGTTATGGTACAAATAAAAATTTGAAGAAATTTATACAAAATTGGCTCACCAATGAGTAACCAAAGTTCAATATACTAGTATAATAGTCTAAATATAGCTTTGAACCCCTTTAGAATGGATTGTAACGAATATATAGTCCTAACTATAGTTTTGAAACTTTGGGAAGAAAATCGTCCCTTTTAGTGCAATGGGAATTTGAAGAAATGTAGACATAATTGGTGACCAAGGAGGAACCAAAGTTCAATATATTAGTATAATAGTCAAAGTATAGCTTTGAACCCATTTATAATGGATTCTAACCAATATATAGTCCAAACTATAGTTTTGAAACTTTGGGAAGCAATTCTTCCCGTTATGGTACAAATGAGAATTTGAAGAAATTTATACAAAATTGGCTCACCAATGAGTAACCAAAGTTCAATATACTAGTATAATAGTCTAAATATAGCTTTGAACCCCTTTAGAATGGATTGTAACGAATATATAGTCCTAACTATAGTTTTGAAACTTTGGGAAGACAATCGTCCCTTTTAGTGCAATGGGAATTTGAAGAAATGTAGACATAATTGGTGACCAAGGAGGAACCAAAGTTCAATATATTAGTATAATAGTCAAAGTATAGCTTTGAACCCATTTATAATGGATTGTAACCAATATATAGTCCAAACTATAGTTTTGAAACTTTGGGAAGCAATTCTTCCCGTTATGGTACAAATGAGAATTTGAAGAAATTTATACAAAATTGGCTCACCAATGAGTAACCAAAGTTCAATATACTAGTATAATAGTCTAAATATAGCTTTGAACCCCTTTAGAATGGATTGTAACGAATATATAGTCCTAACTATAGTTTTGAAACTTTGGGAAGAAAATCGTCCCATTTAGTGCAAATGGGAATTTGAAGAAATGTAGACATAATTGGTGACCAAGGAGGAACCAAAGTTCAATATATTAGTATAATAGTCAAATTATAGCTTTGAACCCATTTATAATGGATTCTAACCAATATATAGTCCAAACTATAGTTTTGAAACTTTGGGAAGCAACTCTTCCCGTTATGGTACAAATAAAAATTTGAAGAAATTTATACAAAATTGGCTCACCAATGAGTAACCAAAGTTCAATATACTAGTATAATAGTCTAAATATAGCTTTGAACCCCTTTAGAATGGATTGTAACGAATATATAGTCCTAACTATAGTTTTGAAACTTTGGGAAGAAAATCGTCCCTTTTAGTGCAATGGGAATTTGAAGAAATGTAGACATAATTGGTGACCAAGGAGGAACCAAAGTTCAATATATTAGTATAATAGTCAAAGTATAGCTTTGAACCCATTTATAATGGATTCTAACCAATATATAGTCCAAACTATAGTTTTGAAACTTTGGGAAGCAATTCTTCCCGTTATGGTACAAATGAGAATTTGAAGAAATTCATACAAAATTGGCTCACCAATGAGTAACCAAAGTTCAATATACTAGTATAATAGTCTAAATATAGCTTTGAACCCCTTTAGAATGGATTGTAACGAATATATAGTCCTAACTATAGTTTTGAAACTTTGGGAAGAAAATCGTCCCTTTTAGTGCAAATGGGAATTTGAAGAAATGTAGACATAATTGGTGACCAAGGAGGAACCAAAGGTCAATATATTAGTATAATAGTCAAAGTATAGCTTTGAACCCATTTATAATGGATTCTAACCAATATATAGTCCAAACTATAGTTTTGAAACTTTGGGAAGCAACTCTTCCCGTTATGGTACAAATAAAAATTTGAAGAAATTTATACAAAATTGGCTCACCAATGAGTAACCAAAGTTCAATATACTAGTATAATAGTCTAAATATAGCTTTGAACCCCTTTAGAATGGATTGTAACGAATATATAGTCCTAACTATAGTTTTGAAACTTTGGGAAGAAAATCGTCCCTTTTAGTGCAATGGGAATTTGAAGAAATGTAGACATAATTGGTGACCAAGGAGGAACCAAAGTTCAATATATTAGTATAATAGTCAAAGTATAGCTTTGAACCCATTTATAATGGATTCTAACCAATATATAGTCCAAACTATAGTTTTGAAACTTTGGGAAGCAATTCTTCCCGTTATGGTACAAATGAGAATTTGAAGAAATTTATACAAAATTGGCTCACCAATGAGTAACCAAAGTTCAATATACTAGTATAATAGTCTAAATATAGCTTTGAACCCCTTTAGAATGGATTGTAACGAATATATAGTCCTAACTATAGTTTTGAAACTTTGGGAAGACAATCGTCCCTTTTAGTGCAATGGGAATTTGAAGAAATGTAGACATAATTGGTGACCAAGGAGGAACCAAAGTTCAATATATTAATATAATAGTCAAAGTATAGCTTTGAACCCATTTATAATGGATTCTAACCAATATATAGTCCAAACTATAGTTTTGAAACTTTGGGAAGCAATTCTTCCCGTTATGGTACATATGAGAATTTGAAGAAATTTATACAAAATTGGCTCACCAATGAGTAACCAAAGTTCAATATACTAGTATAATAGTCTAAATATAGCTTTGAACCCCTTTAGAATGGATTCTAACGAATATATAGTCCTAACTATAGTTTTGAAACATTGGGAAGAAAATCGTCCCGTTTTAGTGCAAATGGGTATTTGAAGAAATGTAGACATAAATGGTGACCAAGGAGTAACCAAAGTTCAATATATTAGTATAATAGTCTACATATAGCTTTGAACCCATTTAGAATGGATTCTAACCAATATATAGTCCAAACTATAGTTTTGAAACTTTGGGATGCAAATCGTACCGTTTTGGTGCAAATGGGAATTTGAAGAAATGTAGATATAATTGGTGAGCAAGGAGTAACCAAAGTCCAATATATTAGTATAATAGTCAAAGTATAGCTTTGAACCCATTTATATTGGATTCTAACCAATATATAGTGCAAACTATAGTTTTAAAACTTTGAGAAGAAAATCTTCCCGTTATGGTACAAATAAAAATTTGAAGAAATTTATACAAAATTGGCTCACCAATGAGTAACCAAAGTTCAATATACTAGTATAATAGTCTAAATATAGCTTTGAACCCCTTTAGAATGGATTGTAACGAATATATAGTCCTAACTATAGTTTTGAAACTTTGGGAAGAAAATCGTCCCGTTTTAGTGCAAATGGGAATTTGAAGAAATGTAGACATAATTGGTGACCAAGGAGGAACCAAAGTTCAATATATTAGTATAATAGTCAAAGTATAGCTTTGAACCCATTTATAATGGATTCTAACCAATATAAATTCCAAACTATAGTTTTGAAACTTTGGGAAGCAATTCTTCCCGTTATGGTACATATGAGAATTTGAAGAAATTTATACAAAATTGGCTCACCAATGAGTAATCAAAGTTCAATATACTAGTATAATAGTCTAAATATAGCTTTGAACCCCTTTAGAATGGATTGTAACGAATATATAGTCCTAACTATAGTTTTGAAACATTGGGAAGAAAATCGTCCCGTTTTAGTGCAAATGGGTATTTGAAGAAATGTAGACATAAATGGTGACCAAGGAGTAACCAAAGTTCAATATATTAGTATAATAGTCTACATATAGCTTTGAACCCATTTAGAATGGATTCTAACCAATATATAGTCCAAACTATAGTTTTGAAACTTTGGGAAGCAAATCGTACCGTTTTGGTGCAAATGGGAATTTGAAGAAATGTAGATATAATTGGTGAGCAAGGAGTAACCAAAGTCCAATATATTAGTATAATAGTCAAAGTATAGCTTTGAACCCATTTATATTGGATTCTAACCAATATATAGTGCAAACTATAGTTTTAAAACTTTGAGAAGAAAATCTTCCCGTTATGGTACAAATAAAAATTTGAAGAAATTTATACAAAATTGGCTCACCAATGAGTAACCAAAGTTCAATATACTAGTACAATAGTCTAAATATAGCTTTGAACCCCTTTAGAATGGATTGTAACGAATATATAGTCCTAACTATAGTTTTGAAACTTTGGGAAGAAAATCGTCCCGTTTTAGTGCAAATGGGAATTTGAAGAAATGTAGACATAATTGGTGACCAAGGAGGAACCAAAGTTCAATATATTAGTATAATAGTCAAAGTATAGCTTTGAACCCATTTATAATGGATTCTAACCAATATATAGTCCAAACTATAGTTTTGAAACTTTGGGAAGCAATTCTTCCCGTTATGGTACAAATGAGAATTTGAAGAAATTTATACAAAATTGGCTCACCAATGAGTAACCAAAGTTCAATATACTAGTATAATAGTCTAAATATAGCTTTGAACCCCTTTAGAATGGATTGTAACGAATATATAGTCCTAACTATAGTTTTGAAACTTTGGGAAGACAATCGTCCCTTTTAGTGCAATGGGAATTTGAAGAAATGTAGACATAATTGGTGACCAAGGAGGAACCAAAGTTCAATATATTAATATAATAGTCAAAGTATAGCTTTGAACCCATTTATAATGGATTCTAACCAATATATAGTCCAAACTATAGTTTTGAAACTTTGGGAAGCAATTCTTCCCGTTATGGTACATATGAGAATTTGAAGAAATTTATACAAAATTGGCTCACCAATGAGTAACCAAAGTTCAATATACTAGTATAATAGTCTAAATATAGCTTTGAACCCCTTTAGAATGGATTCTAACGAATATATAGTCCTAACTATAGTTTTGAAACATTGGGAAGAAAATCGTCCCGTTTTAGTGCAAATGGGTATTTGAAGAAATGTAGACATAAATGGTGACCAAGGAGTAACCAAAGTTCAATATATTAGTATAATAGTCTACATATAGCTTTGAACCCATTTAGAATGGATTCTAACCAATATATAGTCCAAACTATAGTTTTGAAACTTTGGGATGCAAATCGTACCGTTTTGGTGCAAATGGGAATTTGAAGAAATGTAGATATAATTGGTGAGCAAGGAGTAACCAAAGTCCAATATATTAGTATAATAGTCAAAGTATAGCTTTGAACCCATTTATATTGGATTCTAACCAATATATAGTGCAAACTATAGTTTTAAAACTTTGAGAAGAAAATCTTCCCGTTATGGTACAAATAAAAATTTGAAGAAATTTATACAAAATTGGCTCACCAATGAGTAACCAAAGTTCAATATACTAGTATAATAGTCTAAATATAGCTTTGAACCCCTTTAGAATGGATTGTAACGAATATATAGTCCTAACTATAGTTTTGAAACTTTGGGAAGAAAATCGTCCCGTTTTAGTGCAAATGGGAATTTGAAGAAATGTAGACATAATTGGTGACCAAGGAGGAACCAAAGTTCAATATATTAGTATAATAGTCAAAGTATAGCTTTGAACCCATTTATAATGGATTCTAACCAATATAAATTCCAAACTATAGTTTTGAAACTTTGGGAAGCAATTCTTCCCGTTATGGTACATATGAGAATTTGAAGAAATTTATACAAAATTGGCTCACCAATGAGTAATCAAAGTTCAATATACTAGTATAATAGTCTAAATATAGCTTTGAACCCCTTTAGAATGGATTGTAACGAATATATAGTCCTAACTATAGTTTTGAAACATTGGGAAGAAAATCGTCCCGTTTTAGTGCAAATGGGTATTTGAAGAAATGTAGACATAAATGGTGACCAAGGAGTAACCAAAGTTCAATATATTAGTATAATAGTCTACATATAGCTTTGAACCCATTTAGAATGGATTCTAACCAATATATAGTCCAAACTATAGTTTTGAAACTTTGGGAAGCAAATCGTACCGTTTTGGTGCAAATGGGAATTTGAAGAAATGTAGATATAATTGGTGAGCAAGGAGTAACCAAAGTCCAATATATTAGTATAATAGTCAAAGTATAGCTTTGAACCCATTTATATTGGATTCTAACCAATATATAGTGCAAACTATAGTTTTAAAACTTTGAGAAGAAAATCTTCCCGTTATGGTACAAATAAAAATTTGAAGAAATTTATACAAAATTGGCTCACCAATGAGTAACCAAAGTTCAATATACTAGTACAATAGTCTAAATATAGCTTTGAACCCCTTTAGAATGGATTGTAACGAATATATAGTCCTAACTATAGTTTTGAAACTTTGGGAAGAAAATCGTCCCGTTTTAGTGCAAATGGGAATTTGAAGAAATGTAGACATAATTGGTGACCAAGGAGGAACCAAAGTTCAATATATTAGTATAATAGTCAAAGTATAGCTTTGAACCCATTTATAATGGATTCTAACCAATATAAATTCCAAACTATAGTTTTAAAACTTTGGAAGCAAATCTTCCCGTTATGGTACAAATGGGAATTTGAAGAAATTTATACAAAATTGGCTCACCAATGAGTAACCAAAGTTCAATATACTAGTATAATAGTCTAAATATAGCTTTGAACCCCTTTAGAATGGATTGTAACGAATATATAGTCCTAACTATAGTTTTGAAACTTTGGGAAGAAAATCGTCCCGTTTTAGTGCAAATGGGAATTTGAAGAAATGTAGACAAAATTGGTGACCAAGGAGTAACCAAAGTTCAATATACTAGTATAATAGTCTAAATATAGCTTTGAACCCTTTTAGAATGAAATCTAACCAATATATAATCCTAACTATTGTTTTGAAACTTTTGAAAGAAAATCGTCCCGTTATAGCACAAAAGGGAATTTGAAGAAATTTATACAAATTGGCTGACCAAGGAGTAACCAAAGTTCAATATATTATTATAATAGTCTACATATAGCTTTGAACCCCTTTAGAATGGATTCTAATCAATATATAGTCCGAACTATAGTTTTGAAACTTTGGGAAGCAAATCGTCCCGTTTTGGTGCAAATGGGAATTTGAAGAAATGTAGACATAATTGGTGACCAAGGAGTAACCAAAGTTCAATATATTAGTATAATAGTCAAAGTATAGCTTTGAACCCATTTATAATGGATTTTAACCAATATAAATTCCAAACTATAGTTTTGAAACTTTGGGAAGCAATTCTTCCCGTTATGGTACAAATGAGAATTTGAAGAAATTTATACAAAATTGGCTCACCAATGAGTAACCAAAGTTCAATATACTAGTATAATTGTCTAAATATAGCTTTGAACCCCTTTAGAATGGATTGTAACGAATATATAGTCCTAACTATAGTTTTGAAACTTTGGGAAGAAAATCGTCCCGCTTTGGTACAAATGGGAATTTGAAGAAATGTAGACAAAATTGGTGACCAAGGAGTAACCAAAGTTCAATATACTAGTATAATAGTCTAAATATAGCTTTGAACCCTTTTAGAATGAAATCTAACCAATATATAATCCTAACTATAGTTTTGAAACTTTTGAAAGAAAATCGTCCCGTTATAGCACAAAAGGGAATTTGAAGAAATTTATACAAATTGGCAGACCAAGGAGTAACCAAAGTTCAATATATTATTATAATAGTCTACAGATAGCTTTGAACCCCTTTAGAATGGATTCTAATCAATATATAGTCCAAACTATAGTTTTGAAACTTTGGGAAGCAAATCGTCCCGTTTTGGTGCAAATGGGAATTTGAAGAAATGTAGACATAATTGGTGACCAAGGAGTAACCAAAGTTCAATATATTAGTATAATAGTCAAAGTATAGCTTTGAACCCATTTATAATGGATTCTAACCAATATATAGTCCAAACTATAGTTTTGAAACTTTGGGAAGAAAATCTTCCCGTTATGGTACAAATGAGAATTTGAAGAAATTTATACAAAATTGGCTCACCAATGAGTAACCAAAGTTCAATATACTAGTATAATTGTCTAAATATAGCTTTGAACCCCTTTAGAATGGATTGTAACGAATATATAGTCCTAACTATAGTTTTGAAACATTGGGAAGAAAATCGTCCCGTTTTAGTGCAAATGGGTATTTGAAGAAATGTAGACATAAATGGTGACCAAGGAGTAACCAAAGTTCAATATATTAGTATAATAGTCTACATATAGCTTTGAACCCATTTAGAATGGATTCTAACCAATATATAGTCCAAACTATAGTTTTGAAACTTTGGGAAGCAAATCGTACCTTTTTGGTGCAAATGGGAATTTGAAGAAATGTAGATATAATTGGTGAGCAAGGAGTAACCAAAGTCCAATATATTAGTATAATAGTCAAAGTATAGCTTTGAACCCATTTATATTGGATTCTAACCAATATATAGTGCAAACTATAGTTTTAAAACTTTGGGAAGAAAATCTTCCCGTTATGGTACAAATAAAAATTTGAAGAAATTTATACAAAATTGGCTCACCAATGAGTAACCAAAGTTCAATATACTAGTATAATAGTCTAAATATAGCTTTGAACCCCTTTAGAATGGATTCTAATCAATATATAGTCCAAACTATAGTTTTGAAACTTTGGGAAGCAAATCGTCCCGTTTTGGTGCAAATGGGAATTTGAAGAAATGTAGACATAATTGGTGACCAAGGAGTAACCAAAGTTCAATATATTAGTATAATAGTCAAAGTATAGCTTTGAACCCATTTATAATGGATTCTAACCAATATATAGTCCAAACTATAGTTTTGAAACTTTGGGAAGCAATTCTTCCCGTTAGGGTACAAATGAGAATTTGAAGAAATTTATACAAAATTGGCTCACCAATGAGTAACCAAAGTTCAATATACTAGTATAATTGTCTAAATATAGCTTTGAACCCCTTTAGAATGGATTGTAACGAATATATAGTCCTAACTATAGTTTTGAAACTTTAGGAAGAAAATCGTCCCGCTTTGGTACAAATGGGAATTTGAAGAAATGTAGACAAAATTGGTGACCAAGGAGTAACCAAAGTTCAATATACTAGTATAATAGTCTAAATATAGCTTTGAACCCTTTTAGAATGAAATCTAACCAATATATAATCCTAACTATAGTTTTGAAACTTTTGAAAGAAAATCGTCCCGTTATAGCACAAAAGGGAATTTGAAGAAATTTATTCAAATTGGCTGACCAAGGAGTAACCAAAGTTCAATATATTATTATAATAGTCTACAGATAGCTTTGAACCCCTTTAGAATGGATTCTAATCAATATATAGTCCAAACTATAGTTTTGAAACTTTGGGAAGCAAATCGTCCCGTTTTGGTGCAAATGGGAATTTGAAGAAATGTAGACATAATTGGTGACCAAGGAGTAACCAAAGTTCAATATATTAGTATAATAGTCAAAATATAGCTTTGAACCCATTTATAATGGATTCTAACCAATATATAGTCCAAACTATAGTTTTGAAACTTTGGGAAGAAAATCTTCCCGTTATGGTACAAATGAGAATTTGAAGAAATTTATACAAAATTGGCTCACCAATGAGTAACCAAAGTTCAATATACTAGTATAATTGTCTAAATATAGCTTTGAACCCTTTTAGAATGGATTCTAACCAATATATAGTCCTAACTATAGTTTTGAAACTTTGGGAAGAAAATCGTCCCGTTTTAGTGCAAATGGGAATTTGAAGAAACGTAGACATAAATGGTGACCAGGGAGTAACCAAAGTTCAATATATTAGTATAATAGTCTACATATAGCTTTGAACCCCTTTAGAATGGATTCTAACCAATATATAGTCCAAACTATAGTTTTGACACTTTGGGAAGCAAATCGGCCCGTTATAGCACAAAAGGGAATTTGAAGAAATTTATACAAATTGGCTGACCAAGGAGTAACCAAAGTTCAATATATTATTATAATAGTCTACATATAGCTTTGAACCCCTTTAGAATGGATTCTAATCAATATATAGTCCAAACTATAGTTTTGAAACTTTGGGAAGCAAATCGTCCCGTTTTGGTGCAAATGGGAATTTGAAGAAATGTAGACATAATTGGTGACCAAGGAGTAACCAAAGTTCAATATATTAGTATAATAGTCAAAGTATAGCTTTGAACCCATTTATAATGGATTCTAACCAATATATAGTCCAAACTATAGTTTTGAAACTTTGGGAAGAAAATCTTCCCGTTATGGTACAAATGAGAATTTGAAGAAATTTATACAAAATTGGCTCACCAATGAGTAACCAAAGTTCAATATACTAGTATAATTGTCTAAATATAGCTTTGAACCCCTTTAGAATGGATTGTAACGAATATATAGTCCTAACTATAGTTTTGAAACTTTGGGAAGCAAATCGTCCCGTTTTAGTGCAAATGGGAATTTGAAGAAATGTAGACATAATTGGTGACCAAGGAGTAACCAAAGTTCAATATATTAGTATAATAGTCAAAGTATAGCTTTGAACCCATTTATAATGGATTCTAACCAATATATAGTCCAAACTATAGTTTTAAAACTTTGGAAGCAAATCTTCCCGTTATGGTACAAATGGGAATTTGAAGAAATTTATACAAAATTGGCTCACCAATGAGTAACCAAAGTTCAATATACTAGTATAATAGTCTAAATATAGCTTTGAACCCCTTTAGAATAGATTCTAATGAATATATAGTCCTAACTATAGTTTTGAAACTTTGGGAAGAAAATCGTCCCGCTTTGGTACAAATGGGAATTTGAAGAAATGTAGACAAAATTGGTGACCAAGGAGTAACCAAAGTTCAATATACTAGTATAATAGTCTAAATATAGCTTTGAACCCTTTTAGAATGAAATCTAACCAATATATAATCCTAACTATAGTTTTGAAACTTTTGAAAGAAAATCGTCCCGTTATAGCACAAAAGGGAATTTGAAGAAATTTATACAAATTGGCTGATCAAGGAGTAACCAAAGTTCAATATATTATTAAAATAGTCTACATATAGCTTTGAACCCCTTTAGAATGGATTCTAATCAATATATAGTCCAAACTATAGTTTTGAAACTTTGGGAAGCAAATCGTCCCGTTTTGGTGCAAATGGGAATTTGAAGAAATGTAGACATAATTGGTGACCAAGGAGTAACCAAAGTTCAATATATTAGTATAATAGTCAAAGTATAGCTTTGAACCCATTTATAATGGATTCTAACCAATATATAGTCCAAACTATAGTTTTGAAACTTTGGGAAGAAAATCTTCCCGTTATGGTACAAATGAGAATTTGAAGAAATTTATACAAAATTGGCTCACCAATGAGTAACCAAAGTTCAATATACTAGTATAATTGTCTAAATATAGCTTTGAACCCCTTTAGAATGGATTGTAACGAATATATAGTCCTAACTATAGTTTTGAAACTTTGGGAAGAAAATCGTCCCGTTTTAGTGCAAATGGGAATTTGAAGAAACGTAGACATAAATGGTGACCAGGGAGTAACCAAAGTTCAATATATTAGTATAATAGTCTACATATAGCTTTGAACCCCTTTAGAATGGATTCTAACCAATATATAGTCCAAACTATAGTTTTGACACTTTGGGAAGCAAATCGTCCCATTTTGGTGCAAATGGAAATTTGAACAAATGTAGACATAATTGGTGACCAAGGACTAACCGAAGTTCAATATATTAGTATAATAGTCAAAGTATAGCTTTGAACCCATTTATAATGAATTCTAACCAATATATAGTCCAAACTATAGTCTTAAAACTTTGGGAAGAAAATCTTCCCGTTATGGTACAAATAAAAATTTTAAGAAATTTATACAAAATTGGCTCACCAATGAGTAACCAAAGTTCAATATACTAGTATAATTGTCTAAATATAGCTTTGAACCCCTTTAGAATGGATTGTAACGAATATATAGTCCTAACTATAGTTTTGAAACTTTGGGAAGAAAATCGTCCCGTTTTAGTGCAAATGGGAATTTGAAGAAATTTAAAATAATTGGTGACCAAGGAGTAACCAAAGTTCAATATATTAGTATAATAGTCAAAGTATAGCTTTGAACCCATTTATAATGGATTCTAACCAATATATAGTCCAAACTATAGTTTTGAAACTTTGGGAAGAAAATCTTCCCGTTATGGTACAAATGAGAATTTGAAGAAATTTATACAAAATTGGCTCACCAATGAGTAACCAAAGTTCAATATACTAGTATAATTGTCTAAATATAGCTTTGAACCCCTTTAGAATGGATTGTAACGAATATATAGTCCTAACTATAGTTTTGAAACTTTGGGAAGAAAATCGTCCCGTTTTAGTGCAAATGGGAATTTGAAGAAATTTACACATAATTGGTGACCAAGGAGTAACCAAAGTTCAATATATTAGTATAATAGTCAAAGTATAGCTTTGAACCCATTTATAATGGATTCTAACCAATATATAGTCCAAACTATAGTTTTAAAACTTTGGAAGCAAATCTTCCCGCTATGGTACAAATGGGAATTTGAAGAAATTTATACAAAATTGGCTCACCAATGAGTAACCAAAGTTCAATATACTAGTATAATAGTCTAAATATAGCTTTGAACCCCTTTAGAATAGATTGTAACGAATATATAGTCCTAACTATAGTTTTGAAACTTTGGGAAGAAAATCGTCCCGCTTTGGTACAAATGGGAATTTGAAGAAATGTAGACAAAATTGGTGACCAAGGAGTAACCAAAGTTCAATATACTAGTATAATAGTCTAAATATAGCTTTGAACCCTTTTAGAATGAAATCTAACCAATATATAATCCTAACTATAGTTCTGAAACTTTTGAAAGAAAATCGTCCCGTTATAGCACAAAAGGGAATTTGAAGAAATTTATACAAATTGGCTGACCAAGGAGTAACCAAAGTTCAATATATTATTATAATAGTCTACATATAGCTTTGAACCCCTTTAGAATGGATTCTAATCAATATATAGTCCAAACTATAGTTTTGAAACTTTGGGAAGCAAATCGTCCCGTTTTGGTGCAAATGGGAATTTGAAGAAATGTAGACATAATTGGTGACCAAGGAGTAACCAAAGTTCAATATATTAGTATAATAGTCAAAGTATAGCTTTGAACCCATTTATAATGGATTCTAACCAATATATAGTCCAAACTATAGTTTTGAAACTTTGGGAAGAAAATCTTCCCGTTATGGTACAAATGAGAATTTGAAGAAATTTATACAAAATTGGCTCACCAATGAGTAACCAAAGTTCAATATACTAGTATAATTGTCTAAATATAGCTTTGAACCCCTTTAGAATGGATTGTAACGAATATATAGTCCTAACTATAGTTTTGAAACTTTGGGAAGAAAATCGTCCCGTTATAGTGCAAATGGGAATTTGAAGAAACGTAGACATAAATGGTGACCAGGGAGTAACAAAAGTTCAATATATTAGTATAATAGTCTACATATAGCTTTGAACCCCTTTAGAATGGATTCTAACCAATATATAGTCCAAACTATAGTTTTGACACTTTGGGAAGCAAATCGTCCCATTTTGGTGCAAATGGAAATTTGAAGAAATATAGACATAATTGGTGACCAAGGACTAACCAAAATTCAATATATTAGTATAATAGTCAAAGTATAGCTTTGAACCCATTTATAATGGATTCTAACCAATATATAGTCCAAACTATAGTTTTAAAGCTTTGGGAAGAAAATCTTCCCGTTATGGTACAAATAAAAATTTGAAGAAATTTATACAAAATTGGCTCACCAATGAGTAACCAAAGTTCAATATACTAGTATAATAGTCTAAATATAGCTTTGAACCCCTTTAGAATGGATTGTAACGAATATATAGTCCTAACTATAGTTTTGAAACTTTGGGAAGAAAATCGTCCCGCTTTGGTACAAATGGGAATTTGAAGAAATGTAGACAAAATTGGTGACCAAGGAGTAACCAAAGTTCAATATACTAGTATAATAGTCTAAATATAGCTTTGAACCCTTTTAGAATGAAATCTAACCAATATATAATCCTAACTATAGTTTTGAAACTTTTGAAAGAAAATCGTCCCGTTATAGCACAAAAGGGAATTTGAAGAAATTTATACAAATTGGCTGACCAAGGAGTAACCAAAGTTCAATATATTATTATAATAGTCTACATATAGCTTTGAACCCCTTTAGAATGGATTCTAATCAATATATAGTCCAAACTATAGTTTTGAAACTTTGGGAAGCAAATCGTCCCGTTTTGGTGCAAATGGGAATTTGAAGAAATGTAGACATAATTGGTGACCAAGGAGTAACCAAAGTTCAATATATTAGTATAATAGTCAAAGTATAGCTTTGAACCCATTTATAATGGATTCTAACCAATATATAGTCCAAACTATAGTTTTGAAACTTTGGGAAGAAAATCTTCCCGTTATGGTACAAATGAGAATTTGAAGAAATTTATACAAAATTGGCTCACCAATGAGTAACCAAAGTTCAATATACTAGTATAATAGTCTAAATATAGCTTTGAACCCCTTTAGAATGGATTGTAACGAATATATAGTCCTAACTATAGTTTTGAAACTTTGGGAAGAAAATCGTCCCGCTTTGGTACAAATGGGAATTTGAAGAAATTTAGACAAAATTGGTGACCAAGGAGTAACCAAAGTTCAATATACTAGTATAATAGTCTAAATATAGCTTTGAACCCTTTTATAATGAAATCTAACCAATATATAATCCTAACTATAGTTTTGAAACTTTTGAAAGAAAATCGTCCCGTTATAGCACAAAAGGGAATTTGAAGAAATTTATACAAATTGGCTGACCAAGGAGTAACCAAAGTTCAATATATTATTATAATAGTCTACATATAGCTTTGAACCCCTTTAGAATGGATTCTAATCAATATATAGTCCAAACTATAGTTTTGAAACTTTGGGAAGCAAATCGTCCCGTTTTGGTGCAAATGGGAATTTGAAGAAATGTAGACATAAATGGTGACCAAGGAGTAACCAAAGTTCAATATATTAGTATAATAGTCTACATATAGCTTTGAACCCCTTTAGAATGGATTCTAACCAATATATAGTCCAAACTATAGTTTTGACACTTTGGGAAGCAAATCGTCCCATTTTGGTGCAAATGGAAATTTGAAAATGTAGACATAATTGGTGACCAAGGACTAACCAAAGTTCAATATATTAGTATAATAGTCAAAGTATAGCTTTGAACCCATTTATAATGGATTTTAACCAATATATAGTCCAAACTATAGTTTTAAAACATTGGGAAGAAAATCTTCCCGTTATGGTACAAATAAAAATTTGAAGAAATTTATACAAAATTGGCTCACCAATGAGTAACCAAAGTTCAATATACTAGTATAATAGTCTAAATATAGCTTTGAACCCCTTTAGAATGGATTGTAACGAATATATAGTCCTAACTATAGTTTTGAAACATTGGGAAGAAAATCGTCCCGCTTTGGTACAAATGGGAATTTGAAGAAATGTAGACAAAATTGGTGACCAAGGAGTAACCAAAGTTCAATATACTAGTATAATAGTCTAAATATAGCTTTGAACCCTTTTAGAATGAAATCTAACCAATATATAATCCTAACTATAGTTTTGAAACTTTTGAAAGAAAATCGTCCCGTTATAGCACAAAAGGGAATTTGAAGAAATTTATACAAATTGGCTGACCAAGGAGTAACCAAAGTTCAATATATTATTATAATAGTCTACAGATAGCTTTGAACCCCTTTAGAATGGATTGTAACGAATATATAGTCCTAACTATAGTTTTGAAACTTTGGGAAGAAAATCGTCCCGTTTTAGTGCAAATGGGAATTTGAAGAAATTTACACATAATTGGTGACCAAGGAGTAACCAAAGTTCAATATATTAGTATAATAGTCAAAGTATAGCTTTGAACCCATTTATAATGGATTCTAACCAATATATAGTCCAAACTATAGTTTTAAAACTTTGGGAAGAAAATCTTCCCGTTATGGTACAAATAAAAATTTGAAGAAATTTATACAAACTTGGCTCACCAATGAGTAACCAAAGTTCAATATACTAGTATAATTGTCTAAATATAGCTTTGAACCCCTTTAGAATGGATTGTAACGAATATATAGTCCTAACTATAGTTTTGAAACTTTGGGAAGAAAATCGTCCCGTTTTAGTGCAAATGGGAATTTGAAGAAATTTACACATAATTGGTGACCAAGGAGTAACCAAAGTTCAATATATTAGTATAATAGTCAAAGTATAGCTTTGAACCCGTTTATAATGGATTCTAACCAATATATAGTCCAAACTATAGTTTTGAAACTTTGGGAAGAAAATCTTCCCGTAATGGTACAAATGAGAATTTGAAGAAATTTATACAAAATTGGCTCACCAATGAGTAACCAAAGTTCAATATACTAGTATAATAGTCTAAATATAGCTTTGAACCCCTTTAGAATGGATTGTAACGAATATATAGTCCTAACTATAGTTTTGAAACTTTGGGAAGAAAATCTTCCCGTTATGGTACAAATGAGAATTTGAAGAAATTTATACAAAATTGGCTCACCAATGAGTAACCAAAGTTCAATATACTAGTATAATTGTCTAAATATAGCTTTGAACCCCTTTAGAATGGATTGTAACGAATATATAGTCCTAACTATAGTTTTGAAACTTTGGGAAGAAAATCGTCCCGTTATAGTGCAAATGGGAATTTGAAGAAACGTAGACATAAATGGTGACCAGGGAGTAACAAAAGTTCAATATATTAGTATAATAGTCTACATATAGCTTTGAACCCCTTTAGAATGGATTCTAACCAATATATAGTCCAAACTATAGTTTTGACACTTTGGGAAGCAAATCGTCCCATTTTGGTGCAAATGGAAATTTGAAGAAATGTAGACATAATTGGTGACCAAGGACTAACCAAAATTCAATATATTAGTATAATAGTCAAAGTATAGCTTTGAACCCATTTATAATGGATTCTAACCAATATATAGTCCAAACTATAGTTTTAAAGCTTTGGGAAGAAAATCTTCCCGTTATGGTACAAATAAAAATTTGAAGAAATTTATACAAAATTGGCTCACCAATGAGTAACCAAAGTTCAATATACTAGTATAATAGTCTAAATATAGCTTTGAACCCCTTTAGAATGGATTGTAACGAATATATAGTCCTAACTATAGTTTTGAAACTTTGGGAAGAAAATCGTCCCGCTTTGGTACAAATGGGAATTTGAAGAAATGTAGACAAAATTGGTGACCAAGGAGTAACCAAAGTTCAATATACTAGTATAATAGTCTAAATATAGCTTTGAACCCTTTTAGAATGAAATCTAACCAATATATAATCCTAACTATAGTTTTGAAACTTTTGAAAGAAAATCGTCCCGTTATAGCACAAAAGGGAATTTGAAGAAATTTATACAAATTGGCTGACCAAGGAGTAACCAAAGTTCAATATATTATTATAATAGTCTACATATAGCTTTGAACCCCTTTAGAATGGATTCTAATCAATATATAGTCCAAACTATAGTTTTGAAACTTTGGGAAGCAAATCGTCCCGTTTTGGTGCAAATGGGAATTTGAAGAAATGTAGACATAATTGGTGACCAAGGAGTAACCAAAGTTCAATATATTAGTATAATAGTCAAAGTATAGCTTTGAACCCATTTATAATGGATTCTAACCAATATATAGTCCAAACTATAGTTTTGAAACTTTGGGAAGAAAATCTTCCCGTTATGGTACAAATGAGAATTTGAAGAAATTTATACAAAATTGGCTCACCAATGAGTAACCAAAGTTCAATATACTAGTATAATAGTCTAAATATAGCTTTGAACCCCTTTAGAATGGATTGTAACGAATATATAGTCCTAACTATAGTTTTGAAACTTTGGGAAGAAAATCGTCCCGCTTTGGTACAAATGGGAATTTGAAGAAATTTAGACAAAATTGGTGACCAAGGAGTAACCAAAGTTCAATATACTAGTATAATAGTCTAAATATAGCTTTGAACCCTTTTATAATGAAATCTAACCAATATATAATCCTAACTATAGTTTTGAAACTTTTGAAAGAAAATCGTCCCGTTATAGCACAAAAGGGAATTTGAAGAAATTTATACAAATTGGCTGACCAAGGAGTAACCAAAGTTCAATATATTATTATAATAGTCTACATATAGCTTTGAACCCCTTTAGAATGGATTCTAATCAATATATAGTCCAAACTATAGTTTTGAAACTTTGGGAAGCAAATCGTCCCGTTTTGGTGCAAATGGGAATTTGAAGAAATGTAGACATAAATGGTGACCAGGGAGTAACCAAAGTTCAATATATTAGTATAATAGTCTACATATAGCTTTGAACCCCTTTAGAATGGATTCTAACCAATATATAGTCCAAACTATAGTTTTGACACTTTGGGAAGCAAATCGTCCCATTTTGGTGCAAATGGAAATTTGAAAATGTAGACATAATTGGTGACCAAGGACTAACCAAAGTTCAATATATTAGTATAATAGTCAAAGTATAGCTTTGAACCCATTTATAATGGATTTTAACCAATATATAGTCCAAACTATAGTTTTAAAACATTGGGAAGAAAATCTTCCCGTTATGGTACAAATAAAAATTTGAAGAAATTTATACAAAATTGGCTCACCAATGAGTAACCAAAGTTCAATATACTAGTATAATAGTCTAAATATAGCTTTGAACCCCTTTAGAATGGATTGTAACGAATATATAGTCCTAACTATAGTTTTGAAACATTGGGAAGAAAATCGTCCCGCTTTGGTACAAATGGGAATTTGAAGAAATGTAGACAAAATTGGTGACCAAGGAGTAACCAAAGTTCAATATACTAGTATAATAGTCTAAATATAGCTTTGAACCCTTTTAGAATGAAATCTAACCAATATATAATCCTAACTATAGTTTTGAAACTTTTGAAAGAAAATCGTCCCGTTATAGCACAAAAGGGAATTTGAAGAAATTTATACAAATTGGCTGACCAAGGAGTAACCAAAGTTCAATATATTATTATAATAGTCTACAGATAGCTTTGAACCCCTTTAGAATGGATTGTAACGAATATATAGTCCTAACTATAGTTTTGAAACTTTGGGAAGAAAATCGTCCCGTTTTAGTGCAAATGGGAATTTGAAGAAATTTACACATAATTGGTGACCAAGGAGTAACCAAAGTTCAATATATTAGTATAATAGTCAAAGTATAGCTTTGAACCCATTTATAATGGATTCTAACCAATATATAGTCCAAACTATAGTTTTAAAACTTTGGGAAGAAAATCTTCCCGTTATGGTACAAATAAAAATTTGAAGAAATTTATACAAACTTGGCTCACCAATGAGTAACCAAAGTTCAATATACTAGTATAATTGTCTAAATATAGCTTTGAACCCCTTTAGAATGGATTGTAACGAATATATAGTCCTAACTATAGTTTTGAAACTTTGGGAAGAAAATCGTCCCGTTTTAGTGCAAATGGGAATTTGAAGAAATTTACACATAATTGGTGACCAAGGAGTAACCAAAGTTCAATATATTAGTATAATAGTCAAAGTATAGCTTTGAACCCGTTTATAATGGATTCTAACCAATATATAGTCCAAACTATAGTTTTGAAACTTTGGGAAGAAAATCTTCCCGTAATGGTACAAATGAGAATTTGAAGAAATTTATACAAAATTGGCTCACCAATGAGTAACCAAAGTTCAATATACTAGTATAATAGTCTAAATATAGCTTTGAACCCCTTTAGAATGGATTGTAACGAATATATAGTCCTAACTATAGTTTTGAAACTTTGGGAAGAAAATCTTCCCGTTATGGTACAAATGAGAATTTGAAGAAATTTATACAAAATTGGCTCACCAATGAGTAACCAAAGTTCAATATACTAGTATAATTGTCTAAATATAGCTTTGAACCCCTTTAGAATGGATTGTAACGAATATATAGTCCTAACTATAGTTTTGAAACTTTGGGAAGAAAATCGTCCCGTTATAGTGCAAATGGGAATTTGAAGAAACGTAGACATAAATGGTGACCAGGGAGTAACAAAAGTTCAATATATTAGTATAATAGTCTACATATAGCTTTGAACCCCTTTAGAATGGATTCTAACCAATATATAGTCCAAACTATAGTTTTGACACTTTGGGAAGCAAATCGTCCCATTTTGGTGCAAATGGAAATTTGAAGAAATGTAGACATAATTGGTGACCAAGGACTAACCAAAATTCAATATATTAGTATAATAGTCAAAGTATAGCTTTGAACCCATTTATAATGGATTCTAACCAATATATAGTCCAAACTATAGTTTTAAAGCTTTGGGAAGAAAATCTTCCCGTTATGGTACAAATAAAAATTTGAAGAAATTTATACAAAATTGGCTCACCAATGAGTAACCAAAGTTCAATATACTAGTATAATAGTCTAAATATAGCTTTGAACCCCTTTAGAATGGATTGTAACGAATATATAGTCCTAACTATAGTTTTGAAACTTTGGGAAGAAAATCGTCCCGCTTTGGTACAAATGGGAATTTGAAGAAATGTAGACAAAATTGGTGACCAAGGAGTAACCAAAGTTCAATATACTAGTATAATAGTCTAAATATAGCTTTGAACCCTTTTAGAATGAAATCTAACCAATATATAATCCTAACTATAGTTTTGAAACTTTTGAAAGAAAATCGTCCCGTTATAGCACAAAAGGGAATTTGAAGAAATTTATACAAATTGGCTGACCAAGGAGTAACCAAAGTTCAATATATTATTATAATAGTCTACATATAGCTTTGAACCCCTTTAGAATGGATTCTAATCAATATATAGTCCAAACTATAGTTTTGAAACTTTGGGAAGCAAATCGTCCCGTTTTGGTGCAAATGGGAATTTGAAGAAATGTAGACATAATTGGTGACCAAGGAGTAACCAAAGTTCAATATATTAGTATAATAGTCAAAGTATAGCTTTGAACCCATTTATAATGGATTCTAACCAATATATAGTCCAAACTATAGTTTTGAAACTTTGGGAAGAAAATCTTCCCGTTATGGTACAAATGAGAATTTGAAGAAATTTATACAAAATTGGCTCACCAATGAGTAACCAAAGTTCAATATACTAGTATAATAGTCTAAATATAGCTTTGAACCCCTTTAGAATGGATTGTAACGAATATATAGTCCTAACTATAGTTTTGAAACTTTGGGAAGAAAATCGTCCCGCTTTGGTACAAATGGGAATTTGAAGAAATTTAGACAAAATTGGTGACCAAGGAGTAACCAAAGTTCAATATACTAGTATAATAGTCTAAATATAGCTTTGAACCCTTTTATAATGAAATCTAACCAATATATAATCCTAACTATAGTTTTGAAACTTTTGAAAGAAAATCGTCCCGTTATAGCACAAAAGGGAATTTGAAGAAATTTATACAAATTGGCTGACCAAGGAGTAACCAAAGTTCAATATATTATTATAATAGTCTACATATAGCTTTGAACCCCTTTAGAATGGATTCTAATCAATATATAGTCCAAACTATAGTTTTGAAACTTTGGGAAGCAAATCGTCCCGTTTTGGTGCAAATGGGAATTTGAAGAAATGTAGACATAAATGGTGACCAAGGAGTAACCAAAGTTCAATATATTAGTATAATAGTCTACATATAGCTTTGAACCCCTTTAGAATGGATTCTAACCAATATATAGTCCAAACTATAGTTTTGACACTTTGGGAAGCAAATCGTCCCATTTTGGTGCAAATGGAAATTTGAAAATGTAGACATAATTGGTGACCAAGGACTAACCAAAGTTCAATATATTAGTATAATAGTCAAAGTATAGCTTTGAACCCATTTATAATGGATTTTAACCAATATATAGTCCAAACTATAGTTTTAAAACATTGGGAAGAAAATCTTCCCGTTATGGTACAAATAAAAATTTGAAGAAATTTATACAAAATTGGCTCACCAATGAGTAACCAAAGTTCAATATACTAGTATAATAGTCTAAATATAGCTTTGAACCCCTTTAGAATGGATTGTAACGAATATATAGTCCTAACTATAGTTTTGAAACATTGGGAAGAAAATCGTCCCGCTTTGGTACAAATGGGAATTTGAAGAAATGTAGACAAAATTGGTGACCAAGGAGTAACCAAAGTTCAATATACTAGTATAATAGTCTAAATATAGCTTTGAACCCTTTTAGAATGAAATCTAACCAATATATAATCCTAACTATAGTTTTGAAACTTTTGAAAGAAAATCGTCCCGTTATAGCACAAAAGGGAATTTGAAGAAATTTATACAAATTGGCTGACCAAGGAGTAACCAAAGTTCAATATATTATTATAATAGTCTACAGATAGCTTTGAACCCCTTTAGAATGGATTGTAACGAATATATAGTCCTAACTATAGTTTTGAAACTTTGGGAAGAAAATCGTCCCGTTTTAGTGCAAATGGGAATTTGAAGAAATTTACACATAATTGGTGACCAAGGAGTAACCAAAGTTCAATATATTAGTATAATAGTCAAAGTATAGCTTTGAACCCATTTATAATGGATTCTAACCAATATATAGTCCAAACTATAGTTTTAAAACTTTGGGAAGAAAATCTTCCCGTTATGGTACAAATAAAAATTTGAAGAAATTTATACAAACTTGGCTCACCAATGAGTAACCAAAGTTCAATATACTAGTATAATTGTCTAAATATAGCTTTGAACCCCTTTAGAATGGATTGTAACGAATATATAGTCCTAACTATAGTTTTGAAACTTTGGGAAGAAAATCGTCCCGTTTTAGTGCAAATGGGAATTTGAAGAAATTTACACATAATTGGTGACCAAGGAGTAACCAAAGTTCAATATATTAGTATAATAGTCAAAGTATAGCTTTGAACCCGTTTATAATGGATTCTAACCAATATATAGTCCAAACTATAGTTTTGAAACTTTGGGAAGAAAATCTTCCCGTAATGGTACAAATGAGAATTTGAAGAAATTTATACAAAATTGGCTCACCAATGAGTAACCAAAGTTCAATATACTAGTATAATAGTCTAAATATAGCTTTGAACCCCTTTAGAATGGATTGTAACGAATATATAGTCCTAACTATAGTTTTGAAACTTTGGGAAGAAAATCTTCCCGTTATGGTACAAATGAGAATTTGAAGAAATTTATACAAAATTGGCTCACCAATGAGTAACCAAAGTTCAATATACTAGTATAATTGTCTAAATATAGCTTTGAACCCCTTTAGAATGGATTGTAACGAATATATAGTCCTAACTATAGTTTTGAAACTTTGGGAAGAAAATCGTCCCGTTATAGTGCAAATGGGAATTTGAAGAAACGTAGACATAAATGGTGACCAGGGAGTAACAAAAGTTCAATATATTAGTATAATAGTCTACATATAGCTTTGAACCCCTTTAGAATGGATTCTAACCAATATATAGTCCAAACTATAGTTTTGACACTTTGGGAAGCAAATCGTCCCATTTTGGTGCAAATGGAAATTTGAAGAAATGTAGACATAATTGGTGACCAAGGACTAACCAAAATTCAATATATTAGTATAATAGTCAAAGTATAGCTTTGAACCCATTTATAATGGATTCTAACCAATATATAGTCCAAACTATAGTTTTAAAGCTTTGGGAAGAAAATCTTCCCGTTATGGTACAAATAAAAATTTGAAGAAATTTATACAAAATTGGCTCACCAATGAGTAACCAAAGTTCAATATACTAGTATAATAGTCTAAATATAGCTTTGAACCCCTTTAGAATGGATTGTAACGAATATATAGTCCTAACTATAGTTTTGAAACTTTGGGAAGAAAATCGTCCCGCTTTGGTACAAATGGGAATTTGAAGAAATGTAGACAAAATTGGTGACCAAGGAGTAACCAAAGTTCAATATACTAGTATAATAGTCTAAATATAGCTTTGAACCCTTTTAGAATGAAATCTAACCAATATATAATCCTAACTATAGTTTTGAAACTTTTGAAAGAAAATCGTCCCGTTATAGCACAAAAGGGAATTTGAAGAAATTTATACAAATTGGCTGACCAAGGAGTAACCAAAGTTCAATATATTATTATAATAGTCTACATATAGCTTTGAACCCCTTTAGAATGGATTCTAATCAATATATAGTCCAAACTATAGTTTTGAAACTTTGGGAAGCAAATCGTCCCGTTTTGGTGCAAATGGGAATTTGAAGAAATGTAGACATAATTGGTGACCAAGGAGTAACCAAAGTTCAATATATTAGTATAATAGTCAAAGTATAGCTTTGAACCCATTTATAATGGATTCTAACCAATATATAGTCCAAACTATAGTTTTGAAACTTTGGGAAGAAAATC
Organism: Trifolium dubium; assembly: GCA_951804385.1. NCBI lineage: Eukaryota > Viridiplantae > Streptophyta > Magnoliopsida > Fabales > Fabaceae > Trifolium > Trifolium dubium. The sequence goes on from OX638073.1 coordinate 17,129,064, forward strand.
TTCCCGTTATGGTACAAATGAGAATTTGAAGAAATTTATACAAAATTGGCTCACCAATGAGTAACCAAAGTTCAATATACTAGTATAATAGTCTAAATATAGCTTTGAACCCCTTTAGAATGGATTGTAACGAATATATAGTCCTAACTATAGTTTTGAAACTTTGGGAAGAAAATCGTCCCGCTTTGGTACAAATGGGAATTTGAAGAAATTTAGACAAAATTGGTGACCAAGGAGTAACCAAAGTTCAATATACTAGTATAATAGTCTAAATATAGCTTTGAACCCTTTTATAATGAAATCTAACCAATATATAATCCTAACTATAGTTTTGAAACTTTTGAAAGAAAATCGTCCCGTTATAGCACAAAAGGGAATTTGAAGAAATTTATACAAATTGGCTGACCAAGGAGTAACCAAAGTTCAATATATTATTATAATAGTCTACATATAGCTTTGAACCCCTTTAGAATGGATTCTAATCAATATATAGTCCAAACTATAGTTTTGAAACTTTGGGAAGCAAATCGTCCCGTTTTGGTGCAAATGGGAATTTGAAGAAATGTAGACATAATTGGTGACCAAGGAGGAACCAAAGTTCAATATATTAGTATAATAGTCAAAGTATAGCTTTGAACCCATTTATAATGGATTTTAACCAATATATAGTCCAAACTATAGTTTTAAAACATTGGGAAGAAAATCTTCCCGTTATGGTACAAATAAAAATTTGAAGAAATTTATACAAAATTGGCTCACCAATGAGTAACCAAAGTTCAATATACTAGTATAATAGTCTAAATATAGCTTTGAACCCCTTTAGAATGGATTGTAACGAATATATAGTCCTAACTATAGTTTTGAAACATTGGGAAGAAAATCGTCCCGCTTTGGTACAAATGGGAATTTGAAGAAATGTAGACAAAATTGGTGACCAAGGAGTAACCAAAGTTCAATATACTAGTATAATAGTCTAAATATAGCTTTGAACCCTTTTAGAATGAAATCTAACCAATATATAATCCTAACTATAGTTTTGAAACTTTTGAAAGAAAATCGTCCCGTTATAGCACAAAAGGGAATTTGAAGAAATTTATACAAATTGGCTGACCAAGGAGTAACCAAAGTTCAATATATTATTATAATAGTCTACAGATAGCTTTGAACCCCTTTAGAATGGATTGTAACGAATATATAGTCCTAACTATAGTTTTGAAACTTTGGGAAGAAAATCGTCCCGTTTTAGTGCAAATGGGAATTTGAAGAAATTTACACATAATTGGTGACCAAGGAGTAACCAAAGTTCAATATATTAGTATAATAGTCAAAGTATAGCTTTGAACCCATTTATAATGGATTCTAACCAATATATAGTCCAAACTATAGTTTTAAAACTTTGGGAAGAAAATCTTCCCGTTATGGTACAAATAAAAATTTGAAGAAATTTATACAAACTTGGCTCACCAATGAGTAACCAAAGTTCAATATACTAGTATAATTGTCTAAATATAGCTTTGAACCCCTTTAGAATGGATTGTAACGAATATATAGTCCTAACTATAGTTTTGAAACTTTGGGAAGAAAATCGTCCCGTTTTAGTGCAAATGGGAATTTGAAGAAATTTACACATAATTGGTGACCAAGGAGTAACCAAAGTTCAATATATTAGTATAATAGTCAAAGTATAGCTTTGAACCCGTTTATAATGGATTCTAACCAATATATAGTCCAAACTATAGTTTTGAAACTTTGGGAAGAAAATCTTCCCGTAATGGTACAAATGAGAATTTGAAGAAATTTATACAAAATTGGCTCACCAATGAGTAACCAAAGTTCAATATACTAGTATAATAGTCTAAATATAGCTTTGAACCCCTTTAGAATGGATTGTAACGAATATATAGTCCTAACTATAGTTTTGAAACTTTGGGAAGAAAATCTTCCCGTTATGGTACAAATGAGAATTTGAAGAAATTTATACAAAATTGGCTCACCAATGAGTAACCAAAGTTCAATATACTAGTATAATTGTCTAAATATAGCTTTGAACCCCTTTAGAATGGATTGTAACGAATATATAGTCCTAACTATAGTTTTGAAACTTTGGGAAGAAAATCGTCCCGTTATAGTGCAAATGGGAATTTGAAGAAACGTAGACATAAATGGTGACCAGGGAGTAACAAAAGTTCAATATATTAGTATAATAGTCTACATATAGCTTTGAACCCCTTTAGAATGGATTCTAACCAATATATAGTCCAAACTATAGTTTTGACACTTTGGGAAGCAAATCGTCCCATTTTGGTGCAAATGGAAATTTGAAGAAATGTAGACATAATTGGTGACCAAGGACTAACTAAAATTCAATATATTAGTATAATAGTCAAAGTATAGCTTTGAACCCATTTATAATGGATTCTAACCAATATATAGTCCAAACTATAGTTTTAAAGCTTTGGGAAGAAAATCTTCCCGTTATGGTACAAATAAAAATTTGAAGAAATTTATACAAAATTGGCTCACCAATGAGTAACCAAAGTTCAATATACTAGTATAATAGTCTAAATATAGCTTTGAACCCCTTTAGAATGGATTGTAACGAATATATAGTCCTAACTATAGTTTTGAAACTTTGGGAAGAAAATCGTCCCGCTTTGGTACAAATGGGAATTTGAAGAAATGTAGACAAAATTGGTGACCAAGGAGTAACCAAAGTTCAATATACTAGTATAATAGTCTAAATATAGCTTTGAACCCTTTTAGAATGAAATCTAACCAATATATAATCCTAACTATAGTTTTGAAACTTTTGAAAGAAAATCGTCCCGTTATAGCACAAAAGGGAATTTGAAGAAATTTATACAAATTGGCTGACCAAGGAGTAACCAAAGTTCAATATATTATTATAATAGTCTACATATAGCTTTGAACCCCTTTAGAATGGATTCTAATCAATATATAGTCCAAACTATAGTTTTGAAACTTTGGGAAGCAAATCGTCCCGTTTTGGTGCAAATGGGAATTTGAAGAAATGTAGACATAATTGGTGACCAAGGAGTAACCAAAGTTCAATATATTAGTATAATAGTCAAAGTATAGCTTTGAACCCATTTATAATGGATTCTAACCAATATATAGTCCAAACTATAGTTTTGAAACTTTGGGAAGAAAATCTTCCCGTTATGGTACAAATGAGAATTTGAAGAAATTTATACAAAATTGGCTCACCAATGAGTAACCAAAGTTCAATATACTAGTATAATAGTCTAAATATAGCTTTGAACCCCTTTAGAATGGATTGTAACGAATATATAGTCCTAACTATAGTTTTGAAACTTTGGGAAGAAAATCGTCCCGCTTTGGTACAAATGGGAATTTGAAGAAATGTAGACAAAATTGGTGACCAAGGAGTAACCAAAGTTCAATATACTAGTATAATAGTCTAAATATAGCTTTGAACCCTTTTAGAATGAAATCTAACCAATATATAATCCTAACTATAGTTTTGAAACTTTTGAAAGAAAATCGTCCCGTTATAGCACAAAAGGGAATTTGAAGAAATTTATACAAATTGGCTGACCAAGGAGTAACCAAAGTTCAATATATTATTATAATAGTCTACAGATAGCTTTGAACCCCTTTAGAATGGATTGTAACGAATATATAGTCCTAACTATAGTTTTGAAACTTTGGGAAGAAAATCGTCCCGTTTTAGTGCAAATGGGAATTTGAAGAAATTTACACATAATTGGTGACCAAGGAGTAACCAAAGTTCAATATATTAGTATAATAGTCAAAGTATAGCTTTGAACCCATTTATAATGGATTCTAACCAATATATAGTCCAAACTATAGTTTTAAAACTTTGGGAAGAAAATCTTCCCGTTATGGTACAAATAAAAATTTGAAGAAATTTATACAAACTTGGCTCACCAATGAGTAACCAAAGTTCAATATACTAGTATAATTGTCTAAATATAGCTTTGAACCCCTTTAGAATGGATTGTAACGAATATATAGTCCTAACTATAGTTTTGAAACTTTGGGAAGAAAATCGTCCCGTTTTAGTGCAAATGGGAATTTGAAGAAATTTACACATAATTGGTGACCAAGGAGTAACCAAAGTTCAATATATTAGTATAATAGTCAAAGTATAGCTTTGAACCCGTTTATAATGGATTCTAACCAATATATAGTCCAAACTATAGTTTTGAAACTTTGGGAAGAAAATCTTCCCGTAATGGTACAAATGAGAATTTGAAGAAATTTATACAAAATTGGCTCACCAATGAGTAACCAAAGTTCAATATACTAGTATAATAGTCTAAATATAGCTTTGAACCCCTTTAGAATGGATTGTAACGAATATATAGTCCTAACTATAGTTTTGAAACTTTGGGAAGAAAATCGTCCCGTTTTAGTGCAATGGGAATTTGAAGAAATGTAGACATAATTATTGACCAAGGAGTAACCAAAGTTCAATATATTAGTATAATAGTCAAAGTATAGCTTTGAACCCATTTATAATGGATTCTAACCAATATATAGTTCAAACTATAGTTTTGAAACTTTGGGAAGCAATTCTTCCCGTTATGGTACAAATGAGAATTTGAAGAAATTTATACAAAATTGGCTCACCAATGAGTAACCAAAGTTCAATATACTAGTATAATAGTCTAAATATAGCTTTGAACCCCTTTAGAATGGATTGTAACGAATATATAGTCCTAACTATAGTTTTGAAACATTGGGAAGAAAATTGTCCCGTTTTAGTGCAAATGGGTATTTGAAGAAATGTAGACATAAATGGTGACCAAGGAGTAACCAAAGTTCAATATATTAGTATAATAGTCTACATATAGCTTTGAACCCATTTAGAATGGATTCTAACCAATATATAGTCCAAACTATAGTTTTGAAACTTTGGGAAGCAAATCGTACCGTTTTGGTGCAAATGGGAATTTGAAGAAATGTAGATAGATTTGGTGAGCAAGGAGTAACCAAAGTTCAATATATTAGTATAATAGTCAAAGTATAGCTTTGAACCCATTTATATTGGATTCTAACCAATATATAGTGCAAACTATAGTTTTAAAACTTTGGGAAGAAAATCTTCCCGTTATGGTACAAATAAAAATTTGAAGAAATTTATACATAATTGGCTCACCAATGAGTAACCAAAGTTCAATATACTAGTATAATAGTCTAAATATAGCTTTGAACCCCTTTAGAATGGATTGTAACGAATATATAGTCCTAACTATAGTTTTGAAACTTTGGGAAGAAAATCGTCCCTTTAAGTGCAAATGGGAATTTGAAGAAATGTAGACATAATTGGTGACCAAGGAGGAACCAAAGTTCAATATATTAGTATAATAGTCAAAGTATAGCTTTGAACCCATTTATAATGGATTCTTACCAATATATAGTCCAAACTATAGTTTTAAAACTTTGGAAGCAAATCTTCCCGTTATGGTACAAATGGGAATTTGAAGAAATTTATACAAAATTGGCTCACCAATGAGTAACCAAAGTTCAATATACTAGTATAATAGTCTAAATATAGCTTTGAACCCCTTTAGAATAGATTCTAATGAATATATAGTCCTAACTATAGTTTTGAAACTTTGGGAAGAAAATAGTCCCGCTTTGGTACAAATGGGAATTTGAAGAAATGTAGACAAAATTGGTGACCCAGGAGTAACCAAAGTTCAATATACTAGTATAATAGTCTAAATATATCTTTGAACCCTTTTAGAATGAAATCTAACCAATATATAATCCTAACTATAGTTTTGAAACTTTTGAAAGAAAATCGTCCCGTTATAGCACAAAAAGGAATTTGAAGAAATTTATACAAATTGGCTGACCAAGGAGTAACCAAAGTTCAATATATTATTATAATAGTCTACATATAGCTTTGAACCCCTTTAGAATGGATTCTAATCAATATATAGTCCAAACTATAGTTTTGAAACTTTGGGAAGCAAATCGTCCCGTTTTGGTGCAAATGGGAATTTGAAGAAATGTAGACATAATTGGTGACCAAGGAGTAACCAAAGTACAATATATTAGTATAATAGTCAAAGTATAGCTTTGAACCCGTTTATAATGGATTCTAACCAATATATAGTCCAAACTATAGTTTTGAAACTTTGGGAAGAAAATCTTCCCGTTATGGTACAAATGAGAATTTGAAGAAATTTATACAAAATTGGCTCACCAATGAGTAACCAAAGTTCAATATACTAGTATAATAGTCTAAATATAGCTTTGAACCCCTTTAGAATGGATTGTAACGAATATATAGTCCTAACTATAGTTTTGAAACTTTGGGAAGAAAATCGTCCCGTTTTAGTGCAAATGGGAATTTGAAGAAATGTAGACATAATTATTGACCAAGGAGTAACCAAAGTTCAATATATTAGTATAATAGTCAAAGTATAGCTTTGAACCCATTTATAATGGATTCTAACCAATATATAGTCCAAACTATAGTTTTGAAACTTTGGGAAGCAATTCTTCCCGTTATGGTACAAATGAGAATTTGAAGAAATTTATACAAAATTGGCTCACCAATGAGTAACCAAAGTTCAATATACTAGTATAATAGTCTAAATATAGCTTTGAACCCCTTTAGAATGGATTGTAACGAATATATAGTCTTAACTATAGTTTTGAAACATTGGGAAGAAAATCGTCCCGTTTTAGTGCAAATGGGTATTTGAAGAAATGTAGACATAAATGGTGACCAAGGAGTAACCAAAGTTCAATATATTAGTATAATAGTCTACATATAGCTTTGAACCCATTTAGAATGGATTCTAACCAATATATAGTCCAAACTATAGTTTTGAAACTTTGGGAAGCAAATCGTACCTTTTGGTGCAAATGGGAATTTGAAGAAATGTAGATATAATTGGTGAGCAAGGAGTAACCAAAGTTCAATATATTAGTATAATAGTCAAAGTATAGCTTTGAACCCATTTATATTGGATTCTAACCAATATATAGTGCAAACTATAGTTTTAAAACTTTGGGAAGAAAATCTTCCCGTTATGGTACAAATAAAAATTTGAAGAAATTTATACATAATTGGCTCACCAATGAGTAACCAAAGTTCAATATACTAGTATAATAGTCTAAATATAGCTTTGAACCCCTTTAGAATGGATTGTAACGAATATATAGTCCTAACTATAGTTTTGAAACTTTGGGAAGAAAATCGTCCCTTTTAGTGCAAATGGGAATTTGAAGAAATGTAGACATAATTGGTGACCAAGGAGGAACCAAAGCTCAATATATTAGTATAATAGTCAAAGTATAGCTTTGAACCCATTTATAATGGATTCTAACCAATATATAGTCCAAACTATAGTTTTAAAACTTTGGAAGCAAATCTTCCCGTTATGGTACAAATGGGAAATTGAAGAAATTTATACAAAATTGGCTCACCAATGAGTAACCAAAGTTCAATATACTAGTATAATAGTCTAAATATAGCTTTGAACCCCTTTAGAATAGATTCTAATGAATATATAGTCCTAACTATAGTTTTAAAACTTTGGGAAGAAAATAGTCCCGCTTTGGTACAAATGGGAATTTGAAGAAATGTAGACAAAATTGGTGACCCAGGAGTAACCAAAGTTCAATATACTAGTATAATAGTCTAAATATATCTTTGAACCCTTTTAGAATGAAATCTAACCAATATATAATCCTAACTATAGTTTTGAAACTTTTGAAAGATAATCGTCCCGTTATAGCACAAAAAGGAATTTGAAGAAATTTATACAAATTGGCTGACCAAGGAGTAACCAAAGTTCAATATATTATTATAATAGTCTACATATAGCTTTGAACCCCTTTAGAATGGATTCTAATCAATATATAGTCCAAACTATAGTTTTGAAACTTTGGGAAGCAAATCGTCCCGTTTTGGTGCAAATGGGAATTTGAAGAAATGTAGACATAATTGGTGACCAAGGAGTAACCAAAGTACAATATATTAGTATAATAGTCAAAGTATAGCTTTGAACCCGTTTATAATGGATTCTAACCAATATATAGTCCAAACTATAGTTTTGAAACTTTGGGAAGAAAATCTTCCCGTTATGGTACAAATGAGAATTTGAAGAAATTTATACAAAATTGGCTCACCAATGAGTAACCAAAGTTCAATATACTAGTATAATAGTCTAAATATAGCTTTGAACCCCTTTAGAATGGATTGTAACGAATATATAGTCCTAACTATAGTTTTGAAACTTTGGGAAGAAAATCGTCCCGTTTTAGTGCAAATGGGAATTTGAAGAAATGTAGACATAATTATTGACCAAGGAGTAACCAAAGTTCAATATATTAGTATAATAGTCAAAGTATAGCTTTGAACCCATTTATAATGGATTCTAACCAATATATAGTCCAAACTATAGTTTTGAAACTTTGGGAAGCAATTCTTCCCGTTATGGTACAAATGAGAATTTGAAGAAATTTATACAAAATTGGCTCACCAATGAGTAACCAAAGTTCAATATACTAGTATAATAGTCTAAATATAGCTTTGAACCCCTTTAGAATGGATTGTAACGAATATATAGTCTTAACTATAGTTTTGAAACATTGGGAAGAAAATCGTCCCGTTTTAGTGCAAATGGGTATTTGAAGAAATGTAGACATAAATGGTGACCAAGGAGTAACCAAAGTTCAATATATTAGTATAATAGTCTACATATAGCTTTGAACCCATTTAGAATGGATTCTAACCAATATATAGTCCAAACTATAGTTTTGAAACTTTGGGAAGCAAATCGTACCTTTTGGTGCAAATGGGAATTTGAAGAAATGTAGATATAATTGGTGAGCAAGGAGTAACCAAAGTTCAATATATTAGTATAATAGTCAAAGTATAGCTTTGAACCCATTTATATTGGATTCTAACCAATATATAGTGCAAACTATAGTTTTAAAACTTTGGGAAGAAAATCTTCCCGTTATGGTACAAATAAAAATTTGAAGAAATTTATACATAATTGGCTCACCAATGAGTAACCAAAGTTCAATATACTAGTATAATAGTCTAAATATAGCTTTGAACCCCTTTAGAATGGATTGTAACGAATATATAGTCCTAACTATAGTTTTGAAACTTTGGGAAGAAAATCGTCCCTTTTAGTGCAAATGGGAATTTGAAGAAATGTAGACATAATTGGTGACCAAGGAGGAACCAAAGCTCAATATATTAGTATAATAGTCAAAGTATAGCTTTGAACCCATTTATAATGGATTCTAACCAATATATAGTCCAAACTATAGTTTTAAAACTTTGGAAGCAAATCTTCCCGTTATGGTACAAATGGGAAATTGAAGAAATTTATACAAAATTGGCTCACCAATGAGTAACCAAAGTTCAATATACTAGTATAATAGTCTAAATATAGCTTTGAACCCCTTTAGAATAGATTCTAATGAATATATAGTCCTAACTATAGTTTTGAAACTTTGGGAAGAAAATAGTCCCGCTTTGGTACAAATGGGAATTTGAAGAAATGTAGACAAAATTGGTGACCCAGGAGTAACCAAAGTTCAATATACTAGTATAATAGTCTAAATATATCTTTGAACCCTTTTAGAATGAAATCTAACCAATATATAATCCTAACTATAGTTTTGAAACTTTTGAAAGATAATCGTCCCGTTATAGCACAAAAAGGAATTTGAAGAAATTTATACAAATTGGCTGACCAAGGAGTAACCAAAGTTCAATATATTATTATAATAGTCTACATATAGCTTTGAACCCCTTTAGAATGGATTCTAATCAATATATAGTCCAAACTATAGTTTTGAAACTTTGGGAAGCAAATCGTCCCGTTTTGGTGCAAATGGGAATTTGAAGAAATGTAGACATAATTGGTGACCAAGGAGTAACCAAAGTACAATATATTAGTATAATAGTCAAAGTATAGCTTTGAACCCGTTTATAATGGATTCTAACCAATATATAGTCCAAACTATAGTTTTGAAACTTTGGGAAGAAAATCTTCCCGTTATGGTACAAATGAGAATTTGAAGAAATTTATACAAAATTGGCTCACCAATGAGTAACCAAAGTTCAATATACTAGTATAATAGTCTAAATATAGCTTTGAACCCCTTTAGAATGGATTGTAACGAATATATAGTCCTAACTATAGTTTTGAAACTTTGGGAAGAAAATCGTCCCGTTTTAGTGCAAATGGGAATTTGAAGAAATGTAGACATAATTATTGACCAAGGAGTAACCAAAGTTCAATATATTAGTATAATAGTCAAAGTATAGCTTTGAACCCATTTATAATGGATTCTAACCAATATATAGTCCAAACTATAGTTTTGAAACTTTGGGAAGCAATTCTTCCCGTTATGGTACAAATGAGAATTTGAAGAAATTTATACAAAATTGGCTCACCAATGAGTAACCAAAGTTCAATATACTAGTATAATAGTCTAAATATAGCTTTGAACCCCTTTAGAATGGATTGTAACGAATATATAGTCTTAACTATAGTTTTGAAACATTGGGAAGAAAATCGTCCCGTTTTAGTGCAAATGGGTATTTGAAGAAATGTAGACATAAATGGTGACCAAGGAGTAACCAAAGTTCAATATATTAGTATAATAGTCTACATATAGCTTTGAACCCATTTAGAATGGATTCTAACCAATATATAGTCCAAACTATAGTTTTGAAACTTTGGGAAGCAAATCGTACCTTTTGGTGCAAATGGGAATTTGAAGAAATGTAGATATAATTGGTGAGCAAGGAGTAACCAAAGTTCAATATATTAGTATAATAGTCAAAGTATAGCTTTGAACCCATTTATATTGGATTCTAACCAATATATAGTGCAAACTATAGTTTTAAAACTTTGGGAAGAAAATCTTCCCGTTATGGTACAAATAAAAATTTGAAGAAATTTATACATAATTGGCTCACCAATGAGTAACCAAAGTTCAATATACTAGTATAATAGTCTAAATATAGCTTTGAACCCCTTTAGAATGGATTGTAACGAATATATAGTCCTAACTATAGTTTTGAAACTTTGGGAAGAAAATCGTCCCTTTTAGTGCAAATGGGAGTTTGAAGAAATGTAGACATAATTGGTGACCAAGGAGGAACCAAAGCTCAATATATTAGTATAATAGTCAAAGTATAGCTTTGAACCCATTTATAATGGATTCTAACCAATATATAGTCCAAACTATAGTTTTAAAACTTTGGAAGCAAATCTTCCCGTTATGGTACAAATGGGAAATTGAAGAAATTTATACAAAATTGGCTCACCAATGAGTAACCAAAGTTCAATATACTAGTATAATAGTCTAAATATAGCTTTGAACCCCTTTAGAATAGATTCTAATGAATATATAGTCCTAACTATAGTTTTGAAACTTTGGGAAGAAAATAGTCCCGCTTTGGTACAAATGGGAATTTGAAGAAATGTAGACAAAATTGGTGACCCAGGAGTAACCAAAGTTCAATATACTAGTATAATAGTCTAAATATATCTTTGAACCCTTTTAGAATGAAATCTAACCAATATATAATCCTAACTATAGTTTTGAAACTTTTGAAAGATAATCGTCCCGTTATAGCACAAAAAGGAATTTGAAGAAATTTATACAAATTGGCTGACCAAGGAGTAACCAAAGTTCAATATATTATTATAATAGTCTACATATAGCTTTGAACCCCTTTAGAATGGATTCTAATCAATATATAGTCCAAACTATAGTTTTGAAACTTTGGGAAGCAAATCGTCCCGTTTTGGTGCAAATGGGAATTTGAAGAAATGTAGACATAATTGGTGACCAAGGAGTAACCAAAGTACAATATATTAGTATAATAGTCAAAGTATAGCTTTGAACCCGTTTATAATGGATTCTAACCAATATATAGTCCAAACTATAGTTTTGAAACTTTGGGAAGAAAATCTTCCCGTTATGGTACAAATGAGAATTTGAAGAAATTTATACAAAATTGGCTCACCAATGAGTAACCAAAGTTCAATATACTAGTATAATAGTCTAAATATAGCTTTGAACCCCTTTAGAATGGATTGTAACGAATATATAGTCCTAACTATAGTTTTGAAACTTTGGGAAGAAAATAGTCCCGCTTTGGTACAAATGGGAATTTGAAGAAATGTAGACAAAATTGGTGACCAAGGAGTAACCAAAGTTCAATATACTAGTATAATAGTCTAAATATATCTTTGAACCCTTTTAGAATGAAATCTAACCAATATATAATCCTAACTATAGTTTTGAAACTTTTGAAAGAAAATCGTCCCGTTATAGCACAAAAAGGAATTTGAAGAAATTTATACAAATTGGCTGACCAAGGAGTAACCAAAGTTCAATATATTATTATAATAGTCTACATATAGCTTTGAACCCCTTTAGAATGGATTCTAATCAATATATAGTCCAAACTATAGTTTTGAAACTTTGGGAAGCAAATCGTCCCGTTTTGGTGCAAATGGGAATTTGAAGAAATGTAGACATAATTGGTGACCAAGGAGTAACCAAAGTACAATATATTAGTATAATAGTCAAAGTATAGCTTTGAACCCGTTTATAATGGATTCTAACCAATATATAGTCCAAACTATAGTTTTGAAACTTTGGGAAGAAAATCTTCCCGTTATGGTACAAATGACAATTTGAAGAAATTTATACAAAATTGGCTCACCAATGAGTAACCAAAGTTCAATATACTAGTATAATAGTCTAAATATAGCTTTGAACCCCTTTAGAATGGATTGTAACGAATATATAGTCCTAACTATAGTTTTGAAACTTTGGCAAGAAAATCGTCCCGTTTTAGTGCAAATGGGAATTTGAAGAAATGTAGACATAATTATTGACCAAGGAGTAACCAAAGTTCAATATATTAGTATAATAGTCAAAGTATAGCTTTGAACCCATTTATAATGGATTCTAACCAATATATAGTCCAAACTATAGTTTTGAAACTTTGGGAAGCAATTCTTCCCGTTATGGTACAAAGGAGAATTTGAAGAAATTTATACAAAATTGGCTCACCAATGAGTAACCAAAGTTCAATATACTAGTATAATAGTCTAAATATAGCTTTGAACCCCTTTAGAATGGATTGTAACGAATATATAGTCTTAACTATAGTTTTGAAACATTGGGAAGAAAATCGTCCCGTTTTAGTGCAAATGGGTATTTGAAGAAATGTAGACATAAATGGTGACCAAGGAGTAACCAAAGTTCAATATATTAGTATAATAGTCTACATATAGCTTTGAACCCATTTAGAATGGATTCTAACCAATATATAGTCCAAACTATAGTTTTGAAACTTTGGGAAGCAAATCGTACCTTTTGGTGCAAATGGGAATTTGAAGAAATGTAGATATAATTGGTGAGCAAGGAGTAACTAAAGTTCAATATATTAGTATAATAGTCAAAGTATAGCTTTGAACCCATTTATATTGGATTCTAACCAATATATAGTGCAAACTATAGTTTTAAAACTTTGGGAAGAAAATCTTCCCGTTATGGTACAAATAAAAATTTGAAGAAATTTATACATAATTGGCTCACCAATGAGTAATCAAAGTTCAATATACTAGTATAATAGTCTAAATATAGCTTTGAATCCCTTTAGAATGGATTGTAATGAATATATAGTTCTAACTATAGTTTTGAAACTTTGGGAAGTAAATCGTCCCGTTTTAGTGCAAATGGGAATTTGAAGAATTGTAGACATAATTGGTGACCAAGGAGTAAACAAAGTTCAATATATTAGTATAATAGTCAAAGTATAGCTTTGAACCCATTTATAATGGATTCTAACCAATATATAGTCCAAACTATAGTTTTGAAACTTTGGGAAGAAAATCTTCCCGTTATGGTACAAATAAAAATTTGAAGAAATTTATACAAAATTGGCTCACCAATGAGTAACCAAAGTTCAATATACTAGTATAATAGTCTAAATATAGCTTTGAACCCCTTTAGAATGGATTGTAACGAATATATAGTCCTAACTATAGTTTTGAAACTTTGGGAAGAAAATCGTCCCTTTTAGTGCAAATGGGAATTTGAAGAAATGTAGACATAATTGGTGACCAAGGAGGAACCAAAGTTCAATATATTAGTATAATAGTCAAAGTATAGCTTTGAACCCATTTATATTGGATTCTAACCAATATATAGTCCAAACTATAGTTTTGAAACTTTGGGAAGCAATTCTTCCAGTTATGGTACAAATAAAAATTTGAAGAAATTTATACAAAATTGGCTCACCAATGAGTAACCAAAGTTAAATATACTAGTATAATAGTCTAAATATAGCTTTGAACCCCTTTAGAATGCATTGTAACGAATATATAGTCCTAACTATAGTTTTGAAACATTGGGAAGAAAATCGTCCCTTTTAGTGCAATGGGAATTTGAAGAAATGTAGACATAATTGGTGACCAAGGAGGAACCAAAGTTCAATATATTAGTATAATAGTCAAAGTATAGCTTTGAACCCATTTATAATGAATTCTAACCAATATATAGTCCAAACTATAGTTTTGAAACTTTGGGAAGCAATTCTTCCCGTTATGGTACAAATGAGAATTTGAAGAAATTTATACAAAATTGGCTCACCAATGAGTAACCAAAGTTCAATATACTAGTATAATAGTCTAAATATAGCTTTGAACCCCTTTAGAATGGATTGTAACGAATATATAGTCCTAACTATAGTTTTGAAACATTGGGAAGAAAATCGTCCCGTTTTAGTGCAAATGGGTATTTGAAGAAATGTAGACATAATTGGTGACCAAGGAGTAACCAAAGTTCAATATATTAGTATAATAGTCAAAGTATAGCTTTGAACCCATTTATAATGGATTCTAACCAATATATAGTCCAAACCATAGTTTTGAAACTTTGGGAAGAAAATCTTCCCGTTATGGTACAAATGAGAATTTGAAGAAATTTATACAAAATTGGCTCACCAATGAGTAACCAAAGTTCAATATACTAGTATAATAGTCTAAATATAGCTTTGAACCCCTTTAGAATGGATTGTAACGAATATATAGTCCTAACTATAGTTTTGAAACTTTGGGAAGAAAATCGTCCCTTTTAGTGCAAATGGGAATTTGAAGAAATGTAGACATAATTGGTGACCAAGGAGGAACCAAAGTTCAATATATTAGTATAATAGTCAAAGTATAGCTTTGAACCCATTTATAATGGATTCTAACCAATATATAGTCCAAACTATAGTTTTGAAACTTTGGGAAGCAATTCTTCCCGTTATGGTACAAAGGAGAATTTGAAGAAATTTATACAAAATTGGCTCACCAATGAGTAACCAAAGTTCAATATACTAGTATAATAGTCTAAATATAGCTTTGAACCCCTTTAGAATGGATTGTAACGAATATATAGTCTTAACTATAGTTTTGAAACATTGGGAAGAAAATCGTCCCGTTTTAGTGCAAATGGGTATTTGAAGAAATGTAGACATAATTGGTGACCAAGGAGGAACCAAAGTTCAATATATTAGTATAATAGTCAAAGTATAGCTTTGAACCCATTTATAATGAATTCTAACCAATATATAGTCCAAACTATAGTTTTGAAACTTTGGGAAGCAATTCTTCCCGTTATGGTACAAATGAGAATTTGAAGAAATTTATACAAAATTGGCTCACCAATGAGTAACCAAAGTTCAATATACTAGTATAATAGTCTAAATATAGCTTTGAACCCCTTTAGAATGGATTGTAACGAATATATAGTCCTAACTATAGTTTTGAAACATTGGGAAGAAAATCGTCCCGTTTTAGTGCAAATGGGTATTTGAAGAAATGTAGACATAATTGGTGACCAAGGAGTAACCAAAGTTCAATATATTAGTATAATAGTCAAAGTATAGCTTTGAACCCATTTATAATGGATTCTAACCAATATATAGTCCAAACCATAGTTTTGAAACTTTGGGAAGAAAATCTTCCCGTTATGGTACAAATGAGAATTTGAAGAAATTTATACAAAATTGGCTCACCAATGAGTAACCAAAGTTCAATATACTAGTATAATAGTCTAAATATAGCTTTGAACCCCTTTAGAATGGATTGTAACGAATATATAGTCCTAACTATAGTTTTGAAACTTTGGGAAGAAAATCGTCCCTTTTAGTGCAAATGGGAATTTGAAGAAATGTAGACATAATTGGTGACCAAGGAGGAACCAAAGTTCAATATATTAGTATAATAGTCAAAGTATAGCTTTGAACCCATTTATAATGGATTCTAACCAATATATAGTCCAAACTATAGTTTTGAAACTTTGGGAAGCAATTCTTCCCGTTATGGTACAAAGGAGAATTTGAAGAAATTTATACAAAATTGGCTCACCAATGAGTAACCAAAGTTCAATATACTAGTATAATAGTCTAAATATAGCTTTGAACCCCTTTAGAATGGATTGTAACGAATATATAGTCTTAACTATAGTTTTGAAACATTGGGAAGAAAATCGTCCCGTTTTAGTGCAAATGGGTATTTGAAGAAATGTAGACATAAATGGTGACCAAGGAGTAACCAAAGTTCAATATATTAGTATAATAGTCTACATATAGCTTTGAACCCATTTAGAATGGATTCTAACCAATATATAGTCCAAACTATAGTTTTGAAACTTTGGGAAGCAAATCGTACCTTTTGGTGCAAATGGGAATTTGAAGAAATGTAGATATAATTGGTGAGCAAGGAGTAACTAAAGTTCAATATATTAGTATAATAGTCAAAGTATAGCTTTGAACCCATTTATATTGGATTCTAACCAATATATAGTGCAAACTATAGTTTTAAAACTTTGGGAAGAAAATCTTCCCGTTATGGTACAAATAAAAATTTGAAGAAATTTATACATAATTGGCTCACCAATGAGTAACCAAAGTTCAATATACTAGTATAATAGTCTAAATATAGCTTTGAACCCCTTTAGAATGGATTGTAACGAATATATAGTCCTAACTATAGTTTTGAAACTTTGGGAAGAAAATCGTCCCTTTTAGTGCAAATGGGAATTTGAAGAAATGTAGACATAATTGGTGACCAAGGAGGAACCAAAGCTCAATATATTAGTATAATAGTCAAAGTATAGCTTTGAGCCCATTTATAATGGATTCTAACCAATATATAGTCCAAACTATAGTTTTAAAACTTTGGAAGCAAATCTTCCCGTTATGGTACAAATGGGAATTTGAAGAAATTTATACAAAATTGGCTCACCAATGAGTAACCAAAGTTCAATATACTAGTATAATAGTCTAAATATAGCTTTGAACCCCTTTAGAATAGATTCTAATGAATATATAGTCCTAACTATAGTTTTGAAACTTTGGGAAGAAAATAGTCCCGCTTTGTACAAATGGGAATTTAAAGAAATGTAGACAAAATTGGTGACCAAGGAGTAACCAAAGTTCAATATACTAGTATAATAGTCTAAATATAGCTTTGAACCCCTTTAGAATGGATTCTAATCAATATATAGTCCAAACTATAGTTTGAAACTTTGGGAAGCAAATCGTCCCGTTTTGGTGCAAATGGGAACTTGAAGAAATGTAGACATAATTGGTGACCAAGGAGTAACCAAAGTACAATATATTAGTATAATAGTCAAAGTATAGCTTTGAACCCGTTTATAATGGATTCTAACCAATATATAGTCCAAACTATAGTTTTGAAACTTTGGGAAGAAAATCTTCCCGTTATGGTACAAATGAGAATTTGAAGAAATTTATACAAAATTGGCTCACCAATGAGTAACCAAAGTTCAATATACTAGAATAATAGTCTAAATATAGCTTTGAACCCCTTTAGAATGGATTGTAACGAATATATTGTCCTAACTATAGTTTTGAAACTTTGGGAAGAAAATCGTCCCTTTTAGTGCAAATGGGAATTTGAAGAAATGTAGACATAATTGGTGACCAAGGAGGAACCAAAGTTCAATATATTAGTATAATAGTCAAAGTATAGCTTTGAACCCATTTATAATGGATTCTAACCAATATATAGTCCAAACTATAATTTTAAAACTTTGGAAGCAAATCTTCCCGTTATGGTACAAATGGGAATTTGAAGAAATTTATACAAAATTGGCTCACCAATGAGTAACCAAAGTTCAATATACTAGTATAATAGTCTAAATATAGCTTTGAACCCCTTTAGAATAGATTCTAATGAATATATAGTCCTAACTATAGTTTTGAAACTTTGGGAAGAAAATAGTCCCGCTTTGGTACAAATGGGAATTTGAAGAAATGTAGACAAAATTGGTGACCAAGGAGTTACCAAAGTTCAATATACTAGTATAATAGTCTAAATATAGCTTTGAACCCCTTTAGAATGGATTCTAATCAATATATAGTCCAAACTATAGTTTGAAACTTTGGGAAGCAAATCGTCCCGTTTTGGTGCAAATGGGAACTTGAAGAAATGTAGACATAATTGGTGACCAAGGAGTAACCAAAGTACAATATATTAGTATAATAGTCAAAGTATAGCTTTGAACCCGTTTATAATGGATTCTAACCAATATATAGTCCAAACTATAGTTTTGAAACTTTGGGAAGAAAATCTTCCCGTTATGGTACAAATGAGAATTTGAAGAAATTTATACAAAATTGGCTCACCAATGAGTAACCAAAGTTCAATATACTAGTATAATAGTCTAAATATAGCTTTGAACCCCTTTAGAATGGATTGTAACGAATATATAGTCCTAACTATAGTTTTGAAACTTTGGGAAGAAAATCGTCCCGTTTTAGTGCAAATGGGAATTTGAAGAAATGTAGACAAAATTGGTGACCAAGGAGTAACCAAAGTTCAATATACTAGTATAATAGTCTAAATATATCTTTGAACCCTTTTAGAATGAAATCTAACCAATATATAATCCTAACTATAGTTTTGAAACTTTTGAAAGAAAATCGTCCCGTTATAGCACAAAAAGGAATTTGAAGAAATTTATACAAATTGGCTGACCAAGGAGTAACCAAAGTTCAATATATTATTATAATAGTCTACATATAGCTTTGAACCCCTTTAGAATGGATACTAATCAATATATAGTCCAAACTATAGTTTTGAAACTTTGGGAAGCAAATCGTCCCGTTTTGGTGCAAATGGGAATTTGAAGAAATGTAGACATAATTGGTGACCAAGGAGTAACCAAAGTACAATATATTAGTATAATAGTCAAAGTATAGCTTTGAACCCGTTTATAATGGATTCTAACCAATATATAGTCCAAACTATAGTTTTGAAACTTTGGGAAGAAAATCTTCCCGTTATGGTACAAATGACAATTTGAAGAAATTTATACAAAATTGGCTCACCAATGAGTAACCAAAGTTCAATATACTAGTATAATAGTCTAAATATAGCTTTGAACCCCTTTAGAATGGATTGTAACGAATATATAGTCCTAACTATAGTTTTGAAACTTTGGGAAGAAAATCGTCCCGTTTTAGTGCAAATGGGAATTTGAAGAAATGTAGACATAATTATTGACCAAGGAGTAACCAAAGTTCAATATATTAGTATAATAGTCAAAGTATAGCTTTGAACCCATTTATAATGGATTCTAACCAATATATAGTCCAAACTATAGTTTTGAAACTTTGGGAAGCAATTCTTCCCGTTATGGTACAAATGAGAATTTGAAGAAATTTATACAAAATTGGCTCACCAATGAGTAACCAAAGTTCAATATACTAGTATAATAGTCTAAATATAGCTTTGAACCCCTTTAGAATGGATTGTAACGAATATATAGTCTTAACTATAGTTTTGAAACATTGGGAAGAAAATCGTCCCGTTTTAGTGCAAATGGGTATTTGAAGAAATGTAGACATAAATGGTGACCAAGGAGTAACCAAAGTTCAATATATTAGTATAATAGTCTACATATAGCTTTGAACCCATTTAGAATGGATTCTAACCAATATATAGTCCAAACTATAGTTTTGAAACTTTGGGAAGCAAATCGTACCTTTTGGTGCAAATGGGAATTTGAAGAAATGTAGATATAATTGGTGAGCAAGGAGTAACCAAAGTTCAATATATTAGTATAATAGTCAAAGTATAGCTTTGAACCCATTTATATTGGATTCTAACCAATATATAGTGCAAACTATAGTTTTAAAACTTTGGGAAGAAAATCTTCCCGTTATGGTACAAATGAGAATTTGAAGAAATTTATACAAAATTGGCTCACCAATGAGTAACCAAAGTTCAATATACTAGTATAATAGTCTAAATATAGCTTTGAACCCCTTTAGAATGGATTGTAACGAATATATAGTCCTAACTATAGTTTTGAAACTTTGGGAAGAAAATCGTCCCGTTTTAGTGCAAATGGGAATTTGAAGAAATGTAGACAAAATTGGTGACCAAGGAGTAACCAAAGTTCAATATACTAGTATAATAGTCTAAATATATCTTTGAACCCTTTTAGAATGAAATCTAACCAATATATAATCCTAACTATAGTTTTGAAACTTTTGAAAGAAAATCGTCCCGTTATAGCACAAAAAGGAATTTGAAGAAATTTATACAAATTGGCTGACCAAGGAGTAACCAAAGTTCAATATATTATTATAATAGTCTACATATAGCTTTGAACCCCTTTAGAATGGATACTAATCAATATATAGTCCAAACTATAGTTTTGAAACTTTGGGAAGCAAATCGTCCCGTTTTGGTGCAAATGGGAATTTGAAGAAATGTAGACATAATTGGTGACCAAGGAGTAACCAAAGTACAATATATTAGTATAATAGTCAAAGTATAGCTTTGAACCCGTTTATAATGGATTCTAACCAATATATAGTCCAAACTATAGTTTTGAAACTTTGGGAAGAAAATCTTCCCGTTATGGTACAAATGAGAATTTGAAGAAATTTATACAAAATTGGCTCACCAATGAGTAACCAAAGTTCAATATACTAGTATAATAGTCTAAATATAGCTTTGAACCCCTTTAGAATGGATTGTAACGAATATATAGTCCTAACTATAGTTTTGAAACTTTGGGAAGAAAATCGTCCCGTTTTAGTGCAAATGGGAATTTGAAGAAATGTAGACAAAATTGGTGACCAAGGAGTAACCAAAGTTCAATATACTAGTATAATAGTCTAAATATATCTTTGAACCCTTTTAGAATGAAATCTAACCAATATATAATCCTAACTATAGTTTTGAAACTTTTGAAAGAAAATCGTCCTGTTATAGCACAAAAAGGAATTTGAAGAAATTTATACAAATTGGCTGACCAAGGAGTAACCAAACTTCAATATATTATTATAATAGTCTACATATAGCTTTGAACCCCTTTAGAATGGATACTAATCAATATATAGTCCAAACTATAGTTTTGAAACTTTGGGAAGCAAATCGTCCCGTTTTGGTGCAAATGGGAATTTGAAGAAATGTAGACATAATTGGTGACCAAGGAGTAACCAAAGTACAATATATTAGTATAATAGTCAAAGTATAGCTTTGAACCCGTTTATAATGGATTCTAACCAATATATAGTCCAAACTATAGTTTTGAAACTTTGGGAAGAAAATCTTCCCGTTATGGTACAAATGACAATTTGAAGAAATTTATACAAAATTGGCTCACCAATGAGTAACCAAAGTTCAATATACTAGTATAATAGTCTAAATATAGCTTTGAACCCCTTTAGAATGGATTGTAACGAATATATAGTCCTAACTATAGTTTTGAAACTTTGGGAAGAAAATCGTCCCGTTTTAGTGCAAATGGGAATTTGAAGAAATGTAGACATAATTATTGACCAAGGAGTAACCAAAGTTCAATATATTAGTATAATAGTCAAAGTATAGCTTTGAACCCATTTATAATGGATTCTAACCAATATATAGTCCAAACTATAGTTTTGAAACTTTGGGAAGCAATTCTTCCCGTTATGGTACAAATGAGAATTTGAAGAAATTTATACAAAATTGGCTCACCAATGAGTAACCAAAGTTCAATATACTAGTATAATAGTCTAAATATAGCTTTGAACCCCTTTAGAATGGATTGTAACGAATATATAGTCTTAACTATAGTTTTGAAACATTGGGAAGAAAATCGTCCCGTTTTAGTGCAAATGGGTATTTGAAGAAATGTAGACATAAATGGTGACCAAGGAGTAACCAAAGTTCAATATATTAGTATAATAGTCTACATATAGCTTTGAACCCATTTAGAATGGATTCTAACCAATATATAGTCCAAACTATAGTTTTGAAACTTTGGGAAGCAAATCGTACCTTTTGGTGCAAATGGGAATTTGAAGAAATGTAGATATAATTGGTGAGCAAGGAGTAACCAAAGTTCAATATATTAGTATAATAGTCAAAGTATAGCTTTGAACCCATTTATATTGGATTCTAACCAATATATAGTGCAAACTATAGTTTTAAAACTTTGGGAAGAAAATCTTCCCGTTATGGTACAAATGAGAATTTGAAGAAATTTATACAAAATTGGCTCACCAATGAGTAACCAAAGTTCAATATACTAGTATAATAGTCTAAATATAGCTTTGAACCCCTTTAGAATGGATTGTAACGAATATATAGTCCTAACTATAGTTTTGAAACTTTGGGAAGAAAATCGTCCCGTTTTAGTGCAAATGGGAATTTGAAGAAATGTAGACAAAATTGGTGACCAAGGAGTAACCAAAGTTCAATATACTAGTATAATAGTCTAAATATATCTTTGAACCCTTTTAGAATGAAATCTAACCAATATATAATCCTAACTATAGTTTTGAAACTTTTGAAAGAAAATCGTCCCGTTATAGCACAAAAAGGAATTTGAAGAAATTTATACAAATTGGCTGACCAAGGAGTAACCAAAGTTCAATATATTATTATAATAGTCTACATATAGCTTTGAACCCCTTTAGAATGGATACTAATCAATATATAGTCCAAACTATAGTTTTGAAACTTTGGGAAGCAAATCGTCCCGTTTTGGTGCAAATGGGAATTTGAAGAAATGTAGACATAATTGGTGACCAAGGAGTAACCAAAGTACAATATATTAGTATAATAGTCAAAGTATAGCTTTGAACCCGTTTATAATGGATTCTAACCAATATATAGTCCAAACTATAGTTTTGAAACTTTGGGAAGAAAATCTTCCCGTTATGGTACAAATGACAATTTGAAGAAATTTATACAAAATTGGCTCACCAATGAGTAACCAAAGTTCAATATACTAGTATAATAGTCTAAATATAGCTTTGAACCCCTTTAGAATGGATTGTAACGAATATATAGTCCTAACTATAGTTTTGAAACTTTGGGAAGAAAATCGTCCCGTTTTAGTGCAAATGGGAATTTGAAGAAATGTAGACATAATTATTGACCAAGGAGTAACCAAAGTTCAATATATTAGTATAATAGTCAAAGTATAGCTTTGAACCCATTTATAATGGATTCTAACCAATATATAGTCCAAACTATAGTTTTGAAACTTTGGGAAGCAATTCTTCCCGTTATGGTACAAATGAGAATTTGAAGAAATTTATACAAAATTGGCTCACCAATGAGTAACCAAAGTTCAATATACTAGTATAATAGTCTAAATATAGCTTTGAACCCCTTTAGAATGGATTGTAACGAATATATAGTCTTAACTATAGTTTTGAAACATTGGGAAGAAAATCGTCCCGTTTTAGTGCAAATGGGTATTTGAAGAAATGTAGACATAAATGGTGACCAAGTAGTAACCAAAGTTCAATATATTAGTATAATAGTCTACATATAGCTTTGAACCCATTTAGAATGGATTCTAACCAATATATAGTCCAAACTATAGTTTTGAAACTTTGGGAAGCAAATCGTACCTTTTGGTGCAAATGGGAATTTGAAGAAATGTAGATATAATTGGTGAGCAAGGAGTAACCAAAGTTCAATATATTAGTATAATAGTCAAAGTATAGCTTTGAACCCATTTATATTGGATTCTAACCAATATATAGTGCAAACTATAGTTTTAAAACTTTGGGAAGAAAATCTTCCCGTTATGGTACAAATAAAAATTTGAAGAAATTTATACATAATTGGCTCACCAATGAGTAACCAAAGTTCAATATACTAGTATAATAGTCTAAATATAGCTTTGAACCCCTTTAGAATGGATTGTAACGAATATATAGTCCTAACTATAGTTTTGAAACTTTGGGAAGAAAATCGTCCCTTTTAGTGCAAATGGGAATTTGAAGAAATGTAGACATAATTGGTGACCAAGGAGGAACCAAAGCTCAATATATTAGTATAATAGTCAAAGTATAGCTTTGAGCCCATTTATAATGGATTCTAACCAATATATAGTCCAAACTATAGTTTTAAAACTTTGGAAGCAAATCTTCCCGTTATGGTACAAATTGGAATTTGAAGAAATTTATACAAAATTGGCTCACCAATGAGTAACCAAAGTTCAATATACTAGTATAATAGTCTAAATATAGCTTTGAACCCCTTTAGAATAGATTCTAATGAATATATAGTCCTAACTATAGTTTTGAAACTTTGGGAAGAAAATAGTCCCGCTTTGTACAAATGGGAATTTGAAGAAATGTAGACAAAATTGGTGACCAAGGAGTAACCAAAGTTCAATATACTAGTATAATAGTCTAAATATAGCTTTGAACCCCTTTAGAATGGATTCTAATCAATATATAGTCCAAACTATAGTTTGAAACTTTGGGAAGCAAATCGTCCCGTTTTGGTGCAAATGGGAACTTGAAGAAATGTAGACATAATTGGTGACCAAGGAGTAACCAAAGTACAATATATTAGTATAATAGTCAAAGTATAGCTTTGAACCCGTTTATAATGGATTCTAACCAATATATAGTCCAAACTATAGTTTTGAAACTTTGGGAAGAAAATCTTCCCGTTATGGTACAAATGAGAATTTGAAGAAATTTATACAAAATTGGCTCACCAATGAGTAACCAAAGTTCAATATACTAGTATAATAGTCTAAATATAGCTTTGAACCCCTTTAGAATGGATTGTAACGAATATATTGTCCTAACTATAGTTTTGAAACTTTGGGAAGAAAATCGTCCCTTTTAGTGCAAATGGGAATTTGAAGAAATGTAGACATAATTGGTGACCAAGGAGGAACCAAAGTTCAATATATTAGTATAATAGTCAAAGTATAGCTTTGAACCCATTTATAATGGATTCTAACCAATATATAGTCCAAACTATAGTTTTAAAACTTTGGAAGCAAATCTTCCCGTTATGGTACAAATGGGAATTTGAAGAAATTTATACAAAATTGGCTCACCAATGAGTAACCAAAGTTCAATATACTAGTATAATAGTCTAAATATAGCTTTGAACCCCTTTAGAATAGATTCTAATGAATATATAGTCCTAACTATAGTTTTGAAACTTTGGGAAGAAAATAGTCCCGCTTTGGTACAAATGGGAATTTGAAGAAATGTAGACAAAATTGGTGACCAAGGAGTAACCAAAGTTCAATATACTAGTATAATAGTCTAAATATAGCTTTTAACCCCTTTAGAATGGATTCTAATCAATATATAGTCCAAACTATAGTTTTGAAACTTTGGGAAGCAAATCGTCCCGTTTTGGTGCAAATGGGAATTTGAAGAAATGTAGACACAATTGGTGACCAAGGAGTAACCAAAGTACAATATATTAGTATAATATTCAAAGTATAGCTTTGAACCCGTTTATAATGGATTCTAACCAATATATAGTCCAAACTATAGTTTTGAAACTTTGGGAAGAAAATCTTCCCGTTATGGTACAAATGAGAATTGGAAGAAATTTATACAAAATTGGCTTACCAATGAGTAACCAAAATTCAATATACTAGTATAATAGTCTAAATATAGCTTTGAACCCCTTTAGAATGGATTGTAACGAATATATAGTCCTAACTATAGTTTTGAAACTTTGGGAAGAAAATCGTCCCGTTTTAGTGCAAATGGGAATTTGAAGAAACGTAGACATAAATGGTGACCAGGGAGTAACCAAAGTTCAATATATTAGTATAATAGTCTACATATAGCTTTGAACCCCTTTAGAATGGATTCTAACCAATATATAGTCCAAACTATAGTTTTGACACTTTGGGAAGCAAATCCTCCCATTTTGGTGCAAATGGAAATTTGAAGAAATGTAGACATAATTGGTGACCAAGGACTAACCAAAGTTCAATATATTAGTATAATAGTCAAAGTATAGCTTTGAACCCATTTATAATGGATTCTAACCAATATATAGTCCAAACTATAGTTTTGAAACTTTGGGAAGAAAATCTTCCCGTTATGGTACAAATGAGAATTTGAAGAAATTTATACAAAATTGGCTCACCAATGAGTAACCAAAGTTCAATATACTACTATAATAGTCTAAATATAGCTTTGAACCCCTTTAGAATGGATTGTAACGAATATATAGTCCTAACTATAGTTTTGAAACATTGGGAAGAAAATCGTCCCGTTTTAGTGCAAATGGGTATTTGAAGAAATGTAGACATAAATGGTGACCAAGGAGTAACCAAAGTTCAATATATTAGTATAATAGTCTACATATAGCTTTGAACCCATTTAGAATGGATTGTAACGAATATATAGTCCTAACTATAGTTTTGAAACTTTGGGAAGAAAATCGTCCCGTTTTAGTGCAAATGGGAATTTGAAGAAATTTATACAAATTGGCTGACCAAGGAGTAACCAAAGTTCAATATATTATTATAATAGTCTACATATAGGTTTGAACCCCTTTAGAATGGATTCTAACCAATATATAGTCCAAACTATAGTTTTGAAACTTTGGGAAGAAAATCGTCCCGTTTTGGTGCAAATGGGAATTTGAAGAAATGTAGACATAATTGGTGACCAAGGAGTAACCAAAGTTCAATAGATTAGTATAATAGTCAAAGTATAGCTTTGAACCCATTTATAATGGATTCTAACCAATATATAGTCCAAACTATAGTTTTTAAACTTTGGGAAGAAAATCTTCCCGTTATGGTACAAATGAGAATTTGAAGAAATTTATACAAAATTGGCTCACCAATGAGTAACCAAAGTTCAATATACTAGTATAATAGTCTAAATATAGCTTTGAACCCCTTTAGAATGGATTGTAACGAATATATAGTCCTAACTATAGTTTTGAAACTTTGGGAAGAAAATCGTCTCGTTTTAGTGCAAATGGGAATTTGAAGAAACGTAGACATAAATGGTGACCAGGGAGTAACCAAAGTTCAATATATTAGTATAATAGTCTACATATAGCTTTGAACCCCTTTAGAATGGATTCTAACCAATATATAGTCCAAACTATAGTTTTGACACTTTGGGAAGCAAATCGTCCCATTTTGGTGCAAATGGGAATTTGAAGAAATGTAGACATAATTGGTGACCAAGGACTAACCAAAGTTCAATATATTAGTATAATAGTCAAAGTATAGCTTTGAACCCATTTATAATGGATTCTAACCAATATATAGTCCAAACTATAGTTTTAAAACTTTGGGAAGAAAATCGTCCCGTTTTAGTGCAAATGGGAATTTGAAGAAATTTACACATAATTGGTGACCAAGGAGTAACCAAAGTTCAATATATTAGTATAATAGTCAAAGTATAGCTTTGAACCCATTTATAATGGATTCTAACCAATATATAGTCCAAACTATAGTTTTGAAACTTTGGGAAGAAAATCGTCCCGTTTTAATGCAAATGGGAATTTGAAGAAATTTACACATAATTGGTGACCAAGGAGTAACCAAAGTTCAATATATTAGTATAATAGTCAAAGTATAGCTTTGAACCCATTTATAATGGATTCTAACCAATATATAGTCCAAACTATAGTTTTGAAACTTTGGGAAGAAAATCGTCCCGTTTTAGTGCAAATGGGAATTTGAAGAAACGTAGACATAAATGGTGACCAGGGAGTAACCAAAGTTCAATATATTAGTATAATAGTCTACATATAGCTTTGAACCCCTTTAGAATGGATTCTAACCAATATATAGTCCAAACTATAGTTTTGACACTTTGGGAAGCAAATCGTCCCATTTTGGTGCAAATGGGAATTTGAAGAAATGTAGACATAATTGGTGACCAAGGACTAACCAAAGTTCAATATATTAGTATAATAGTCAAAGTATAGCTTTGAACCCATTTATAATGGATTCTAACCAATATATAGTCCAAACTATAGTTTTAAAACTTTGGGAAGAAAATCGTCCCGTTTTAGTGCAAATGGGAATTTGAAGAAATTTACACATAATTGGTGACCAAGGAGTAACCAAAGTTCAATATATTAGTATAATAGTCAAAGTATAGCTTTGAACCCATTTATAATGGATTCTAACCAATATATAGTCCAAACTATAGTTTTGAAACTTTGGGAAGAAAATCGTCCCGTTTTAGTGCAAATAGGAATTTGAAGAAATTTACACATAATTGGTGACCAAGGAGTAACCAAAGTTCAATATATTAGTATAATAGTCAAAGTATAGCTTTGAACCCATTTATAATGGATTCTAACCAATATATAGTCCAAACTATAGTTTTGAAACTTTGGGAAGAAAATCTTCCCGTTATGGTACAAATGAGAATTTGAAGAAATTTGTACAAAATTGGCTCACCAATGAGTAACCAAAGTTCAATATACTACTATAATAGTCTAAATATAGCTTTGAACCCCTTTAGAATGGATTGTAACGAATATATAGTCCTAACTATAGTTTTGAAACATTGGGAAGAAAATCGTCCCGTTTTAGTGCAAATGGGTATTTGAAGAAATGTAGACATAAATGGTGACCAAGGAGTAACCAAAGTTCAATATATTAGTATAATGGTCTACATATAGCTTTGAACCCATTTAGAATGGATTGTAACGAATATATAGTCCTAACAATAGTTTTGAAACTTTGGGAAGAAAATCGTCCCGTTTTAATGCAAATGGGAATTTGAAGAAATTTACACATAATTGGTGACCAAGGAGTAACCAAAGTTCAATATATTAGTATAATAGTCAAAGTATAGCTTTGAACCCATTTATAATGGATTCTAACCAATATATAGTCCAAACTATAGTTTTGAAACTTTGGGAAGAAAATCTTCCCGTTATGGTACAAATGAGAATTTGAAGAAATTTATACAAAATTGGCTCACCAATGAGTAACCAAAGTTCAATATACTAGTATAATAGTCTAAATATAGCTTTGAACCCCTTTAGAATGGATTGTAACGAATATATAGTCCTAACTATAGTTTTGAAACTTTGGGAAGAAAATCGTCCCGTTTTAGTGCAAATGGGAATTTGAAGAAACGTAGACATAAATGGTGACCAGGGAGTAACCAAAGTTCAATATATTAGTATAATAGTCTACATATAGCTTTGAACCCCTTTAGAATGGATTCTAACCAATATATAGTCCAAACTATAGTTTTGACACTTTGGGAAGCAAATCGTCCCATTTTGGTGCAAATGGGAATTTGAAGAAATGTAGACATAATTGGTGACCAAGGACTAACCAAAGTTCAATATATTAGTATAATAGTCAAAGTATAGCTTTGAACCCATTTATAATGGATTCTAACCAATATATAGTCCAAACTATAGTTTTAAAACTTTGGGAAGAAAATCGTCCCGTTTTAGTGCAAATGGGAATTTGAAGAAATTTACACATAATTGGTGACCAAGGAGTAACCAAAGTTCAATATATTAGTATAATAGTCAAAGTATAGCTTTGAACCCATTTATAATGGATTCTAACCAATATATAGTCCAAACTATAGTTTTGAAACTTTGGGAAGAAAATCGTCCCGTTTTGGTGCAAATGGGAACTTGAAGAAATGTAGACATAATTGGTGACCAAGGAGTAACCAAAGTAAAATATATTAGTATAATAGTCTACATATAGCTTTGAACCCCTTTAGAATGGATTCTAACCAATATATAGTCCAAACTATAGTTTTGACACTTTGGGAAGCAAATCCTCCCATTTTGGTGCAAATGGAAATTTGAAGAAATGTAGACATAATTGGTGACCAAGGACTAACCAAAGTTCAATATATTAGTATAATAGTCAAAGTATAGCTTTGAACCCATTTATAATGGATTCTAACCAATATATAGTCCAAACTATAGTTTTGAAACTTTGGGAAGAAAATCTTCCCGTTATGGTACAAATGAGAATTTGAAGAAATTTATACAAAATTGGCTCACCAATGAGTAACCAAAGTTCAATATACTACTATAATAGTCTAAATATAGCTTTGAACCCCTTTAGAATGGATTGTAACGAATATATAGTCCTAACTATAGTTTTGAAACATTGGGAAGAAAATCGTCCCGTTTTAGTGCAAATGGGTATTTGAAGAAATGTAGACATAAATGGTGACCAAGGAGTAACCAAAGTTCAATATATTAGTATAATAGTCTACATATAGCTTTGAACCCATTTAGAATGGATTGTAACGAATATATAGTCCTAACTATAGTTTTGAAACTTTGGGAAGAAAATCGTCCCGTTTTAGTGCAAATGGGAATTTGAAGAAATTTATACAAATTGGCTGACCAAGGAGTAACCAAAGTTCAATATATTATTATAATAGTCTACATATAGGTTTGAACCCCTTTAGAATGGATTCTAACCAATATATAGTCCAAACTATAGTTTTGAAACTTTGGGAAGAAAATCGTCCCGTTTTGGTGCAAATGGGAATTTGAAGAAATGTAGACATAATTGGTGACCAAGGAGTAACCAAAGTTCAATAGATTAGTATAATAGTCAAAGTATAGCTTTGAACCCATTTATAATGGATTCTAACCAATATATAGTCCAAACTATAGTTTTTAAACTTTGGGAAGAAAATCTTCCCGTTATGGTACAAATGAGAATTTGAAGAAATTTATACAAAATTGGCTCACCAATGAGTAACCAAAGTTCAATATACTAGTATAATAGTCTAAATATAGCTTTGAACCCCTTTAGAATGGATTGTAACGAATATATAGTCCTAACTATAGTTTTGAAACTTTGGGAAGAAAATCGTCTCGTTTTAGTGCAAATGGGAATTTGAAGAAACGTAGACATAAATGGTGACCAGGGAGTAACCAAAGTTCAATATATTAGTATAATAGTCTACATATAGCTTTGAACTCCTTTAGAATGGATTCTAACCAATATATAGTCCAAACTATAGTTTTGACACTTTGGGAAGCAAATCGTCCCATTTTGGTGCAAATGGGAATTTGAAGAAATGTAGACATAATTGGTGACCAAGGACTAACCAAAGTTCAATATATTAGTATAATAGTCAAAGTATAGCTTTGAACCCATTTATAATGGATTCTAACCAATATATAGTCCAAACTATAGTTTTAAAACTTTGGGAAGAAAATCGTCCCGTTTTAGTGCAAATGGGAATTTGAAGAAATTTACACATAATTGGCGACCAAGGAGTAACCAAAGTTCAATATATTAGTATAATAGTCAAAGTATAGCTTTGAACCCATTTATAATGGATTCTAACCAATATATAGTCCAAACTATAGTTTTGAAACTTTGGGAAGAAAATCGTCCCGTTTTAGTGCAAATAGGAATTTGAAGAAATTTACACATAATTGGTGACCAAGGAGTAACCAAAGTTCAATATATTAGTATAATAGTCAAAGTATAGCTTTGAACCCATTTATAATGGATTCTAACCAATATATAGTCCAAACTATAGTTTTGAAACTTTGGGAAGAAAATCTTCCCGTTATGGTACAAATGAGAATTTGAAGAAATTTGTACAAAATTGGCTCACCAATGAGTAACCAAAGTTCAATATACTACTATAATAGTCTAAATATAGCTTTGAACCCCTTTAGAATGGATTGTAACAAATATATAGTCCTAACTATAGTTTTGAAACATTGGGAAGAAAATCGTCCCGTTTTAGTGCAAATGGGTATTTGAAGAAATGTAGACATAAATGGTGACCAAGGAGTAACCAAAGTTCAATATATTAGTATAATGGTCTACATATAGCTTTGAACCCATTTAGAATGGATTGTAACGAATATATAGTCCTAACAATAGTTTTGAAACTTTGGGAAGAAAATCGTCCCGTTTTAATGCAAATGGGAATTTGAAGAAATTTACACATAATTGGTGACCAAGGAGTAACCAAAGTTCAATATATTAGTATAATAGTCAAAGTATAGCTTTGAACCCATTTATAATGGATTCTAACCAATATATAGTCCAAACTATAGTTTTGAAACTTTGGGAAGAAAATCTTCCCGTTATGGTACAAATGAGAATTTGAAGAAATTTATACAAAATTGGCTCACCAATGAGTAACCAAAGTTCAATATACTAGTATAATAGTCTAAATATAGCTTTGAACCCCTTTAGAATGGATTGTAACGAATATATAGTCCTAACTATAGTTTTGAAACTTTGGGAAGAAAATCGTCCCGTTTTAGTGCAAATGGGAATTTGAAGAAACGTAGACATAAATGGTGACCAGGGAGTAACCAAAGTTCAATATATTAGTATAATAGTCTACATATAGCTTTGAACCCCTTTAGAATGGATTCTAACCAATATATAGTCCAAACTATAGTTTTGACACTTTGGGAAGCAAATCGTCCCATTTTGGTGCAAATGGGAATTTGAAGAAATGTAGACATAATTGGTGACCAAGGACTAACCAAAGTTCAATATATTAGTATAATAGTCAAAGTATAGCTTTGAACCCATTTATAATGGATTCTAACCAATATATAGTCCAAACTATAGTTTTAAAACTTTGGGAAGAAAATCGTCCCGTTTTAGTGCAAATGGGAATTTGAAGAAATTTACACATAATTGGTGACCAAGGAGTAACCAAAGTTCAATATATTAGTATAATAGTCAAAGTATAGCTTTGAACCCATTTATAATGGATTCTAACCAATATATAGTCCAAACTATAGTTTTGAAACTTTGGGAAGAAAATCGTCCCGTTTTGGTGCAAATGGGAACTTGAAGAAATGTAGACATAATTGGTGACCAAGGAGTAACCAAAGTACAATATATTAGTATAATAGTCAAAGTATAGCTTTGAACCCATTTATAATGGATTCTAACCAATATATAGTCCAAACTATAGTTTTGAAACTTTGGGAAGAAAATCGTCCCGTTTTGGTGCAAATGGGAATTTGAAGAAACGTAGACATAAATGGTGACCAGGGAGTAACCAAAGTTCAATATATTAGTATAATAGTCTACATATAGCTTTGAACCCCTTTAAAATGGATTCTAACCAATATATAGTCCAAACTATAGTTTTGACACTTTGGGAAGCAAATCCTCCCATTTTGGTGCAAATGGAAATTTGAAGAAATGTAGACATAATTGGTGACCAAGGACTAACCAAAGTTCAATACATTAGTATAATAGTCAAAGTATAGCTTTGAACCCATTTATAATGGATTCTAACCAATATATAGTCCAAACTATAGTTTTGAAACTTTGGGAAGAAAATCGTCCCGTTTTAGTGCAAATGGGAATTTGAAGAAATTTACACATAATTGGTGACCAAGGAGTAACCAAAGTTCAATATATTAGTATAATAGTCAAAGTATAGCTTTGAACCCATTTATAATGGATTCTAACCAATATATAGTCCAAACTATAGTTTTGAAACTTTGGGAAGAAAATCGTCCCGTTTTGGTGCAAATGGGAACTTGAAGAAATGTAGACATAATTGGTGACCAAGGAGTAACCAAAGTTCAATATATTAGTATAATAGTCAAAGTATAGCTTTGAACCCATTTATAATGGATTCTAACCAATATATAGTCCAAACTATAGTTTTGAAACTTTGGGAAGAAAATCGTCCCGTTTTGGTGCAAATGGGAATTTGAAGAAACGTAGACATAAATGGTGACCAGGGAGTAACCAAAGTTCAATATATTAGTATAATAGTCTACATATAGCTTTGAACCCCTTTAGAATGGATTCTAACCAATATATAGTCCAAACTATAGTTTTGACACTTTGGGAAGCAAATCCTCCCATTTTGGTGCAAATGGAAATTTGAAGAAATGTAGACATAATTGGTGACCAAGGACTAACCAAAGTT
Source organism: Trifolium dubium (assembly GCA_951804385.1). Lineage (NCBI taxonomy): Eukaryota > Viridiplantae > Streptophyta > Magnoliopsida > Fabales > Fabaceae > Trifolium > Trifolium dubium. The sequence goes on from OX638073.1 coordinate 17,163,307, forward strand.
CAATATATTAGTATAATAGTCAAAGTATAGCTTTGAACCCATTTATAATGGATTCTAACCAATATATAGTCCAAACTATAGTTTTGAAACTTTGGGAAGAAAATCTTCCCGTTATGGTACAAATGAGAATTTGAAGAAATTTATACAAAATTGGCTCACCAATGAGTAACCAAAGTTCAATATACTAGTATAATAGTCTAAATATAGCTTTGAACCCCTTTAGAATGGATTGTAACGAATATATAGTCCTAACTATAGTTTTGAAACTTTGGGAAGAAAATCGTCCCGTTTTAGTGCAAATGGGAATTTGAAGAAACGTAGACATAAATGGTGACCAGGGAGTAACCAAAGTTCAATATATTAGTATAATAGTCTACATATAGCTTTGAACCCCTTTAGAATGGATTCTAACCAATATATAGTCCAAACTATAGTTTTGACACTTTGGGAAGCAAATCGTCCCATTTTGGTGCAAATGGGAATTTGAAGAAATGTAGACATAATTGGTGACCAAGGACTAACCAAAGTTCAATATATTAGTATAATAGTCAAAGTATAGCTTTGAACCCATTTATAATGGATTCTAACCAATATATAGTCCAAACTATAGTTTTAAAACTTTGGGAAGAAAATCGTCCCGTTTTAGTGCAAATGGGAATTTGAAGAAATTTACACATAATTGGTGACCAAGGAGTAACCAAAGTTCAATATATTAGTATAATAGTCTACATATAGCTTTGAACCCATTTATAATGGATTCTAACCAATATATAGTCCAAACTATAGTTTTGACACTTTGGGAAGCAAATCCTCCCATTTTGGTGCAAATGGGAATTTGAAGAAATGTAGACATAATTGGTGACCAAGGACTAACCAAAGTTCAATATATTAGTATAATAGTCAAAGTATAGCTTTGAACCCATTTATAATGGATTCTAACCAATATATAGTCCAAACTATAGTTTTAAAACTTTGGGAAGAAAATCGTCCCGTTTTAGTGCAAATGGGAATTTGAAGAAATTTACACATAATTGGTGACCAAGGAGTAACCAAAGTTCAATATATTAGTATAATAGTCAAAGTATAGCTTTGAACCCATTTATAATGGATTCTAACCAATATATAGTCCAAACTATAGTTTTGAAACTTTGGGAAGAAAATCTTCCCATTATGGTACAAATGAGAATTTGAAGAAATTTATACAAAATTGGCTCACCAATGAGTAACCAAAGTTCAATATACTAGTATAATAGTCTAAATATAGCTTTGAACCCCTTTAGAATGGATTGTAACGAATATATAGTCCTAACTATAGTTTTGAAACTTTGGGAAGAAAATCGTCCCGTTTTAGTGCAAATGGGAATTTGAAGAAACGTAGACATAAATGGTGACCAGGGAGTAACCAAAGTTCAATATATTAGTATAATAGTCTACATATAGCTTTGAACCCCTTTAGAATGGATTGTAACGAATATATAGTCCTAACAATAGTTTTGAAACTTTGGGAAGAAAATCGTCCCGTTTTAATGCAAATGGGAATTTGAAGAAATTTACACATAATTGGTGACCAAGGAGTAACCAAAGTTCAATATATTAGTATAATAGTCAAAGTATAGCTTTGAACCCATTTATAATGGATTCTAACCAATATATAGTCCAAACTATAGTTTTGAAACTTTGGGAAGAAAATCTTCCCATTATGGTACAAATGAGAATTTGAAGAAATTTATACAAAATTGGCTCACCAATGAGTAACCAAAGTTCAATATACTAGTATAATAGTCTAAATATAGCTTTGAACCCCTTTAGAATGGATTGTAACGAATATATAGTCCTAACTATAGTTTTGAAACTTTGGGAAGAAAATCGTCCCGTTTTAGTGCAAATGGGAATTTGAAGAAACGTAGACATAAATGGTGACCAGGGAGTAACCAAAGTTCAATATATTAGTATAATAGTCTACATATAGCTTTGAACCCCTTTAGAATGGATTCTAACCAATATATAGTCCAAACTATAGTTTTGACACTTTGGGAAGCAAATCGTCCCATTTTGGTGCAAATGGGAATTTGAAGAAATGTAGACATAATTGGTGACCAAGGACTAACCAAAGTTCAATATATTAGTATAATAGTCAAAGTATAGCTTTGAACCCATTTATAATGGATTCTAACCAATATATAGTCCAAACTATAGTTTTAAAACTTTGGGAAGAAAATCGTCCCGTTTTAGTGCAAATGGAAATTTGAAGAAATTTACACATAATTGGTGACCAAGGAGTAACCAAAGTTCAATATATTAGTATAATAGTCAAAGTATAGCTTTGAACCCATTTATAATGGATTCTAACCAATATATAGTCCAAACTATAGTTTTGAAACTTTGGGAAGAAAATCGTCCCGTTTTGGTGCAAATGGGAACTTGAAGAAATGTAGACATAATTGGTGACCAAGGAGTAACCAAAGTACAATATATTAGTATAATAGTCAAAGTATAGCTTTGAACCCATTTATAATGGATTCTAACCAATATATAGTCCAAACTATAGTTTTGAAACTTTGGGAAGAAAATCGTCCCGTTTTGGTGCAAATGGGAATTTGAAGAAACGTAGACATAAATGGTGACCAGGGAGTAACCAAAGTTCAATATATTAGTATAATAGTCTACATATAGCTTTGAACCCCTTTAGAATGGATTCTAACCAATATATAGTCCAAACTATAGTTTTGACACTTTGGGAAGCAAATCCTCCCATTTTGGTGCAAATGGAAATTTGAAGAAATGTAGACATAATTGGTGACCAAGGACTAACCAAAGTTCAATATATTAGTATAATAGTCAAAGTATAGCTTTGAACCCATTTATAATGGATTCTAACCAATATATAGTCCAAACTATAGTTTTGAAACTTTGGGAAGAAAATCGTCCCGTTTTAGTGCAAATGGGAATTTGAAGAAATTTACACATAATTGGTGACCAAGGAGTAACCAAAGTTCAATATATTAGTATAATAGTCAAAGTATAGCTTTGAACCCATTTATAATGGATTCTAACCAATATATAGTCCAAACTATAGTTTTGAAACTTTGGGAAGAAAATCGTCCCGTTTTGGTGCAAATGGGAACTTGAAGAAATGTAGACATAATTGGTGACCAAGGAGTAACCAAAGTTCAATATATTAGTATAATAGTCAAAGTATAGCTTTGAACCCATTTATAATGGATTCTAACCAATATATAGTCCAAACTATAGTTTTGAAACTTTGGGAAGAAAATCGTCCCGTTTTGGTGCAAATGGGAATTTGAAGAAACGTAGACATAAATGGTGACCAGGGAGTAACCAAAGTTCAATATATTAGTATAATAGTCTACATATAGCTTTGAACCCCTTTAGAATGGATTCTAACCAATATATAGTCCAAACTATAGTTTTGACACTTTGGGAAGCAAATCCTCCCATTTTGGTGCCAATGGAAATTTGAAGAAATGTAGACATAATTGGTGACCAAGGACTAACCAAAGTTCAATATATTAGTATAATAGTCAAAGTATAGCTTTGAACCCATTTATAATGGATTCTAACCAATATATAGTCCAAACTATAGTTTTGAAACTTTGGGAAGAAAATCTTCCCGTTATGGTACAAATGAGAATTTGAAGAAATTTATACAAAATTGGCTCACCAATGAGTAACCAAAGTTCAATATACTACTATAATAGTCTAAATATAGCTTTGAACCCCTTTAGAATGGATTGTAACGAATATATAGTCCTAACTATAGTTTTGAAACATTGGGAAGAAAATCGTCCCGTTTTAGTGCAAATGGGTATTTGAAGAAATGTAGACATAAATGGTGACCAAGGAGTAACCAAAGTTCAATATATTAGTATAATAGTCTACATATAGCTTTGAACCCATTTAGAATGGATTGTAACGAATATATAGTCCTAACTATAGTTTTGAAACTTTGGGAAGAAAATCGTCCCGTTTTAGTGCAAATGGGAATTTGAAGAAATTTACACATAATTGGTGACCAAGGAGTAACCAAAGTTCAATATATTAGTATAATAGTCAAAGTATAGCTTTGAACCCATTTATAATGGATTCTAACCAATATATAGTCCAAACTATAGTTTTGAAACTTTGGGAAGAAAATCTTCCCGTTATGGTACAAATGAGAATTTGAAGAAATTTATACAAAATTGGCTCACCAATGAGTAACCAAAGTTCAATATACTAGTATAATAGTCTAAATATAGCTTTGAACCCCTTTAGAATGGATTGTAACGAATATATAGTCCTAACTATAGTTTTGAAACTTTGGGAAGAAAATCGTCTCGTTTTAGGGCAAATGGGAATTTGAAGAAACGTAGACATAAATGGTGACCAGGGAGTAACCAAAGTTCAATATATTAGTATAATAGTCTACATATAGCTTTGAACCCCTTTAGAATGGATTCTAACCAATATATAGTCCAAACTATAGTTTTGACACTTTGGAAAGCAAATCGTCCCATTTTGGTGCAAATGGGAATTTGAAGAAATGTAGACATAATTGGTGACCAAGGACTAACCAAAGTTCAATATATTAGTATAATAGTCAAAGTATAGCTTTGAACCCATTTATAATGGATTCTAACCAATATATAGTCCAAACTATAGTTTTGAAACTTTGGGAAGAAAATCTTCCCGTTATGGTACAAATGAGAATTTGAAGAAATTTATACAAAATTGGCTCACCAATGAGTAACCAAAGTTCAATATACTACTATAATAGTCTAAATATAGCTTTGAACCCCTTTAGAATGGATTGTAACGAATATATAGTCCTAACTATAGTTTTGAAACATTGGGAAGAAAATCGTCCCGTTTTAGTGCAAATGGGTATTTGAAGAAATGTAGACATAAATGGTGACCAAGGAGTAACCAAAGTTCAATATATTAGTATAATAGTCTACATATAGCTTTGAACCCATTTAGAATGGATTGTAACGAATATATAGTCCTAACTATAGTTTTGAAACTTTGGGAAGAAAATCGTCCCGTTTTAGTGCAAATGGGAATTTGAAGAAATTTACACATAATTGGTGACCAAGGAGTAACCAAAGTTCAATATATTAGTATAATAGTCAAAGTATAGCTTTGAACCCATTTATAATGGATTCTAACCAATATATAGTCCAAACTATAGTTTTGAAACTTTGGGAAGAAAATCTTCCCGTTATGGTACAAATGAGAATTTGAAGAAATTTATACAAAATTGGCTCACCAATGAGTAACCAAAGTTCAATATACTAGTATAATAGTCTAAATATAGCTTTGAACCCCTTTAGAATGGATTGTAACGAATATATAGTCCTAACTATAGTTTTGAAACTTTGGGAAGAAAATCGTCTCGTTTTAGTGCAAATGGGAATTTGAAGAAACGTAGACATAAATGGTGACCAGGGAGTAACCAAAGTTCAATATATTAGTATAATAGTCTACATATAGCTTTGAACCCCTTTAGAATGGATTCTAACCAATATATAGTCCAAACTATAGTTTTGACACTTTGGAAAGCAAATCGTCCCATTTTGGTGCAAATGGGAATTTGAAGAAATGTAGACATAATTGGTGACCAAGGACTAACCAAAGTTCAATATATTAGTATAATAGTCAAAGTATAGCTTTGAACCCATTTATAATGGATTCTAACCAATATATAGTCCAAACTATAGTTTTAAAACTTTGGGAAGAAAATCGTCCCGTTTTAGTGCAAATGGGAATTTGAAGAAATTTACACATAATTGGTGACCAAGGAGTAACCAAAGTTCAATATATTAGTATAATAGTCAAAGTATAGCTTTGAACCCATTTATAATGGATTCTAACCAATATATAGTCCAAACTATAGTTTTGAAACTTTGGGAAGAAAATCGTCCCGTTTTAGTGCAAATAGGAATTTGAAGAAATTTACACATAATTGGTGACCAAGGAGTAACCAAAGTTCAATATATTAGTATAATAGTCAAAGTATAGCTTTGAACCCATTTATAATGGATTCTAACCAATATATAGTCCAAACTATAGTTTTGAAACTTTGGGAAGAAAATCTTCCCGTTATGGTACAAATGAGAATTTGAAGAAATTTGTACAAAATTGGCTCACCAATGAGTAACCAAAGTTCAATATACTACTATAATAGTCTAAATATAGCTTTGAACCCCTTTAGAATGGATTGTAACGAATATATAGTCCTAACTATAGTTTTGAAACATTGGGAAGAAAATCGTCCCGTTTTAGTGCAAATGGGTATTTGAAGAAATGTAGACATAAATGGTGACCAAGGAGTAACCGAAGTTCAATATATTAGTATAATGGTCTACATATAGCTTTGAACCCATTTAGAATGGATTGTAACGAATATATAGTCCTAACTATAGTTTTGAAACTTTGGGAAGAAAATCGTCCCGTTTTAGTGCAAATGGGAATTTGAAGAAATTTACACATAATTGGTGACCAAGGAGTAACCAAAGTTCAATATATTAGTATAATAGTCAAAGTATAGCTTTGAACCCATTTATAATGGATTCTAACCAATATATAGTCCAAACTATAGTTTTGAAACTTTGGGAAGAAAATCTTCCCGTTATGGTACAAATGAGAATTTGAAGAAATTTATACAAAATTGGCTCACCAATGAGTAACCAAAGTTCAATATACTAGTATAATAGTCTAAATATAGCTTTGAACCCCTTTAGAATGGATTGTAACGAATATATAGTCCTAACTATAGTTTTGAAACTTTGGGAAGAAAATCGTCCCGTTTTAGTGCAAATGGGAATTTGAAGAAACGTAGACATAATTGGTGACCAGGAAGTAACCAAAGTTCAATATATTAGTATAATAGTCTACATATAGCTTTGAACCCCTTTAGAATGGATTCTAACCAATATATAGTCCAAACTATAGTTTTGACACTTTGGGAAGCAAATCGTCCCATGTTGGTGCAAATGGGAATTTGAAGAAATGTAGACATAATTGGTGACCAAGGACTAACCAAAGTTCAATATATTAGTATAATAGTCAAAGTATAGCTTTGAACCCATTTATAATGGATTCTAACCAATATATAGTCCAAACTATAGTTTTAAAACTTTGGGAAGAAAATCGTCCCGTTTTAGTGCAAATGGGAATTTGAAGAAATTTACACATAATTGGTGACCAAGGAGTAACCAAAGTTCAATATATTAGTATAATAGTCAAAGTATAGCTTTGAACCCATTTATAATGGATTCTAACCAATATATAGTCCAAACTATAGTTTTGAAACTTTGGGAAGAAAATCTTCCCGTTATGGTACAAATGAGAATTTGAAGAAATTTATACAAAATTGGCTCACCAATGAGTAACCAAAGTTTAATATACTAGTATAATAGTCTAAATATAGCTTTGAACCCCTTTAGAATGGATTGTTACGAATATATAGTCCTAACTATAGTTTTGAAACTTTGGGAAGAAAATCGTCCCGTTTTAGTGCAAATGGGAATTTGAAGAAACATAGACATAAATGGTGACCAGGGAGTAACCAAAGTTCAATATATTAGTATAATAGTCTACATATAGCTTTGAACCCATTTATAATGGATTCTAACCAATATATAGTCCAAACTATAGTTTTAAAACTTTGGGAAGAAAATCTTCCCGTTATGGTACAAATAAAAATTTGAAGAAATTTATACAAAATTGGCTCACCAATGAGTAACCAAAGTTCAATATATTAGTATAATAGTCAAAGTATAGCTTTGAACCCATTTATAATGGATTCTAACCAATATATAGTCCAAACTATAGTTTTGAAACTTTGGGAAGAAAATCGTCCCGTTTTAGTGCAAATGGGAATTTGAAGAAATTTACACATAATTGGTGACCAAGGAGTAACCAAAGTTCAATATATTAGTATAATAGTCAAAGTATAGCTTTGAACCCATTTATAATGGATTCTAACCAATATATAGTCCAAACTATAGTTTTGAAACTTTGGGAAGAAAATCTTCCCGTTATGGTACAAATGAGAATTTGAAGAAATTTATACAAAATTGGCTCACCAATGAGTAACCAAAGTTCAATATACTAGTATAATAGTCTAAATATAGCTTTGAACCCCTTTAGAATGGATTGTAACGAATATATAGTCCTAACTATAGTTTTGAAACTTTGGGAAGAAAATCGTCCCGTTTTAGTGCAAATGGGAATTTGAAGAAACGTAGACATAAATGGTGACCAGGGAGTAACCAAAGTTCAATATATTAGTATAATAGTCTACATATAGCTTTGAACCCCTTTAGAATGGATTCTAACCAATATATAGTCCAAACTATAGTTTTGACACTTTGGGAAGCAAATCGTCCCATTTTGGTGCAAATGGGAATTTGAAGAAATGTAGACATAATTGGTGACCAAGGACTAACCAAAGTTCAATATATTAGTATAATAGTCAAAGTATAGCTTTGAACCCATTTATAATGGATTCTAACCAATATATAGTCCAAACTATAGTTTTGAAACTTTGGGAAGAAAATCGTCCCGTTTTAGTGCAAATAGGAATTTGAAGAAATTTACACATAATTGGTGACCAAGGAGTAACCAAAGTTCAATATATTAGTATAATAGTCAAAGTATAGCTTTGAACCCATTTATAATGGATTCTAACCAATATATAGTCCAAACTATAGTTTTGAAACTTTGGGAAGAAAATCTTCCCGTTATGGTACAAATGAGAATTTGAAGAAATTTATACAAAATTGGCTCACCAATGAGTAACCAAAGTTTAATATACTAGTATAATAGTCTAAATATAGCTTTGAACCCCTTTAGAATGGATTGTAACGAATATATAGTCCTAACTATAGTTTTGAAACTTTGGGAAGAAAATCGTCCCGTTTTAGTGCAAATGGGAATTTGAAGAAACGTAGACATAAATGGTGACCAGGGAGTAACCAAAGTTCAATATATTAGTATAATAGTCTACATATAGCTTTGAACCCATTTATAATGGATTCTAACCAATATATAGTCCAAACTATAGTTTTAAAACTTTGGGAAGAAAATCTTCCCGTTATGGTACAAATAAAAATTTGAAGAAATTTATACAAAATTGGCTCACCAATGAGTAACCAAAGTTCAATATATTAGTATAATAGTCAAAGTATAGCTTTGAACCCATTTATAATGGATTCTAACCAATATATAGTCCAAACTATAGTTTTGAAACTTTGGGAAGAAAATCGTCCCATTTTAGTGCAAATGGGAATTTGAAGAAATTTACACATAATTGGTGACCAAGGAGTAACCAAAGTTCAATATATTAGTATAATAGTCAAAGTATAGCTTTGAACCCATTTATAATGGATTCTAACCAATATATAGTCCAAACTATAGTTTTGAAACTTTGGGAAGAAAATCTTCCCGTTATGGTACAAATGAGAATTTGAAGAAATTTATACAAAATTGGCTCACCAATGAGTAACCAAAGTTCAATATACTAGTATAATAGTCTAAATATAGCTTTGAACCCCTTTAGAATGGATTGTAACGAATATATAGTCCTAACTATAGTTTTGAAACTTTGGGAAGAAAATCGTCCCGTTTTAGTGCAAATGGGAATTTGAAGAAACGTAGACATAAATGGTGACCAGGGAGTAACCAAAGTTCAATATATTAGTATAATAGTCTACATATAGCTTTGAACCCCTTTAGAATGGATTCTAACCAATATATAGTCCAAACTATAGTTTTGACACTTTGGGAAGCAAATCGTCCCATTTTGGTGCAAATGGGAATTTGAAGAAATGTAGACATAATTGGTGACCAAGGACTAACCAAAGTTCAATATATTAGTATAATAGTCAAAGTATAGCTTTGAACCCATTTATAATGGATTCTAACCAATATATAGTCCAAACTATAGTTTTGAAACTTTGGGAAGTAAATCGTCCCGTTTTAGTGCAAATAGGAATTTGAAGAAATTTACACATAATTGGTGACCAAGGAGTAACCAAAGTTCAATATATTAGTATAATAGTCAAAGTAGAGCTTTGAACCCATTTATAATGGATTCTAACCAATATATAGTCCAAACTATAGTTTTGAAACTTTGGGAAGAAAATCTTCCCGTTATGGTACAAATGAGAATTTGAAGAAATTTATACAAAATTGGCTCACCAATGAGTAATCAAAGTTCAATATACTAGTATAATAGTCTAAATATAGCTTTGAATCCCTTTAGAATGGATTGTAATGAATATATAGTTCTAACTATAGTTTTGAAACTTTGGGAAGTAAATCGTCCCGTTTTAGTGCAAATGGGAATTTGAAGAATTGTAGACATAATTGGTGACCAAGGAGTAACCAAAGTTCAATATATTAGTATAATAGTCAAAGTATAGCTTTGAACCCATTTATAATGGATTCTAACCAATATATAGTCCAAACTATAGTTTTGAAACTTTGGGAAGAAAATCTTCCCGTTATGGTACAAATAAAAATTTGAAGAAATTTATACAAAATTGGCTCACCAATGAGTAACCAAAGTTCAATATACTAGTATAATAGTCTAAATATAGCTTTGAACCCCTTTAGAATGGATTGTAACGAATATATAGTCCTAACTATAGTTTTGAAACTTTGGGAAGAAAATCGTCCTGTTTTAGTGCAAATGGGAATTTGAAGAAATGTAGACATAATTGGTGACCAAGGAGTAACCAAAGTTCAATATACTAGTATATTAGTCTAAATATAGCTTTGAACACCTTTAGAATGGATTGTAACGAATATATAGTCCTAACTATAGTTTTGAAACTTTGTGAAGAAAATCGTCCCGTTTTGGTGCAAATGGGAATTTGAAGAAATGTAGACATAATTGGTGACCAAGGAGTAACCAAAGTTCAATATATTAGTATAATAGTCAAAGTATAGCTTTGAACCCATTTATAATGGATTCTAACCAATATATAGTCCAAACTATAGTTTTGAAACTTTGGGAAGAAAATCTTCCCGTTATGGTACAAATGAGAATTTGAAGAAATTTATACAAAATTGGCTTACCAATGAGTAATCAAAGTTCAATATACTAGTATAATAGTCTAAATATAGCTTTGAATCCCTTTAGAATGGATTGTAATGAATATATAGTTCTAACTATAGTTTTGAAACTTTGGGAAGTAAATCGTCCCGTTTTAGTGCAAATGGGAATTTGAAGAATTGTAGACATAATTGGTGACCAAGGAGTAACCAAAGTTCAATATATTAGTATAATAGTCAAAGTATAGCTTTGAACCCATTTATAATGGATTCTAACCAATATATAGTCCAAACTATAGTTTTGAAACTTTGGGAAGAAAATCTTCCCGTTATGGTACAAATAAAAATTTGAAGAAATTTATACAAAATTGGCTCACCAATGAGTAACCAAAGTTCAATATACTAGTATAATAGTCTAAATATAGCTTTGAACCCCTTTAGAATGGATTGTAACGAATATATAGTCCTAACTATAGTTTTGAAACTTTGGGAAGAAAATCGTCCTGTTTTAGTGCAAATGGGAATTTGAAGAAATGTAGACATAATTGGTGACCAAGGAGTAACCAAAGTTCAATATACTAGTATATTAGTCTAAATATAGCTTTAAACACCTTTAGAATGGATTGTAACGAATATATAGTCCTAACTATAGTTTTGAAACTTTGTGAAGAAAATCGTCCCGTTTTGGTGCAAATGGGAATTTCAAGAAATGTAGACATAATTGGTGACCAAGGAGTAACCAAAGTTCAATATATTAGTATAATAGTCAAAGTATAGCTTTGAACCCATTTATAATGGATTCTAACCAATATATAGTCCAAACTATAGTTTTGAAACTTTGGGAAGCAATTCTTCCCGTTATGGTACAAATGAGAATTTGAAGAAATTTATACAAAATTGGCTCACCAATGAGTAACCAAAGTTCAATATACTAGTATAATAGTCTAAATATAGCTTTGAATCCCTTTAGAATGGATTGTAATGAATATATAGTTCTAACTATAGTTTTGAAACTTTGGGAAGTAAATCGTCCCGTTTTAGTGCAAATGGGAATTTGAAGAATTGTAGACATAATTGGTGACCGAGGAGGAACCAAAGTTCAATATATTAGTATAATAGTCAAAGTATAGCTTTGAACCCATTTATAATGGATTCTAACCAATATATAGTCCAAACTATAGTTTTGAAACTTTGGGAAGAAAATCTACCCGTTATGGTACAAATGAGAATTTGAAGAAATTTATACAAAATTGGCTCACCAATGAGTAATCAAAGTTCAATATACTAGTATAATAGTCTAAATATAGCTTTGAATCCCTTTAGAATGGATTGTAATGAATATATAGTTCTAACTATAGTTTTGAAGCTTTGGGAAGTAAATCGTCCCGTTTTAGTGCAAATGGGAATTTGAAGAATTGTAGACATAATTGGTGACCAAGGAGTAACCAAAGTTCAATATATTAGTATAATAGTCAAAGTATAGCTTTGAACCCATTTATAATGGATTCTAACCAATATATAGTCCAAACTATAGTTTTGAAACTTTGGGAAGAAAATCTTCCCGTTATGGTACAAATGAGAATTTGAAGAAATTTATACAAAATTGGCTCACCAATGAGTAACCAAAGTTCAATATACTAGTATAATAGTCTAAATATAGCTTTGAATCCCTTTAGAATGGATTGTAATGAATATATAGTTCTAACTATAGTTTTGAAACTTTGGGAAGTAAATCGTCCCGTTTTAGTGCAAATGGGAATTTGAAGAAATGTAGACATAATTGGTGACCAAGGAGTAACCAAAGTTCAATATATTAGTATAATAGTCAAAGTAGAGCTTTGAACCCATTTATAATGGATTCTAACCAATATATAGTCCAAACTATAGTTTTGAAACTTTGGGAAGAAAATCTTCCCGTTATGGTACAAATGAGAATTTGAAGAAATTTATACAAAATTGGCTTACCAATGAGTAATCAAAGTTCAATATACTAGTATAATAGTCTAAATATAGCTTTGAATCCCTTTAGAATGGATTGTAATGAATATATAGTTCTAACTATAGTTTTGAAACTTTGGGAAGTAAATCGTCCCGTTTTAGTGCAAATGGGAATTTGAAGAAATTTACACATAATTGGTGACCAAGGAGTAACCAAAGTTCAATATATTAGTATAATAGTCAAAGTATAGCTTTGAACCCATTTATAATGGATTCTAACCAATATATAGTCCAAACTATAGTTTTGAAACTTTGGGAAGAAAATCTTCCCGTTATGGTACAAATGAGAATTTGAAGAAATTTATACAAAATTGGCTCACCAATGAGTAACCAAAGTTCAATATACTAGTATAATAGTCTAAATATAGCTTTGAATCCCTTTAGAATGGATTGTAATGAATATATAGTTCTAACTATAGTTTTGAAACTTTGGGAAGTAAATCGTCCCGTTTTAGTGCAAATGGGAATTTGAAGAAATGTAGACATAATTGGTGACCAAGGAGTAACCAAAGTTCAATATATTAGTATAATAGTCAAAGTAGAGCTTTGAACCCATTTATAATGGATTCTAACCAATATATAGTCCAAACTATAGTTTTGAAACTTTGGGAAGAAAATCTTCCCGTTATGGTACAAATGAGAATTTGAAGAAATTTATACAAAATTGGCTCACCAATGAGTAACCAAAGTTCAATATATTAGTATAATAGTCAAAGTATAGCTTTGAACCCATTTATAATGGATTCTAACCAATATATAGTCCAAACTATAGTTTTGAAACTTTGGGAAGAAAATCGTCCCGTTTTAGTGCAAATGGGAATTTGAAGAAATTTACACATAATTGGTGACCAAGGAGTAACCAAAGTTCAATATATTAGTATAATAGTCAAAGTATAGCTTTGAACCCATTTATAATGGATTCTAACCAATATATAGTCCAAACTATAGTTTTGAAACTTTGGGAAGAAAATCTTCCCGTTATGGTACAAATGAGAATTTGAAGAAATTTATACAAAATTGGCTCACCAATGAGTAACCAAAGTTCAATATACTAGTATAATAGTCTAAATATAGCTTTGAACCCCTTTAGAATGGATTGTAACGAATATATAGTCCTAACTATAGTTTTGAAACTTTGGGAAGAAAATCGTCCCGTTTTAGTGCAAATGGGAATTTGAAGAAACGTAGACATAAATGGTGACCAGGGAGTAACCAAAGTTCAATATATTAGTATAATAGTCTACATATAGCTTTGAACCCCTTTAGAATGGATTCTAACCAATATATAGTCCAAACTATAGTTTTGACACTTTGGGAAGCAAATCGTCCCATTTTGGTGCAAATGGGAATTTGAAGAAATGTAGACATAATTGGTGACCAAGGACTAACCAAAGTTCAATATATTAGTATAATAGTCAAAGTATAGCTTTGAACCCATTTATAATGGATTCTAACCAATATATAGTCCAAACTATAGTTTTGAAACTTTGGGAAGAAAATCGTCCCGTTTTAGTGCAAATAGGAATTTGAAGAAATTTACACATAATTGGTGACCAAGGAGTAACCAAAGTTCAATATATTAGTATAATAGTCAAAGTATAGCTTTGAACCCATTTATAATGGATTCTAACCAATATATAGTCCAAACTATAGTTTTGAAACTTTGGGAAGAAAATCTTCCCGTTATGGTACAAATGAGAATTTGAAGAAATTTATACAAAATTGGCTCACCAATGAGTAACCAAAGTTTAATATACTAGTATAATAGTCTAAATATAGCTTTGAACCCCTTTAGAATGGATTGTAACGAATATATAGTCCTAACTATAGTTTTGAAACTTTGGGAAGAAAATCGTCCCGTTTTAGTGCAAATGGGAATTTGAAGAAACGTAGACATAAATGGTGACCAGGGAGTAACCAAAGTTCAATATATTAGTATAATAGTCTACATATAGCTTTGAACCCATTTATAATGGATTCTAACCAATATATAGTCCAAACTATAGTTTTAAAACTTTGGGAAGAAAATCTTCCCGTTATGGTACAAATAAAAATTTGAAGAAATTTATACAAAATTGGCTCACCAATGAGTAACCAAAGTTCAATATATTAGTATAATAGTCAAAGTATAGCTTTGAACCCATTTATAATGGATTCTAACCAATATATAGTCCAAACTATAGTTTTGAAACTTTGGGAAGAAAATCGTCCCGTTTTAGTGCAAATGGGAATTTGAAGAAATTTACACATAATTGGTGACCAAGGAGTAACCAAAGTTCAATATATTAGTATAATAGTCAAAGTATAGCTTTGAACCCATTTATAATGGATTCTAACCAATATATAGTCCAAACTATAGTTTTGAAACTTTGGGAAGAAAATCTTCCCGTTATGGTACAAATGAGAATTTGAAGAAATTTATACAAAATTGGCTCACCAATGAGTAACCAAAGTTCAATATACTAGTATAATAGTCTAAATATAGCTTTGAACCCCTTTAGAATGGATTGTAACGAATATATAGTCCTAACTATAGTTTTGAAACTTTGGGAAGAAAATCGTCCCGTTTTAGTGCAAATGGGAATTTGAAGAAACGTAGACATAAATGGTGACCAGGGAGTAACCAAAGTTCAATATATTAGTATAATAGTCTACATATAGCTTTGAACCCCTTTAGAATGGATTCTAACCAATATATAGTCCAAACTATAGTTTTGACACTTTGGGAAGCAAATCGTCCCATTTTGGTGCAAATGGGAATTTGAAGAAATGTAGACATAATTGGTGACCAAGGACTAACCAAAGTTCAATATATTAGTATAATAGTCAAAGTATAGCTTTGAACCCATTTATAATGGATTCTAACCAATATATAGTCCAAACTATAGTTTTGAAACTTTGGGAAGTAAATCGTCCCGTTTTAGTGCAAATAGGAATTTGAAGAAATTTACACATAATTGGTGACCAAGGAGTAACCAAAGTTCAATATATTAGTATAATAGTCAAAGTAGAGCTTTGAACCCATTTATAATGGATTCTAACCAATATATAGTCCAAACTATAGTTTTGAAACTTTGGGAAGAAAATCTTCCCGTTATGGTACAAATGAGAATTTGAAGAAATTTATACAAAATTGGCTCACCAATGAGTAATCAAAGTTCAATATACTAGTATAATAGTCTAAATATAGCTTTGAATCCCTTTAGAATGGATTGTAATGAATATATAGTTCTAACTATAGTTTTGAAACTTTGGGAAGTAAATCGTCCCGTTTTAGTGCAAATGGGAATTTGAAGAATTGTAGACATAATTGGTGACCAAGGAGTAACCAAAGTTCAATATATTAGTATAATAGTCAAAGTATAGCTTTGAACCCATTTATAATGGATTCTAACCAATATATAGTCCAAACTATAGTTTTGAAACTTTGGGAAGAAAATCTTCCCGTTATGGTACAAATAAAAATTTGAAGAAATTTATACAAAATTGGCTCACCAATGAGTAACCAAAGTTCAATATACTAGTATAATAGTCTAAATATAGCTTTGAACCCCTTTAGAATGGATTGTAACGAATATATAGTCCTAACTATAGTTTTGAAACTTTGGGAAGAAAATCGTCCTGTTTTAGTGCAAATGGGAATTTGAAGAAATGTAGACATAATTGGTGACCAAGGAGTAACCAAAGTTCAATATACTAGTATATTAGTCTAAATATAGCTTTGAACACCTTTAGAATGGATTGTAACGAATATATAGTCCTAACTATAGTTTTGAAACTTTGTGAAGAAAATCGTCCCGTTTTGGTGCAAATGGGAATTTGAAGAAATGTAGACATAATTGGTGACCAAGGAGTAACCAAAGTTCAATATATTAGTATAATAGTCAAAGTATAGCTTTGAACCCATTTATAATGGATTCTAACCAATATATAGTCCAAACTATAGTTTTGAAACTTTGGGAAGAAAATCTTCCCGTTATGGTACAAATGAGAATTTGAAGAAATTTATACAAAATTGGCTTACCAATGAGTAATCAAAGTTCAATATACTAGTATAATAGTCTAAATATAGCTTTGAATCCCTTTAGAATGGATTGTAATGAATATATAGTTCTAACTATAGTTTTGAAACTTTGGGAAGTAAATCGTCCCGTTTTAGTGCAAATGGGAATTTGAAGAATTGTAGACATAATTGGTGACCAAGGAGTAACCAAAGTTCAATATATTAGTATAATAGTCAAAGTATAGCTTTGAACCCATTTATAATGGATTCTAACCAATATATAGTCCAAACTATAGTTTTGAAACTTTGGGAAGAAAATCTTCCCGTTATGGTACAAATAAAAATTTGAAGAAATTTATACAAAATTGGCTCACCAATGAGTAACCAAAGTTCAATATACTAGTATAATAGTCTAAATATAGCTTTGAACCCCTTTAGAATGGATTGTAACGAATATATAGTCCTAACTATAGTTTTGAAACTTTGGGAAGAAAATCGTCCTGTTTTAGTGCAAATGGGAATTTGAAGAAATGTAGACATAATTGGTGACCAAGGAGTAACCAAAGTTCAATATACTAGTATATTAGTCTAAATATAGCTTTAAACACCTTTAGAATGGATTGTAACGAATATATAGTCCTAACTATAGTTTTGAAACTTTGTGAAGAAAATCGTCCCGTTTTGGTGCAAATGGGAATTTCAAGAAATGTAGACATAATTGGTGACCAAGGAGTAACCAAAGTTCAATATATTAGTATAATAGTCAAAGTATAGCTTTGAACCCATTTATAATGGATTCTAACCAATATATAGTCCAAACTATAGTTTTGAAACTTTGGGAAGCAATTCTTCCCGTTATGGTACAAATGAGAATTTGAAGAAATTTATACAAAATTGGCTCACCAATGAGTAACCAAAGTTCAATATACTAGTATAATAGTCTAAATATAGCTTTGAATCCCTTTAGAATGGATTGTAATGAATATATAGTTCTAACTATAGTTTTGAAACTTTGGGAAGTAAATCGTCCCGTTTTAGTGCAAATGGGAATTTGAAGAATTGTAGACATAATTGGTGACCGAGGAGGAACCAAAGTTCAATATATTAGTATAATAGTCAAAGTATAGCTTTGAACCCATTTATAATGGATTCTAACCAATATATAGTCCAAACTATAGTTTTGAAACTTTGGGAAGAAAATCTACCCGTTATGGTACAAATGAGAATTTGAAGAAATTTATACAAAATTGGCTCACCAATGAGTAATCAAAGTTCAATATACTAGTATAATAGTCTAAATATAGCTTTGAATCCCTTTAGAATGGATTGTAATGAATATATAGTTCTAACTATAGTTTTGAAGCTTTGGGAAGTAAATCGTCCCGTTTTAGTGCAAATGGGAATTTGAAGAATTGTAGACATAATTGGTGACCAAGGAGTAACCAAAGTTCAATATATTAGTATAATAGTCAAAGTATAGCTTTGAACCCATTTATAATGGATTCTAACCAATATATAGTCCAAACTATAGTTTTGAAACTTTGGGAAGAAAATCTTCCCGTTATGGTACAAATGAGAATTTGAAGAAATTTATACAAAATTGGCTCACCAATGAGTAACCAAAGTTCAATATACTAGTATAATAGTCTAAATATAGCTTTGAATCCCTTTAGAATGGATTGTAATGAATATATAGTTCTAACTATAGTTTTGAAACTTTGGGAAGTAAATCGTCCCGTTTTAGTGCAAATGGGAATTTGAAGAAATGTAGACATAATTGGTGACCAAGGAGTAACCAAAGTTCAATATATTAGTATAATAGTCAAAGTAGAGCTTTGAACCCATTTATAATGGATTCTAACCAATATATAGTCCAAACTATAGTTTTGAAACTTTGGGAAGAAAATCTTCCCGTTATGGTACAAATGAGAATTTGAAGAAATTTATACAAAATTGGCTTACCAATGAGTAATCAAAGTTCAATATACTAGTATAATAGTCTAAATATAGCTTTGAATCCCTTTAGAATGGATTGTAATGAATATATAGTTCTAACTATAGTTTTGAAACTTTGGGAAGTAAATCGTCCCGTTTTAGTGCAAATGGGAATTTGAAGAATTGTAGACATAATTGGTGACCAAGGAGTAACCAAAGTTCAATATATTAGTATAATAGTCAAAGTATAGCTTTGAACCCATTTATAATGGATTCTAACCAATATATAGTCCAAACTATAGTTTTGAAACTTTGGGAAGAAAATCTTCCCGTTATGGTACAAATAAAAATTTGAAGAAATTTATACAAAATTGGCTCACCAATGAGTAACCAAAGTTCAATATACTAGTATAATAGTCTAAATATAGCTTTGAACCCCTTTAGAATGGATTGTAACGAATATATAGTCCTAACTATAGTTTTGAAACTTTGGGAAGAAAATCGTCCTGTTTTAGTGCAAATGGGAATTTGAAGAAATGTAGACATAATTGGTGACCAAGGAGTAACCAAAGTTCAATATACTAGTATATTAGTCTAAATATAGCTTTGAACACCTTTAGAATGGATTGTAACGAATATATAGTCCTAACTATAGTTTTGAAACTTTGTGAAGAAAATCGTCCCGTTTTGGTGCAAATGGGAATTTGAAGAAATGTAGACATAATTGGTGACCAAGGAGTAACCAAAGTTCAATATATTAGTATAATAGTCAAAGTATAGCTTTGAACCCATTTATAATGGATTCTAACCAATATATAGTCCAAACTATAGTTTTGAAACTTTGGGAAGAAAATCTTCCCGTTATGGTACAAATGAGAATTTGAAGAAATTTATACAAAATTGGCTTACCAATGAGTAATCAAAGTTCAATATACTAGTATAATAGTCTAAATATAGCTTTGAATCCCTTTAGAATGGATTGTAATGAATATATAGTTCTAACTATAGTTTTGAAACTTTGGGAAGTAAATCGTCCCGTTTTAGTGCAAATGGGAATTTGAAGAATTGTAGACATAATTGGTGACCAAGGAGTAACCAAAGTTCAATATATTAGTATAATAGTCAAAGTATAGCTTTGAACCCATTTATAATGGATTCTAACCAATATATAGTCCAAACTATAGTTTTGAAACTTTGGGAAGCAATTCTTCCCGTTATGGTACAAATGAGAATTTGAAGAAATTTATACAAAATTGGCTCACCAATGAGTAACCAAAGTTCAATATACTAGTATAATAGTCTAAATATAGCTTTGAATCCCTTTAGAATGGATTGTAACGAATATATAGTCCTAACTATAGTTTTGAAACTTTGGGAAGAAAATCGTCCTGTTTTAGTGCAAATGGGAATTTGAAGAAATGTAGACATAATTGGTGACCAAGGAGTAACCAAAGTTCAATATACTAGTATATTAGTCTAAATATAGCTTTGAACACCTTTAGAATGGATTGTAACGAATATATAGTCCTAACTATAGTTTTGAAACTTTGTGAAGAAAATCGTCCCGTTTTGGTGCAAATGGGAATTTGAAGAAATGTAGACATAATTGGTGACCAAGGAGTAACCAAAGTTCAATATATTAGTATAATAGTCAAAGTATAGCTTTGAACCCATTTATAATGGATTCTAACCAATATATAGTCCAAACTATAGTTTTGAAACTTTGGGAAGAAAATCTTCCCGTTATGGTACAAATGAGAATTTGAAGAAATTTATACAAAATTGGCTTACCAATGAGTAATCAAAGTTCAATATACTAGTATAATAGTCTAAATATAGCTTTGAATCCCTTTAGAATGGATTGTAATGAATATATAGTTCTAACTATAGTTTTGAAACTTTGGGAAGTAAATCGTCCCGTTTTAGTGCAAATGGGAATTTGAAGAATTGTAGACATAATTGGTGACCAAGGAGTAACCAAAGTTCAATATATTAGTATAATAGTCAAAGTATAGCTTTGAACCCATTTATAATGGATTCTAACCAATATATAGTCCAAACTATAGTTTTGAAACTTTGGGAAGCAATTCTTCCCGTTATGGTACAAATGAGAATTTGAAGAAATTTATACAAAATTGGCTCACCAATGAGTAACCAAAGTTCAATATACTAGTATAATAGTCTAAATATAGCTTTGAATCCCTTTAGAATGGATTGTAATGAATATATAGTTCTAACTATAGTTTTGAAACTTTGGGAAGTAAATCGTCCCGTTTTAGTGCAAATGGGAATTTGAAGAATTGTAGACATAATTGGTGACCGAGGAGGAACCAAAGTTCAATATATTAGTATAATAGTCAAAGTATAGCTTTGAACCCATTTATAATGGATTCTAACCAATATATAGTCCAAACTATAGTTTTGAAACTTTGGGAAGCAATTCTTCCCGTTATGGTACAAATGAGAATTTGAAGAAATTTATACAAAATTGGCTCACCAATGAGTAACCAAAGTTCAATATACTAGTATAATAGTCTAAATATAGCTTTGAACCCCTTTAGAATAGATTCTAATAAATATATAGTCCTAACTATAGTTTTGAAACTTTGGGAAGAAAATCGTCCCGTTTTAGTGCAAATGGGAATTTGAAGAAATGTAGACATAATTGGTGACCAAGGAGTAACCAAAGTTCAATATATTAGTATAATAGTCAAAGTAGAGCTTTGAACCCATTTATAATGGATTCTAACAAATATATAGTCCAAACTATAGTTTTGAAACTTTGGGAAGAAAATCTTCCCGTTATGGTACAAATGAGAATTTGAAGAAATTTATACAAAATTGGCTCACCAATGAGTAATCAAAGTTCAATATACTAGTATAATAGTCTAAATATAGCTTTGAATCCCTTTAGAATGGATTGTAACGAATATATAGTCCTAACTATAGTTTTGAAACTTTGGGAAGAAAATCGTCCTGTTTTAGTGCAAATGGGAATTTGAAGAAATGTAGACATAATTGGTGACCAAGGAGTAACCAAAGTTCAATATACTAGTATATTAGTCTAAATATAGCTTTGAACACCTTTAGAATGGATTGTAACGAATATATAGTCCTAACTATAGTTTTGAAACTTTGTGAAGAAAATCGTCCCGTTTTGGTGCAAATGGGAATTTGAAGAAACGTAGACATAAATGGTGACCAGGGAGTAACCAAAGTTCAATATATTAGTATAATAGTCTACATATAGCTTTGAACCCCTTTAGAATGGATTCTAACCAATATATAGTCCAAACTATAGTTTTGACACTTTGGGAAGCAAATCGTCCCATTTTGGTGCAAATGGGAATTTGAAGAAATGTAGACATAATTGGTGACCAAGGACTAACCAAAGTTCAATATATTAGTATAATAGTCAAAGTATAGCTTTGAACCCATTTATAATGGATTCTAACCAATATATAGTCCAAACTATAGTTTTGAAACTTTGGGAAGTAAATCGTCCCGTTTTAGTGCAAATAGGAATTTGAAGAAATTTACACATAATTGGTGACCAAGGAGTAACCAAAGTTCAATATATTAGTATAATAGTCAAAGTAGAGCTTTGAACCCATTTATAATGGATTCTAACCAATATATAGTCCAAACTATAGTTTTGAAACTTTGGGAAGAAAATCTTCCCGTTATGGTACAAATGAGAATTTGAAGAAATTTATACAAAATTGGCTCACCAATGAGTAATCAAAGTTCAATATACTAGTATAATAGTCTAAATATAGCTTTGAATCCCTTTAGAATGGATTGTAATGAATATATAGTTCTAACTATAGTTTTGAAACTTTGGGAAGTAAATCGTCCCGTTTTAGTGCAAATGGGAATTTGAAGAATTGTAGACATAATTGGTGACCAAGGAGTAACCAAAGTTCAATATATTAGTATAATAGTCAAAGTATAGCTTTGAACCCATTTATAATGGATTCTAACCAATATATAGTCCAAACTATAGTTTTGAAACTTTGGGAAGAAAATCTTCCCGTTATGGTACAAATAAAAATTTGAAGAAATTTATACAAAATTGGCTCACCAATGAGTAACCAAAGTTCAATATACTAGTATAATAGTCTAAATATAGCTTTGAACCCCTTTAGAATGGATTGTAACGAATATATAGTCCTAACTATAGTTTTGAAACTTTGGGAAGAAAATCGTCCTGTTTTAGTGCAAATGGGAATTTGAAGAAATGTAGACATAATTGGTGACCAAGGAGTAACCAAAGTTCAATATACTAGTATATTAGTCTAAATATAGCTTTGAACACCTTTAGAATGGATTGTAACGAATATATAGTCCTAACTATAGTTTTGAAACTTTGTGAAGAAAATCGTCCCGTTTTGGTGCAAATGGGAATTTGAAGAAATGTAGACATAATTGGTGACCAAGGAGTAACCAAAGTTCAATATATTAGTATAATAGTCAAAGTATAGCTTTGAACCCATTTATAATGGATTCTAACCAATATATAGTCCAAACTATAGTTTTGAAACTTTGGGAAGAAAATCTTCCCGTTATGGTACAAATGAGAATTTGAAGAAATTTATACAAAATTGGCTTACCAATGAGTAATCAAAGTTCAATATACTAGTATAATAGTCTAAATATAGCTTTGAATCCCTTTAGAATGGATTGTAATGAATATATAGTTCTAACTATAGTTTTGAAACTTTGGGAAGTAAATCGTCCCGTTTTAGTGCAAATGGGAATTTGAAGAATTGTAGACATAATTGGTGACCAAGGAGTAACCAAAGTTCAATATATTAGTATAATAGTCAAAGTATAGCTTTGAACCCATTTATAATGGATTCTAACCAATATATAGTCCAAACTATAGTTTTGAAACTTTGGGAAGAAAATCTTCCCGTTATGGTACAAATAAAAATTTGAAGAAATTTATACAAAATTGGCTCACCAATGAGTAACCAAAGTTCAATATACTAGTATAATAGTCTAAATATAGCTTTGAACCCCTTTAGAATGGATTGTAACGAATATATAGTCCTAACTATAGTTTTGAAACTTTGGGAAGAAAATCGTCCTGTTTTAGTGCAAATGGGAATTTGAAGAAATGTAGACATAATTGGTGACCAAGGAGTAACCAAAGTTCAATATACTAGTATATTAGTCTAAATATAGCTTTAAACACCTTTAGAATGGATTGTAACGAATATATAGTCCTAACTATAGTTTTGAAACTTTGTGAAGAAAATCGTCCCGTTTTGGTGCAAATGGGAATTTCAAGAAATGTAGACATAATTGGTGACCAAGGAGTAACCAAAGTTCAATATATTAGTATAATAGTCAAAGTATAGCTTTGAACCCATTTATAATGGATTCTAACCAATATATAGTCCAAACTATAGTTTTGAAACTTTGGGAAGCAATTCTTCCCGTTATGGTACAAATGAGAATTTGAAGAAATTTATACAAAATTGGCTCACCAATGAGTAACCAAAGTTCAATATACTAGTATAATAGTCTAAATATAGCTTTGAATCCCTTTAGAATGGATTGTAATGAATATATAGTTCTAACTATAGTTTTGAAACTTTGGGAAGTAAATCGTCCCGTTTTAGTGCAAATGGGAATTTGAAGAATTGTAGACATAATTGGTGACCGAGGAGGAACCAAAGTTCAATATATTAGTATAATAGTCAAAGTATAGCTTTGAACCCATTTATAATGGATTCTAACCAATATATAGTCCAAACTATAGTTTTGAAACTTTGGGAAGAAAATCTACCCGTTATGGTACAAATGAGAATTTGAAGAAATTTATACAAAATTGGCTCACCAATGAGTAATCAAAGTTCAATATACTAGTATAATAGTCTAAATATAGCTTTGAATCCCTTTAGAATGGATTGTAATGAATATATAGTTCTAACTATAGTTTTGAAGCTTTGGGAAGTAAATCGTCCCGTTTTAGTGCAAATGGGAATTTGAAGAATTGTAGACATAATTGGTGACCAAGGAGTAACCAAAGTTCAATATATTAGTATAATAGTCAAAGTATAGCTTTGAACCCATTTATAATGGATTCTAACCAATATATAGTCCAAACTATAGTTTTGAAACTTTGGGAAGAAAATCTTCCCGTTATGGTACAAATGAGAATTTGAAGAAATTTATACAAAATTGGCTCACCAATGAGTAACCAAAGTTCAATATACTAGTATAATAGTCTAAATATAGCTTTGAATCCCTTTAGAATGGATTGTAATGAATATATAGTTCTAACTATAGTTTTGAAACTTTGGGAAGTAAATCGTCCCGTTTTAGTGCAAATGGGAATTTGAAGAAATGTAGACATAATTGGTGACCAAGGAGTAACCAAAGTTCAATATATTAGTATAATAGTCAAAGTAGAGCTTTGAACCCATTTATAATGGATTCTAACCAATATATAGTCCAAACTATAGTTTTGAAACTTTGGGAAGAAAATCTTCCCGTTATGGTACAAATGAGAATTTGAAGAAATTTATACAAAATTGGCTTACCAATGAGTAATCAAAGTTCAATATACTAGTATAATAGTCTAAATATAGCTTTGAATCCCTTTAGAATGGATTGTAATGAATATATAGTTCTAACTATAGTTTTGAAACTTTGGGAAGTAAATCGTCCCGTTTTAGTGCAAATGGGAATTTGAAGAATTGTAGACATAATTGGTGACCAAGGAGTAACCAAAGTTCAATATATTAGTATAATAGTCAAAGTATAGCTTTGAACCCATTTATAATGGATTCTAACCAATATATAGTCCAAACTATAGTTTTGAAACTTTGGGAAGAAAATCTTCCCGTTATGGTACAAATAAAAATTTGAAGAAATTTATACAAAATTGGCTCACCAATGAGTAACCAAAGTTCAATATACTAGTATAATAGTCTAAATATAGCTTTGAACCCCTTTAGAATGGATTGTAACGAATATATAGTCCTAACTATAGTTTTGAAACTTTGGGAAGAAAATCGTCCTGTTTTAGTGCAAATGGGAATTTGAAGAAATGTAGACATAATTGGTGACCAAGGAGTAACCAAAGTTCAATATACTAGTATATTAGTCTAAATATAGCTTTGAACACCTTTAGAATGGATTGTAACGAATATATAGTCCTAACTATAGTTTTGAAACTTTGTGAAGAAAATCGTCCCGTTTTGGTGCAAATGGGAATTTGAAGAAATGTAGACATAATTGGTGACCAAGGAGTAACCAAAGTTCAATATATTAGTATAATAGTCAAAGTATAGCTTTGAACCCATTTATAATGGATTCTAACCAATATATAGTCCAAACTATAGTTTTGAAACTTTGGGAAGAAAATCTTCCCGTTATGGTACAAATGAGAATTTGAAGAAATTTATACAAAATTGGCTTACCAATGAGTAATCAAAGTTCAATATACTAGTATAATAGTCTAAATATAGCTTTGAATCCCTTTAGAATGGATTGTAATGAATATATAGTTCTAACTATAGTTTTGAAACTTTGGGAAGTAAATCGTCCCGTTTTAGTGCAAATGGGAATTTGAAGAATTGTAGACATAATTGGTGACCAAGGAGTAACCAAAGTTCAATATATTAGTATAATAGTCAAAGTATAGCTTTGAACCCATTTATAATGGATTCTAACCAATATATAGTCCAAACTATAGTTTTGAAACTTTGGGAAGCAATTCTTCCCGTTATGGTACAAATGAGAATTTGAAGAAATTTATACAAAATTGGCTCACCAATGAGTAACCAAAGTTCAATATACTAGTATAATAGTCTAAATATAGCTTTGAATCCCTTTAGAATGGATTGTAACGAATATATAGTCCTAACTATAGTTTTGAAACTTTGGGAAGAAAATCGTCCTGTTTTAGTGCAAATGGGAATTTGAAGAAATGTAGACATAATTGGTGACCAAGGAGTAACCAAAGTTCAATATACTAGTATATTAGTCTAAATATAGCTTTGAACACCTTTAGAATGGATTGTAACGAATATATAGTCCTAACTATAGTTTTGAAACTTTGTGAAGAAAATCGTCCCGTTTTGGTGCAAATGGGAATTTGAAGAAATGTAGACATAATTGGTGACCAAGGAGTAACCAAAGTTCAATATATTAGTATAATAGTCAAAGTATAGCTTTGAACCCATTTATAATGGATTCTAACCAATATATAGTCCAAACTATAGTTTTGAAACTTTGGGAAGAAAATCTTCCCGTTATGGTACAAATGAGAATTTGAAGAAATTTATACAAAATTGGCTTACCAATGAGTAATCAAAGTTCAATATACTAGTATAATAGTCTAAATATAGCTTTGAATCCCTTTAGAATGGATTGTAATGAATATATAGTTCTAACTATAGTTTTGAAACTTTGGGAAGTAAATCGTCCCGTTTTAGTGCAAATGGGAATTTGAAGAATTGTAGACATAATTGGTGACCAAGGAGTAACCAAAGTTCAATATATTAGTATAATAGTCAAAGTATAGCTTTGAACCCATTTATAATGGATTCTAACCAATATATAGTCCAAACTATAGTTTTGAAACTTTGGGAAGCAATTCTTCCCGTTATGGTACAAATGAGAATTTGAAGAAATTTATACAAAATTGGCTCACCAATGAGTAACCAAAGTTCAATATACTAGTATAATAGTCTAAATATAGCTTTGAATCCCTTTAGAATGGATTGTAATGAATATATAGTTCTAACTATAGTTTTGAAACTTTGGGAAGTAAATCGTCCCGTTTTAGTGCAAATGGGAATTTGAAGAATTGTAGACATAATTGGTGACCGAGGAGGAACCAAAGTTCAATATATTAGTATAATAGTCAAAGTATAGCTTTGAACCCATTTATAATGGATTCTAACCAATATATAGTCCAAACTATAGTTTTGAAACTTTGGGAAGCAATTCTTCCCGTTATGGTACAAATGAGAATTTGAAGAAATTTATACAAAATTGGCTCACCAATGAGTAACCAAAGTTCAATATACTAGTATAATAGTCTAAATATAGCTTTGAACCCCTTTAGAATAGATTCTAATAAATATATAGTCCTAACTATAGTTTTGAAACTTTGGGAAGAAAATCGTCCCGTTTTAGTGCAAATGGGAATTTGAAGAAATGTAGACATAATTGGTGACCAAGGAGTAACCAAAGTTCAATATATTAGTATAATAGTCAAAGTAGAGCTTTGAACCCATTTATAATGGATTCTAACAAATATATAGTCCAAACTATAGTTTTGAAACTTTGGGAAGAAAATCTTCCCGTTATGGTACAAATGAGAATTTGAAGAAATTTATACAAAATTGGCTCACCAATGAGTAATCAAAGTTCAATATACTAGTATAATAGTCTAAATATAGCTTTGAATCCCTTTAGAATGGATTGTAACGAATATATAGTCCTAACTATAGTTTTGAAACTTTGGGAAGAAAATCGTCCTGTTTTAGTGCAAATGGGAATTTGAAGAAATGTAGACATAATTGGTGACCAAGGAGTAACCAAAGTTCAATATACTAGTATATTAGTCTAAATATAGCTTTGAACACCTTTAGAATGGATTGTAACGAATATATAGTCCTAACTATAGTTTTGAAACTTTGTGAAGAAAATCGTCCCGTTTTGGTGCAAATGGGAATTTGAAGAAACGTAGACATAAATGGTGACCAGGGAGTAACCAAAGTTCAATATATTAGTATAATAGTCTACATATAGCTTTGAACCCCTTTAGAATGGATTCTAACCAATATATAGTCCAAACTATAGTTTTGACACTTTGGGAAGCAAATCGTCCCATTTTGGTGCAAATGGGAATTTGAAGAAATGTAGACATAATTGGTGACCAAGGACTAACCAAAGTTCAATATATTAGTATAATAGTCAAAGTATAGCTTTGAACCCATTTATAATGGATTCTAACCAATATATAGTCCAAACTATAGTTTTGAAACTTTGGGAAGTAAATCGTCCCGTTTTAGTGCAAATAGGAATTTGAAGAAATTTACACATAATTGGTGACCAAGGAGTAACCAAAGTTCAATATATTAGTATAATAGTCAAAGTAGAGCTTTGAACCCATTTATAATGGATTCTAACCAATATATAGTCCAAACTATAGTTTTGAAACTTTGGGAAGAAAATCTTCCCGTTATGGTACAAATGAGAATTTGAAGAAATTTATACAAAATTGGCTCACCAATGAGTAATCAAAGTTCAATATACTAGTATAATAGTCTAAATATAGCTTTGAATCCCTTTAGAATGGATTGTAATGAATATATAGTTCTAACTATAGTTTTGAAACTTTGGGAAGTAAATCGTCCCGTTTTAGTGCAAATGGGAATTTGAAGAATTGTAGACATAATTGGTGACCAAGGAGTAACCAAAGTTCAATATATTAGTATAATAGTCAAAGTATAGCTTTGAACCCATTTATAATGGATTCTAACCAATATATAGTCCAAACTATAGTTTTGAAACTTTGGGAAGAAAATCTTCCCGTTATGGTACAAATAAAAATTTGAAGAAATTTATACAAAATTGGCTCACCAATGAGTAACCAAAGTTCAATATACTAGTATAATAGTCTAAATATAGCTTTGAACCCCTTTAGAATGGATTGTAACGAATATATAGTCCTAACTATAGTTTTGAAACTTTGGGAAGAAAATCGTCCTGTTTTAGTGCAAATGGGAATTTGAAGAAATGTAGACATAATTGGTGACCAAGGAGTAACCAAAGTTCAATATACTAGTATATTAGTCTAAATATAGCTTTGAACACCTTTAGAATGGATTGTAACGAATATATAGTCCTAACTATAGTTTTGAAACTTTGTGAAGAAAATCGTCCCGTTTTGGTGCAAATGGGAATTTGAAGAAATGTAGACATAATTGGTGACCAAGGAGTAACCAAAGTTCAATATATTAGTATAATAGTCAAAGTATAGCTTTGAACCCATTTATAATGGATTCTAACCAATATATAGTCCAAACTATAGTTTTGAAACTTTGGGAAGAAAATCTTCCCGTTATGGTACAAATGAGAATTTGAAGAAATTTATACAAAATTGGCTTACCAATGAGTAATCAAAGTTCAATATACTAGTATAATAGTCTAAATATAGCTTTGAATCCCTTTAGAATGGATTGTAATGAATATATAGTTCTAACTATAGTTTTGAAACTTTGGGAAGTAAATCGTCCCGTTTTAGTGCAAATGGGAATTTGAAGAATTGTAGACATAATTGGTGACCAAGGAGTAACCAAAGTTCAATATATTAGTATAATAGTCAAAGTATAGCTTTGAACCCATTTATAATGGATTCTAACCAATATATAGTCCAAACTATAGTTTTGAAACTTTGGGAAGAAAATCTTCCCGTTATGGTACAAATAAAAATTTGAAGAAATTTATACAAAATTGGCTCACCAATGAGTAACCAAAGTTCAATATACTAGTATAATAGTCTAAATATAGCTTTGAACCCCTTTAGAATGGATTGTAACGAATATATAGTCCTAACTATAGTTTTGAAACTTTGGGAAGAAAATCGTCCTGTTTTAGTGCAAATGGGAATTTGAAGAAATGTAGACATAATTGGTGACCAAGGAGTAACCAAAGTTCAATATACTAGTATATTAGTCTAAATATAGCTTTAAACACCTTTAGAATGGATTGTAACGAATATATAGTCCTAACTATAGTTTTGAAACTTTGTGAAGAAAATCGTCCCGTTTTGGTGCAAATGGGAATTTCAAGAAATGTAGACATAATTGGTGACCAAGGAGTAACCAAAGTTCAATATATTAGTATAATAGTCAAAGTATAGCTTTGAACCCATTTATAATGGATTCTAACCAATATATAGTCCAAACTATAGTTTTGAAACTTTGGGAAGCAATTCTTCCCGTTATGGTACAAATGAGAATTTGAAGAAATTTATACAAAATTGGCTCACCAATGAGTAACCAAAGTTCAATATACTAGTATAATAGTCTAAATATAGCTTTGAATCCCTTTAGAATGGATTGTAATGAATATATAGTTCTAACTATAGTTTTGAAACTTTGGGAAGTAAATCGTCCCGTTTTAGTGCAAATGGGAATTTGAAGAATTGTAGACATAATTGGTGACCGAGGAGGAACCAAAGTTCAATATATTAGTATAATAGTCAAAGTATAGCTTTGAACCCATTTATAATGGATTCTAACCAATATATAGTCCAAACTATAGTTTTGAAACTTTGGGAAGAAAATCTACCCGTTATGGTACAAATGAGAATTTGAAGAAATTTATACAAAATTGGCTCACCAATGAGTAATCAAAGTTCAATATACTAGTATAATAGTCTAAATATAGCTTTGAATCCCTTTAGAATGGATTGTAATGAATATATAGTTCTAACTATAGTTTTGAAGCTTTGGGAAGTAAATCGTCCCGTTTTAGTGCAAATGGGAATTTGAAGAATTGTAGACATAATTGGTGACCAAGGAGTAACCAAAGTTCAATATATTAGTATAATAGTCAAAGTATAGCTTTGAACCCATTTATAATGGATTCTAACCAATATATAGTCCAAACTATAGTTTTGAAACTTTGGGAAGAAAATCTTCCCGTTATGGTACAAATGAGAATTTGAAGAAATTTATACAAAATTGGCTCACCAATGAGTAACCAAAGTTCAATATACTAGTATAATAGTCTAAATATAGCTTTGAATCCCTTTAGAATGGATTGTAATGAATATATAGTTCTAACTATAGTTTTGAAACTTTGGGAAGTAAATCGTCCCGTTTTAGTGCAAATGGGAATTTGAAGAAATGTAGACATAATTGGTGACCAAGGAGTAACCAAAGTTCAATATATTAGTATAATAGTCAAAGTAGAGCTTTGAACCCATTTATAATGGATTCTAACCAATATATAGTCCAAACTATAGTTTTGAAACTTTGGGAAGAAAATCTTCCCGTTATGGTACAAATGAGAATTTGAAGAAATTTATACAAAATTGGCTTACCAATGAGTAATCAAAGTTCAATATACTAGTATAATAGTCTAAATATAGCTTTGAATCCCTTTAGAATGGATTGTAATGAATATATAGTTCTAACTATAGTTTTGAAACTTTGGGAAGTAAATCGTCCCGTTTTAGTGCAAATGGGAATTTGAAGAATTGTAGACATAATTGGTGACCAAGGAGTAACCAAAGTTCAATATATTAGTATAATAGTCAAAGTATAGCTTTGAACCCATTTATAATGGATTCTAACCAATATATAGTCCAAACTATAGTTTTGAAACTTTGGGAAGAAAATCTTCCCGTTATGGTACAAATAAAAATTTGAAGAAATTTATACAAAATTGGCTCACCAATGAGTAACCAAAGTTCAATATACTAGTATAATAGTCTAAATATAGCTTTGAACCCCTTTAGAATGGATTGTAACGAATATATAGTCCTAACTATAGTTTTGAAACTTTGGGAAGAAAATCGTCCTGTTTTAGTGCAAATGGGAATTTGAAGAAATGTAGACATAATTGGTGACCAAGGAGTAACCAAAGTTCAATATACTAGTATATTAGTCTAAATATAGCTTTGAACACCTTTAGAATGGATTGTAACGAATATATAGTCCTAACTATAGTTTTGAAACTTTGTGAAGAAAATCGTCCCGTTTTGGTGCAAATGGGAATTTGAAGAAATGTAGACATAATTGGTGACCAAGGAGTAACCAAAGTTTAATATATTAGTATAATAGTCAAAGTATAGCTTTGAACCCATTTATAATGGATTCTAACCAATATATAGTCCAAACTATAGTTTTGAAACTTTGGGAAGAAAATCTTCCCGTTATGGTACAAATGAGAATTTGAAGAAATTTATACAAAATTGGCTTACCAATGAGTAATCAAAGTTCAATATACTAGTATAATAGTCTAAATATAGCTTTGAATCCCTTTAGAATGGATTGTAATGAATATATAGTTCTAACTATAGTTTTGAAACTTTGGGAAGTAAATCGTCCCGTTTTAGTGCAAATGGGAATTTGAAGAATTGTAGACATAATTGGTGACCAAGGAGTAACCAAAGTTCAATATATTAGTATAATAGTCAAAGTATAGCTTTGAACCCATTTATAATGGATTCTAACCAATATATAGTCCAAACTATAGTTTTGAAACTTTGGGAAGCAATTCTTCCCGTTATGGTACAAATGAGAATTTGAAGAAATTTATACAAAATTGGCTCACCAATGAGTAACCAAAGTTCAATATACTAGTATAATAGTCTAAATATAGCTTTGAATCCCTTTAGAATGGATTGTAACGAATATATAGTCCTAACTATAGTTTTGAAACTTTGGGAAGAAAATCGTCCTGTTTTAGTGCAAATGGGAATTTGAAGAAATGTAGACATAATTGGTGACCAAGGAGTAACCAAAGTTCAATATACTAGTATATTAGTCTAAATATAGCTTTGAACACCTTTAGAATGGATTGTAACGAATATATAGTCCTAACTATAGTTTTGAAACTTTGTGAAGAAAATCGTCCCGTTTTGGTGCAAATGGGAATTTGAAGAAATGTAGACATAATTGGTGACCAAGGAGTAACCAAAGTTCAATATATTAGTATAATAGTCAAAGTATAGCTTTGAACCCATTTATAATGGATTCTAACCAATATATAGTCCAAACTATAGTTTTGAAACTTTGGGAAGAAAATCTTCCCGTTATGGTACAAATGAGAATTTGAAGAAATTTATACAAAATTGGCTTACCAATGAGTAATCAAAGTTCAATATACTAGTATAATAGTCTAAATATAGCTTTGAATCCCTTTAGAATGGATTGTAATGAATATATAGTTCTAACTATAGTTTTGAAACTTTGGGAAGTAAATCGTCCCGTTTTAGTGCAAATGGGAATTTGAAGAATTGTAGACATAATTGGTGACCAAGGAGTAACCAAAGTTCAATATATTAGTATAATAGTCAAAGTATAGCTTTGAACCCATTTATAATGGATTCTAACCAATATATAGTCCAAACTATAGTTTTGAAACTTTGGGAAGCAATTCTTCCCGTTATGGTACAAATGAGAATTTGAAGAAATTTATACAAAATTGGCTCACCAATGAGTAACCAAAGTTCAATATACTAGTATAATAGTCTAAATATAGCTTTGAATCCCTTTAGAATGGATTGTAATGAATATATAGTTCTAACTATAGTTTTGAAACTTTGGGAAGTAAATCGTCCCGTTTTAGTGCAAATGGGAATTTGAAGAATTGTAGACATAATTGGTGACCGAGGAGGAACCAAAGTTCAATATATTAGTATAATAGTCAAAGTATAGCTTTGAACCCATTTATAATGGATTCTAACCAATATATAGTCCAAACTATAGTTTTGAAACTTTGGGAAGCAATTCTTCCCGTTATGGTACAAATGAGAATTTGAAGAAATTTATACAAAATTGGCTCACCAATGAGTAACCAAAGTTCAATATACTAGTATAATAGTCTAAATATAGCTTTGAACCCCTTTAGAATAGATTCTAATAAATATATAGTCCTAACTATAGTTTTGAAACTTTGGGAAGAAAATCGTCCCGTTTTAGTGCAAATGGGAATTTGAAGAAATGTAGACATAATTGGTGACCAAGGAGTAACCAAAGTTCAATATATTAGTATAATAGTCAAAGTAGAGCTTTGAACCCATTTATAATGGATTCTAACAAATATATAGTCCAAACTATAGTTTTGAAACTTTGGGAAGAAAATCTTCCCGTTATGGTACAAATGAGAATTTGAAGAAATTTATACAAAATTGGCTCACCAATGAGTAATCAAAGTTCAATATACTAGTATAATAGTCTAAATATAGCTTTGAATCCCTTTAGAATGGATTGTAATGAATATATAGTTCTAACTATAGTTTTGAAACTTTGGGAAGTAAATCGTCCCGTTTTAGTGCAAATGGGAATTTGAAGAATTGTAGACATAATTGGTGACCAAGGAGTAAACAAAGTTCAATATATTAGTATAATAGTCAAAGTATAGCTTTGAACCCATTTATAATGGATTCTAACCAATATATAGTCCAAACTATAGTTTTGAAACTTTGGGAAGAAAATCTTCCCGTTATGGTACAAATAAAAATTTGAAGAAATTTATACAAAATTGGCTCACCAATGAGTAACCAAAGTTCAATATACTAGTATAATAGTCTAAATATAGCTTTGACCCCCTTTAGAATGGATTGTAACGAATATATAGTCCTAACTATAGTTTTGAAACTTTGGGAAGAAAATCGTCCTGTTTTAGTGCAAATGGGAATTTGAAGAAATGTAGACATAATTGGTGACCAAGGAGTAACCAAAGTTCAATATACTAGTATATTAGTCTAAATATAGCTTTGAACACCTTTAGAATGGATTGTAACGAATATATAGTCCTAACTATAGTTTTGAAACTTTGTGAAGAAAATCGTCCCGTTTTGGTGCAAATGGGAATTTGAAGAAATGTAGACATAATTGGTGACCAAGGAGTAACCAAAGTTCAATATATTAGTATAATAGTCAAAGTATAGCTTTGAACCCATTTATAATGGATTCTAACCAATATATAGTCCAAACTATAGTTTTGAAACTTTGGGAAGCAATTCTTCCCGTTATGGTACAAATGAGAATTTGAAGAAATTTATACAAAATTGGCTCACCAATGAGTAACCAAAGTTCAATATACTAGTATAATAGTCTAAATATAGCTTTGAATCCCTTTAGAATGGATTGTAATGAATATATAGTTCTAACTATAGTTTTGAAACTTTGGGAAGTAAATCGTCCCGTTTTAGTGCAAATGGGAATTTGAAGAATTGTAGACATAATTGGTGACCGAGGAGGAACCAAAGTTCAATATATTAGTATAATAGTCAAAGTATAGCTTTGAACCCATTTATAATGGATTCTAACCAATATATAGTCCAAACTATAGTTTTGAAACTTTGGGAAGCAATTCTTCCCGTTATGGTACAAATGAGAATTTGAAGAAATTTATACAAAATTGGCTCACCAATGAGTAACCAAAGTTCAATATACTAGTATAATAGTCTAAATATAGCTTTGAACCCCTTTAGAATAGATTCTAATAAATATATAGTCCTAACTATAGTTTTGAAACTTTGGGAAGAAAATCGTCCCGTTTTAGTGCAAATGGGAATTTGAAGAAATGTAGACATAATTGGTGACCAAGGAGTAACCAAAGTTCAATATATTAGTATAATAGTCAAAGTAGAGCTTTGAACCCATTTATAATGGATTCTAACCAATATATAGTCCAAACTATAGTTTTGAAACTTTGGGAAGAAAATCTTCCCGTTATGGTACAAATGAGAATTTGAAGAAATTTATACAAAATTGGCTCACCAATGAGTAATCAAAGTTCAATATACTAGTATAATAGTCTAAATATAGCTTTGAATCCCTTTAGAATGGATTGTAATGAATATATAGTTCTAACTATAGTTTTGAAACTTTGGGAAGTAAATCGTCCCGTTTTAGTGCAAATGGGAATTTGAAGAATTGTAGACATAATTGGTGACCAAGGAGTAACCAAAGTTCAATATATTAGTATAATAGTCAAAGTATAGCTTTGAACCCATTTATAATGGATTCTAACCAATATATAGTCCAAACTATAGTTTTGAAACTTTGGGAAGAAAATCTTCCCGTTATGGTACAAATAAAAATTTGAAGAAATTTATACAAAATTGGCTCACCAATGAGTAACCAAAGTTCAATATACTAGTATAATAGTCTAAATATAACTTTGAACCCCTTTAGAATGGATTGTAACGAATATATAGTCCTAACTATAGTTTTGAAACTTTGGGAAGAAAATCGTCCCGTTTTAGTGCAAATGGGTATTTGAAGAATTGTAGACATAAATGGTGACCAGGGAGTAACCAAAGTTCAATATATTAGTATAATAGTCTACATTTAGCTTTGAACCCCTTTAGAATGGATTCTAACCAATATATAGTCCAAACTATAGTTTTGAAACTTTGGGAAGCAAATCGTCCCATTTTGCTGCAAATGGGAATTTGAAGAAACGTACACATATTTGGTGACCAAGGAGTAACCAAAGTTCAATATATTAGTATAATAGTCAAAGTATAGCTTTGAACCCATTTATATTGGATTCTAACCAATATATAGTCCAAACTATAGTTTTGAAACTTTGGGAAGAAAATCTTCCCGTTTTAGTGCAAATGGGAATTTGAAGAAATGTAGACATAATTGGTGACCAAGGAGTAACCAAAGTTCAATATATTAGTATAATAGTCAAAGTAGAGCTTTGAACCCGTTTATAATGGATTCTAACCAATATATAGTCCAAACTATAGTTTTGAAACTTTGGGAAGAAAATCTTCCCGTTATGGTACAAATGAGAATTTGAAGAAATTTATACAAAATTGGCTCACCAATGAGTAATCAAAGTTCAATATACTAGTATAATAGTCTAAATATAGCTTTGAATCCCTTTAGAATGGATTGTAATGAATATATAGTTCTAACTATAGTTTTGAAACTTTGGGAAGTAAATCGTCCCGTTTTAGTGCAAATGGGAATTTGAAGAATTGTAGACATAATTGGTGACCAAGGAGTAACCAAAGTTCAATATATTAGTATAATAGTCAAAGTATAGCTTTGAACCCATTTATAATGGATTCTAACCAATATATAGTCCAAACTATAGTTTTGAAACTTTGGGAAGAAAATCTTCCCGTTATGGTACAAATAAAAATTTGAAGAAATTTATACAAAATTGGCTCACCAATGAGTAACCAAAGTTCAATATACTAGTATAATAGTCTAAATATAGCTTTGAACCCCTTTAGAATCGATTGTAACGAATATATAGTCCTAACTATAGTTTTGAAACTTTGGGAAGAAAATCGTCCCGTTTTAGTGCAAATGGGAATTTGAAGAAATGTAGACATAATTGGTGACCAAGGAGTAACCAAAGTTCAATATATTAGTATAATAGTCAAAGTATAGCTTTGAACCCATTTATAATGGATTCTAACCAATATATAGTCCAAACTATAGTTTTCAAACTTTGGAAAGAAAATCTTCCCGTTATGGTACAAATGAGAATTTGAAGAAATTTATACAAAATTGGCTCACCAATGAGTAACCAAAGTTCAATATACTAGTATAATAGTCTAAATATAGCTTTGAACCCCTTTGGAATGGATTGTAACGAATATATAGTCCTAACTATAGTTTTGAAACTTTGGGAAGAAAATCGTCCCGTTTTAGTGCAAATGGGTATTTGAAGAAATGAGGACATAAATGGTGACCAGGGAGTAACCAAAGTTCAATATATTAGTATAATAGTCAAAGTATAGCTTTGAACCCATTTATATTGGATTCTAACCAATATATAGTCCAAACTATAGTTTTGAAACTTTGGGAAGAAAATCTTCCCGTTATGGTACAAATGAGAATTTGAAGAAATTTATACAAAATTGGCTCACCAATGAGTAATCAAAGTTCAATATACTAGTATAATAGTCTAAATATAGCTTTAAACCCCTTTAGAATGGATTGTAACGAATATATAGTCCTAACTATAGTTTTGAAACTTTGGGAAGAAAATCGTCCCGTTTTAGTGCAAATGGGAATTTGAAGAAATGTAGACATAATTGGTGACCAAGGAGTAACCAAAGTTCAATATACTAGTATATTAGTCTAAATATAGCTTTGAACACCTTTAGAATGGATTGTAACGAATATATAGTCCTAACTATAGTTTTGAAACTTTGTGAAGAAAATCGTCCCGTTTTGGTGCAAATGGGAATTTGAAGAAATGTAGACATAATTGGTGACCAAGGAGTAACCAAAGTTCAATATATTAGTATAATAGTCAAAGTATAGCTTTGAACCCATTTATAATGGATTCAAACCAATATATAGTCCAAACTATAGTTTTGAAACTTTGGGAAGCAATTCTTCCCGTTATGGTACAAATGAGAATTTGAAGAAATTTATACAAAATTGGCTCACCAATGAGTAACCAAAGTTCAATATACTAGTATAATAGTCTAAATATAGCTTTGAACCCCTTTAGAATAGATTCTAATAAATATATAGTCCTAACTATAGTTTTGAAACTTTGGGAAGAAAATCGTCCCGTTTTAGTGCAAATGGGAATTTGAAGAAATGTAGACATAATTGGTGACCAAGGAGTAACCAAAGTTCAATATATTAGTATAATAGTCAAAGTAGAGCTTTGAACCCATTTATAATGGATTCTAACCAATATATAGTCCAAACTATAGTTTTGAAACTTTGGGAAGAAAATCTTCCCGTTATGGTACAAATGAGAATTTGAAGAAATTTATACAAAATTCGCTCACCAATGAGTAATCAAAGTTCAATATACTAGTATAATAGTCTAAATATAGCTTTGAATCCCTTTAGAATGGATTGTAATGAATATATAGTTCTAACTATAGTTTTGAAACTTTGGGAAGAAAATCGTCCCGTTTTAGTGCAAATGGGAATTTGAAGAAATGTAGACATAATTGGTGACCAAGGAGTAACCAAAGTTCAATATACTAGTATATTAGTCTAAATATAGCTTTGAACACCTTTAGAATGGATTGTAACGAATATATAGTCCTAACTATAGTTTTGAAACTTTGTGAAGAAAATCGTCCCGTTTTGGTGCAAATGGGAATTTGAAGAAATGTAGACATAATTGGTGACCAAGGAGTAACCAAAGTTCAATATATTAGTATAATAGTCAAAGTATAGCTTTGAACCCATTTATAATGGATTCAAACCAATATATAGTCCAAACTATAGTTTTGAAACTTTGGGAAGCAATTCTTCCCGTTATGGTACAAATGAGAATTTGAAGAAATTTATACAAAATTGGCTCACCAATGAGTAACCAAAGTTCAATATACTAGTATAATAGTCTAAATATAGCTTTGAACCCCTTTAGAATAGATTCTAATAAATATATAGTCCTAACTATAGTTTTGAAACTTTGGGAAGAAAATCGTCCCGTTTTAGTGCAAATGGGAATTTGAAGAAATGTAGACATAATTGGTGACCAAGGAGTAACCAAAGTTCAATATATTAGTATAATAGTCAAAGTAGAGCTTTGAACCCATTTATAATGGATTCTAACCAATATATAGTCCAAACTATAGTTTTGAAACTTTGGGAAGAAAATCTTCCCGTTATGGTACAAATGAGAATTTGAAGAAATTTATACAAAATTCGCTCACCAATGAGTAATCAAAGTTCAATATACTAGTATAATAGTCTAAATATAGCTTTGAATCCCTTTAGAATGGATTGTAATGAATATATAGTTCTAACTATAGTTTTGAAACTTTGGGAAGTAAATCGTCCCGTTTTAGTGCAAATGGGAATTTGAAGAATTGTAGACATAATTGGTGACCAAGGAGTAACCAAAGTTCAATATATTAGTATAATAGTCAAAGTATAGCTTTGAACCCATTTATAATGGATTCTAACCAATATATAGTCCAAACTATAGTTTTGAAACTTTGGGAAGAAAATCTTCCCGTTATGGTACAAATAAAAATTTGAAGAAATTTATACAAAATTGGCTCACCAATGAGTAACCAAAGTTCAATATACTAGTATAATAGTCTAAATATAGCTTTGAACCCCTTTAGAATGGATTGTAACGAATATATAGTCCTAACTATAGTTTTGAAACTTTGGGAAGAAAATCGTCCTGTTTTAGTGCAAATGGGAATTTGAAGAAATGTAGACATAATTGGTGACCAAGGAGTAACCAAAGTTCAATATACTAGTATATTAGTCTAAATATAGCTTTGAACACCTTTAGAATGGATTGTAACGAATATATAGTCCTAACTATAGTTTTGAAACTTTGTGAAGAAAATCGTCCCGTTTTGGTGCAAATGGGAATTTGAAGAAATGTAGACATAATTGGTGACCAAGGAGTAACCAAAGTTCAATATATTAGTATAATAGTCAAAGTATAGCTTTGAACCCATTTATAATGGATTCTAACCAATATATAGTCCAAACTATAGTTTTTAAACTTTGGGAAGAAAATCTTCCCGTTATGGTACAAATGAGAATTTGAAGAAATTTATACAAAATTGGCTCACCAATGAGTAACCAAAGTTCAATATACTAGTATAATAGTCTAAATATAGCTTTGAACCCCTTTAGAATGGATTGTAACGAATATATAGTCCTAACTATAGTTTTGAAACTTTGGGAAGCAAATCGTCCCGTTTTGGTGCAAATGGGAATTTGAAGAAATTTATACAAATTGGCTGACCAAGGAGTAACCAAAGTTCAATATATTATTATAATAGTCTACATATAGCTTTGAACCCCTTTAGAATGGATTCTAACCAATATATAGTCCAAACTATAGTTTTGAAACTTTGGGAAGCAAATCGTCCCGTTTTGGTGCAAATGGGAATTTGAAGAAATGTAGACATAATTGGTGACCAAGGAGTAACCAAAGTTCAATATATTAGTATAATAGTCAAAGTATAGCTTTGAACCCATTTATAATGGATTCTAACCAATATATAGTCCAAACTATAGTTTTTAAACTTTGGGAAGAAAATCGTCCCGCTTTGGTAAAAATGAGAATTTGAAGAAATTTATACAAAATTGGCTCACCAATGAGTAACCAAAGTTCAATATACTAGTATAATAGTCTAAATATAACTTTGAACCCCTTTAGAATGGATTGTAACGAATATATAGTCCTAACTATAGTTTTGAAACTTTGGGAAGAAAATCGTCCTGTTTTAGTGCAAATGGGTATTTGAAGAATTGTAGACATAAATGGTGACCAGGGAGTAACCAAAGTTCAATATATTAGTATAATATTCTACATATAGCTTTGAACCCCTTTAGAATGGATTCTAACCAATATATAGTTCAAACTATAGTTTTGAAACTGTGGGAAGCAAATCGTCCCATTTTGCTGCAAATGGGAATTTGAAGAAACGTACACATATTTGGTGACCAAGGAGTAACCAAAGTTCAATATATTAGTATAATAGTCAAAGTATAGCTTTGAACCCATTTATAATGGATTCTAACCAATATATAGTCCAAACTATAGTTTTTAAACTTTGGGAAGAAAATCGTCCCGCTTTGGTACAAATGGGAATTTGAAGAAATGTAGACAAAATTGGTGACCAAGGAGTAACCAAAGTTCAATATACTAGTATAATAGTCTAAATATAGCTTTGAACCCTTTTAGAATGAAATCTAACCAATATATAATCCTAACTATAGTTTTGAAACTTTTGAAAGAAAATCGTCCCGTTATAGCACAAATGGGAATTTGAAGAAATTTATACAAATTGGCTGACCAAGGAGTAACCAAAGTTCAATATATTATTATAATAGTCTACATATAGCTTTGAACCCCTTTAGAATGGATTCTAACCAATATATAGTCCAAACTATAGTTTTGAAACTTTGGGAAGCAAATCGTCCCGTTTTGGTGCAAATGGGAATTTGAAGAAATGTAGACATAATTGGTGACCAAGGAGTAACCAAAGTTCAATATATTAGTATAATAGTCAAAGTATAGCTTTGAACCCATTTATAATGGATTCTAACCAATATATAGTCCAAACTATAGTTTTTAAACTTTGGGAAGAAAATCGTCCCGCTTTGGTACAAATGAGAATTTGAAGAAATTTATACAAAATTGGCTCACCAATGAGTAACCAAAGTTCAATATACTAGTATAATAGTCTAAATATAACTTTGAACCCCTTTAGAATGGATTGTAACGAATATATAGTCCTAACTATAGTTT
Source organism: Trifolium dubium (assembly GCA_951804385.1). Taxonomy (NCBI): domain Eukaryota; kingdom Viridiplantae; phylum Streptophyta; class Magnoliopsida; order Fabales; family Fabaceae; genus Trifolium; species Trifolium dubium. The sequence goes on from OX638073.1 coordinate 17,206,250, forward strand.
TGAAACTTTGGGAAGAAAATCGTCCCGTTTTAGTGCAAATGGGTATTTGAAGAATTGTAGACATAAATGGTGACCAGGGAGTAACCAAAGTTCAATATATTAGTATAATAGTCTACATATAGCTTTGAACCCCTTTAGAATGGATTCTAACCAATATATAGTCCAAACTATAGTTTTAAGACTTTGGGAAGCAAATCGTCCCATTTTGCTGCAAATGGGAATTTGAAGAAACGTACACATATTTGGTGACCAAGGAGTAACCAAAGTTCAATATATTAGTATAATAGTCAAAGTATAGCTTTGAACCCTTTTATATTGGATTCTAACCAATATATAGTCCAAACTATAGTTTTGAAACATTGGGAAGAAAATCTTCCCGTTATGGTATAAATGAGAATTTGAAGAAATTTATACAAAATTGGCTCACCAATGAGTAACCAAAGTTCAATATACTAGTATAATAGTCTAAATATAGCTTTGAACCCCTTTAGAATAGATTCTAATAAATATATAGTCCTAACTATAGTTTTGAAACTTTGGGAAGAAAATCGTCCCGTTTTAGTGCAAATGGGAATTTGAAGAAATGTAGACATAATTGGTGACCAAGGAGTAACCAAAGTTCAATATATTAGTATAATAGTCAAAGTAGAGCTTTGAACCCATTTATAATGGATTCTAACCAATATATAGTCCAAACTATAGTTTTGAAACTTTGGGAAGAAAATCTTCCCGTTATGGTACAAATGAGAATTTGAAGAAATTTATACAAAATTGGCTCACCAATGAGTAATCAAAGTTCAATATACTAGTATAATAGTCTAAATATAGCTTTGAATCCCTTTAGAATGGATTGTAATGAATATATAGTTCTAACTATAGTTTTGAAACTTTGGGAAGTAAATCGTCCCGTTTTAGTGCAAATGGGAATTTGAAGAATTGTAGACATAATTGGTGACCAAGGAGTAACCAAAGTTCAATATATTAGTATAATAGTCAAAGTATAGCTTTGAACCCATTTATAATGGATTCTAACCAATATATAGTCCAAACTATAGTTTTGAAACTTTGGGAAGAAAATCTTCCCGTTATGGTATAAATGAGAATTTGAAGAAATTTATACAAAATTGGTTCACCAATGAGTAACCAAAGTTCAATATACTAGTATAATAGTCTAAATATAGCTTTGAACCCCTTTAGAATGGATTGTAACGAATATATAGTCCTAACTATAGTTTTGAAACTTTGGGAAGAAAATCGTCCCGTTTTAGTGCAAATGGGTATTTGAAGAAATGAGGACATAAATGGTGACCAGGGAGTAACCAAAGTTCAATATATTAGTAAAATAGTCAAAGTATAGCTTTGAACCCATTTATAATGGATTCTAACCAATATATAGTCCAAACTATAGTTTTGAAACTTTGGAAAGAAAATCTTCCCGTTATGGTACAAATGAGAATTTGAAGAAATTTATACAAAATTGGCTCACCAATGAGTAACCAAAGTTCAATATACTAGTATAATAGTCTAAATATAGCTTTGAACCCCTTTGGAATGGATTGTAACGAATATATAGTCCTAACTATAGTTTTGAAACTTTGGGAAGAAAATCGTCCCGTTTTAGTGCAAATGGGTATTTGAAGAAATGAGGACATAAATGGTGACCAGGGAGTAACCAAAGTTCAATATATTAGTAAAATAGTCAAAGTATAGCTTTGAACCCATTTATAATGGATTCTAACCAATATATAGTCCAAACTATAGTTTTGAAACTTTGGAAAGAAAATCTTCCCGTTATGGTACAAATGAGAATTTGAAGAAATTTATACAAAATTGGCTCACCAATGAGTAACCAAAGTTCAATATACTAGTATAATAGTCTAAATATAGCTTTGAACCCCTTTGGAATGGATTGTAACGAATATATAGTCCAAACTATAGTTTTGAAACTTTGGGAAGAAAATCTTCCCGTTATGGTACAAATAAAAATTTGAAGAAATTTATACAAAATTGGCTCACCAATGAGTAACCAAAGTTCAATATACTAGTATAATAGTCTAAATATAGCTTTGAACCCCTTTAGAATGGATTGTAACGAATATATAGTCCTAACTATAGTTTTGAAACTTTGGGAAGAAAATCGTCCCGTTTTAGTGCAAATGGGAATTTGAAGAAATGTTGACATAATTGGTGACCAAGGAGTAACCAAAGTTCAATATATTAGTAAAATAGTCAAAGTATAGCTTTGAACCCATTTATAATGGATTCTAACCAATATATAGTCCAAACTATAGTTTTGAAACTTTGGAAAGAAAATCTTCCCGTTATGGTACAAATGAGAATTTGAAGAAATTTATACAAAATTGGCTCACCAATGAGTAACCAAAGTTCAATATACTAGTATAATAGTCTAAATATAGCTTTGAACCCCTTTGGAATGGATTGTAACGAATATATAGTCCTAACTATAGTTTTGAAACTTTGGGAAGAAAATCGTCCCATTTTAGTGCAAATGGGTATTTGAAGAAATGTAGACATAAATGGTGACCAGGGAGTAACCAAAGTTCAATATATTAGTATAATAGTCTACATATAGCTTTGAACCCCTTTAGAATGGATTCTAACCAATATATAGTCCAAACTATAGTTTTGAAACTTTGGGAAGTAAATCGTCCCGTTTTAGTGCAAATGGGAATTTGAAGAAATGTAGACATAATTGGTGACCAAGGAGTAATTAAAGTTCAATATATTAGCATAATAGTCAAGGTATAGCTTTGAACCCATTTATATTGGATTCTAACCAATATATAGTCCAAACTATAGTTTTGAAACTTTGGAAAGAAAATCTTCCCGTTATGGTACAAATGAGAATTTGAAGAAATTTATACAAAATTGGCTCACCAATGAGTAACCAAAGTTCAATATACTAGTATAATAGTCTAAATATAGCTTTGAACCCCTTTGGAATGGATTGTAACGAATATATAGTCCTAACTATAGTTTTGAAACTTTGGGAAGAAAATCGTCCCGTTTTAGTGCAAATGGGTATTTGAAGAAATGAGGACATAAATGGTGACCAGGGAGTAACCAAAGTTCAATATATTAGTAAAATAGTCAAAGTATAGCTTTGAACCCATTTATAATGGATTCTAACCAATATATAGTCCAAACTATAGTTTTGAAACTTTGGAAAGAAAATCTTCCCGTTATGGTACAAATGAGAATTTGAAGAAATTTATACAAAATTGGCTCACCAATGAGTAACCAAAGTTCAATATACTAGTATAATAGTCTAAATATAGCTTTGAACCCCTTTGGAATGGATTGTAACGAATATATAGTCCAAACTATAGTTTTGAAACTTTGGGAAGAAAATCTTCCCGTTATGGTACAAATAAAAATTTGAAGAAATTTATACAAAATTGGCTCACCAATGAGTAACCAAAGTTCAATATACTAGTATAATAGTCTAAATATAGCTTTGAACCCCTTTAGAATGGATTGTAACGAATATATAGTCCTAACTATAGTTTTGAAACTTTGGGAAGAAAATCGTCCCGTTTTAGTGCAAATGGGTATTTGAAGAAATGAGGACATAAATGGTGACCAGGGAGTAACCAAAGTTCAATATATTAGTAAAATAGTCAAAGTATAGCTTTGAACCCATTTATAATGGATTCTAACCAATATATAGTCCAAACTATAGTTTTGAAACTTTGGAAAGAAAATCTTCCCGTTATGGTACAAATGAGAATTTGAAGAAATTTATACAAAATTGGCTCACCAATGAGTAACCAAAGTTCAATATACTAGTATAATAGTCTAAATATAGCTTTGAACCCCTTTGGAATGGATTGTAACGAATATATAGTCCAAACTATAGTTTTGAAACTTTGGGAAGAAAATCTTCCCGTTATGGTACAAATAAAAATTTGAAGAAATTTATACAAAATTGGCTCACCAATGAGTAACCAAAGTTCAATATACTAGTATAATAGTCTAAATATAGCTTTGAACCCCTTTAGAATGGATTGTAACGAATATATAGTCCTAACTATAGTTTTGAAACTTTGGGAAGAAAATCGTCCCGTTTTAGTGCAAATGGGAATTTGAAGAAATGTAGACATAATTGGTGACCAAGGAGTAACCAAAGTTCAATATATTAGTAAAATAGTCAAAGTATAGCTTTGAACCCATTTATAATGGATTCTAACCAATATATAGTCCAAACTATAGTTTTGAAACTTTGGAAAGAAAATCTTCCCGTTATGGTACAAATGAGAATTTGAAGAAATTTATACAAAATTGGCTCACCAATGAGTAACCAAAGTTCAATATACTAGTATAATAGTCTAAATATAGCTTTGAACCCCTTTGGAATGGATTGTAACGAATATATAGTCCTAACTATAGTTTTGAAACTTTGGGAAGAAAATCGTCCCATTTTAGTGCAAATGGGTATTTGAAGAAATGTAGACATAAATGGTGACCAGGGAGTAACCAAAGTTCAATATATTAGTATAATAGTCTACATATAGCTTTGAACCCCTTTAGAATGGATTCTAACCAATATATAGTCCAAACTATAGTTTTGAAACTTTGGGAAGTAAATCGTCCCGTTTTAGTGCAAATGGGAATTTGAAGAAATGTAGACATAATTGGTGACCAAGGAGTAATTAAAGTTCAATATATTAGCATAATAGTCAAGGTATAGCTTTGAACCCATTTATATTGGATTCTAACCAATATATAGTCCAAACTATAGTTTTGAAACTTTGGGAAGAAAATCTTCCCGTTATGGTACAAATGAGAATTTGAAGAAATTTATACAAAATTGGCTCACCAATGAGTAACCAAAGTTCAATATACTAGTATAATAGTCTAAATATAGTTTTGAACCCCTTTAGAATAGATTCTAAGAAATATATAGTCCTAACTATAATTTTGAAACTTTGGGAAGAAAATCGTCCCGTTTTAGTGCAAATGGGAATTTGAAGAAATGTAGACATAATTGGTGACCAAGGAGTAACCAAAGTTCAATATATTAGTATTATAGTCAAAGTAGAGCTTTGAACCCATTTATAATGGATTCTAACCAATATATAGTCCAAACTATAGTTTTGAAACTTTGGAAAGAAAATCTTCCTGTTATGGTACAAATGAGAATTTGAAGAAATTTATACAAAATTGGCTCACCAATGAGTAACCAAAGTTCAATATACTAGTATAATAGTCTAAATATAGCTTTGAACCCCTTTGGAATGGATTGTAATGAATATATAGTCCTAACTATAATTTTGAAACTTTGGGAAGAAAATCGTCCCGTTTTAGTGCAAATGGGTATTTGAAGAAATGAGGACATAAATGGTGACCAGGGAGTAACCAAAGTTCAATATATTAGTATAATAGTCAAAGTATAGCTTTGAACCCATTTATATTGGATTCTAACCAATATATAGTCCAAACTATAGTTTTGAAACTTTGGGAAGAAAATCTTCCCGTTATGGTACAAATAAAAATTTGAAGAAATTTATACAAAATTGGCTCACCAATGAGTAACCAAAGTTCAATATACTAGTATAATAGTCTAAATATAGCTTTGAACCCTTTTAGAATGGATTGTAACGAATATATAGTCCTAACTATAGTTTTGAAACTTTGGGAAGAAAATCGTCCCTTTTAGTGCAAATGGGAATTTGAAGAAATGTAGTCATAATTGGTGACCCAGGAGGAACCAAAGTTCAATATATTAGTATAATAGTCAAAGTATAGCTTTGAACCCATTTATAATGGATTCTAACCAATATATAGTCTAAACTATAGTTTTGAAACTTTGGGAAGCAAATCTTCTTGTTATGGTACAAATGAGAATTTGAAGAAATTTATACAAAATTGGCTCACCAATGAGTAACCAAAGTTCAATATACTAGTATAATAGTCTAAATATAGCTTTGAACCCCTTTAGAATGGATTGTAACGAATATATAGTCCTAACTATAGTTTTGAAACTTTGGGAAGAAAATCGTCCCGTTTTAGTGCAAATGGGTATTTGAAGAAATGTAGACATAAATGGTGACCAGGGAGTAACCAAAGTTCAATATATTAGTATAATAGTCTACATATAGCTTTGAACCCCTTTAGAATGGATTCTAACCAATATATAGTCCAAACTATAGTTTTGAAACTTTGGGAAGTAAATCGTCCCGTTTTAGTGCAAATGGGAATTTGAAGAAATGTAGACATAATTGGTGACCAAGGAGTAACCAAAGTTCAATATATTAGTATAATAGTCAAAGTATAGCTTTGAACCCATTTATATTGGATTCTAACCAATATATAGTCCAAACTATAGTTTTGAAACTTTGGGAAGAAAATCTTCCCGTTATGGTACAAATGAGAATTTGAAGAAATTTATACAAAATTGGCTCACCAATGAGTAACCAAAGTTCAATATACTAGTATAATAGTCTAAATATAGTTTTGAACCCCTTTAGAATAGATTCTAAGAAATATATAGTCCTAACTATAATTTTGAAACTTTGGGAAGAAAATCGTCCCGTTTTAGTGCAAATGGGAATTTGAAGAAATGTAGACATAATTGGTGACCAAGGAGTAACCAAAGTTCAATATATTAGTATTATAGTCAAAGTAGAGCTTTGAACCCATTTATAATGGATTCTAACCAATATATAGTCCAAACTATAGTTTTGAAACTTTGGAAAGAAAATCTTCCCGTTATGGTACAAATGAGAATTTGAAGAAATTTATACAAAATTGGCTCACCAATGAGTAACCAAAGTTCAATATACTAGTATAATAGTCTAATTATAGCTTTGAACCCCTTTGGAATGGATTGTAACGAATATATAGTCCTAACTATAGTTTTGAAACTTTGGGAAGAAAATTGTCCCGTTTTAGTGCAAATGGGAATTTGAAGAAATGTAGACATAATTGGTGACCAAGGAGTAACCAAAGTTCAATATATTAGTATTATAGTCAAAGTAGAGCTTTGAACCCATTTATAATGGATTCTAACCAATATATAGTCCAAACTATAGTTTTGAAACTTTGGAAAGAAAATCTTCCCGTTATGGTACAAATGAGAATTTGAAGAAATTTATACAAAATTGGCTCACCAATGAGTAACCAAAGTTCAATATACTAGTATAATAGTCTAATTATAGCTTTGAACCCCTTTGGAATGGATTGTAACGAATATATAGTCCTAACTATAGTTTTGAAACTTTGGGAAGAAAATCGTCCCGTTTTAGTGCAAATGGGTATTTGAAGAAATGAGGACATAAATGGTGACCAGGGAGTAACCAAAGTTCAATATATTAGTATAATAGTCAAAGTATAGCTTTGAACCCATTTATATTGGATTCTAACCAATATATTGTCCAAACTATAGTTTTGAAACTTTGGGAAGAAAATCTTCCCGTTATGGTACAAATAAAAATTTGAAGAAATTTATACAAAATTGGCTCACCAATGAGTAACCAAAGTTCAATATACTAGTATAATAGTCTACATATAGCTTTGAACCCCTTTAGAATGGATTCTAACCAATATATAGTCCAAACTATAGTTTTGAAACTTTGGGAAGCAAATCGTCCCGTTTTGGTGCAAATGGGAATTTGAAGAAATGTAAACATAATTGGTGATCAAGGAGTAACCAAAGTTCAATATATTAGTATAATAGTCAAAGTATAGCTTTGAACCCATTTATATTGGATTCTAACCAATATATAGTCCAAACTATAGTTTTGAAACTTTGGGAAGAAAATCTTCCCGTTATGGTACAAATGAGAATTTGAAGAAATTTATACAAAATTGGCTCACCAATGAGTAACCAAAGTTCAATATACTAGTATAATAGTATAAATATAGCTTTGAACCCCTTTAGAATGGATTGTAACGAATATATAGTCCTAACTATAGTTTTGAAACTTTGGGAAGAAAATCGTCCCGTTTTAGTGCAAATGGGTATTTGAAGAAATGTAGACATAATTGGTGACCAAGGAGGAACCAAAGTTCAATATATTAGTATAATAGTCAAAGTATAGCTTTGAACCCATTTATAATGGATTCTAACCAATATATAGTCCAAACTATAGTTTTGAAACTTTGGGAAGAAAATCTTCCCGTTATGGTACAAATGAGAATTTGAAGAAATTTATACAAAATTGGCTCACCAATGAGTAACCAAAGTTCAATATTCTAGTATAATAGTCTAAATATAGCTTTGAACCCATTTAGAATAGATGCTAATGAATATATAGTCCTAACTATAGTTTTGAAACTTTGGGAAGAAAATCGTCCCGCTTTGGTACAAATGGGAATTTGAAGAAATGTAGACAAAATTGGTGACCAAGGAGTAACCAAAGTTCAATATATAATAGTCTAAATATAGCTTTGAACCCTTTTAGAATGAAATCTAACCAATATATAATCCTAACTATAGTTTTGAAACTTTGGGAAGAAAATCGTCCCGTTTTAGTGCAAATGGGAATTTGAAGAAATGTAGACATAATTGGTGACCAAGGAGTAACCAAAGTTCAATATATTAGTATAATAGTCAAAGTATAGCTTTGAACCCATTTATAATGGATTCTAACCAATATATAGTCCAAACTATAGTTTTGAAACTTTGGGAAGAAAATCTTCCCGTTATGGTACAAATGAGAATTTGAAGAAATTTATACAAAATTGGCTCACCAATGAGTAACCAAAGTTTAATATACTAGTATAATAGTCTAAATATAGCTTTGAACCCATTTATAATGGATTCTAACCAATATATAGTCCAAACTATAGTTTTGAAACTTTGGGAAGAAAATCTTCCCGTTATGGTACAAATGAGAATTTGAAGAAATTTATACAAAATTGGCTCACCAATGAGTAACCAAAGTTCAATATACTAGTATAATAGTCAAAGTATAGCTTTGAACCCATTTATAATGGATTCTAACCAATATATAGTCCAAACTTTAGTTTTGAAACTTTGGGAAGAAAATCTTCCCGTTATGGTACAAATGAGAATTTGAAGAAATTTATACAAAATTGGCTCACCAATGAGTAACCAAAGTTCAATATACTAGTATAATAGTCTAAATATAGCTTTGAACCCCTTTAGAATGGATTGTAACGAATATATAGTCCTAACTATAGTTTTGAAACTTTGGGAAGCAAATCGTCCCGTTTAGTGCAAATGGGAATTTGAAGAAATGTAGACATAATTGGTGACCAAGGAGTAACCAAAGTTCAATATATTAGTATAATAGTCTACATATAGCTTTGAACCCCTTTAGAATGGATTATAACCAATATATAGTCCAAACTATAGTTTTGAAACTTTGGGAAGAAAATCGTCCCGTTTTAGTGCAAATGGGAATTTGAAGAAATGTAGACATAATTGGTGACCAAGGAGTAACCAAAGTTCAATATATTAGTATAATAGTCAAAGTATAGCTTTGAACCCATTTATAATGGATTCTAACCAATATATAGTCCAAACTTTAGTTTTGAAACTTTGGGAAGAAAATCTTCCCGTTATGGTACAAATGAGAATTTGAAGAAATTTATACAAAATTGGCTCACCAATGAGTAACCAAAGTTCAATATACTAGTATAATAGTCAAAGTATAGCTTTGAACCCATTTATAATGGATTCTAACCAATATATAGTCCAAACTATAGTTTTGAAACTTTGGGAAGAAAATCTTCCCGTTATGGTACAAATGAGAATTTGAAGAAATTTATACAAAATTGGCTCACCAATGAGTAACCAAAGTTCAATATACTAGTATAATAGTCTAAATATAGCTTTGAACCCCTTTAGAATGGATTGTAACGAATATATAGTCCTAACTATAGTTTTGAAACTTTGGGAAGAAAATCGTCCCGTTTTAGTGCAAATGGGTATTTGAAGAAATGTAGATATAAATGGTGACCAGGGAGTAACCAAAGTTCAATATATTAGTATAATAGTCTACATATAGCTTTGAACCCCTTTAGAATGGATTATAACCAATATATAGTCCAAACTATAGTTTTGAAACTTTGGGAAGAAAATCGTCCCGTTTTAGTGCAAATGGGAATTTGAAGAAATGTAGACATAATTGGTGACCAAGGAGTAACCAAAGTTCAATATATTAGTATAATAGTCAAAGTATAGCTTTGAACCCATTTATAATGGATTCTAACCAATATATAGTCCAAACTTTAGTTTTGAAACTTTGGGAAGAAAATCTTCCCGTTATGGTACAAATGAGAATTTGAAGAAATTTATACAAAATTGGCTCACCAATGAGTAACCAAAGTTTAATATACTAGTATAATAGTCTAAATATAGCTTTGAACCCATTTATAATGGATTCTAACCAATATATAGTCCAAACTATAGTTTTGAAACTTTGGGAAGAAAATCTTCCCGTTATGGTACAAATGAGAATTTGAAGAAATTTATACAAAATTGGCTCACCAATGAGTAACCAAAGTTCAATATACTAGTATAATAGTCTAATTATAGCTTTGAACCCCTTTGGAATGGATTGTAACGAATATATAGTCCTAACTATAGTTTTGAAACTTTGGGAAGAAAATTGTCCCGTTTTAGTGCAAATGGGAATTTGAAGAAATGTAGACATAATTGGTGACCAAGGAGTAACCAAAGTTCAATATATTAGTATTATAGTCAAAGTAGAGCTTTGAACCCATTTATAATGGATTCTAACCAATATATAGTCCAAACTATAGTTTTGAAACTTTGGAAAGAAAATCTTCCCGTTATGGTACAAATGAGAATTTGAAGAAATTTATACAAAATTGGCTCACCAATGAGTAACCAAAGTTCAATATACTAGTATAATAGTCTAATTATAGCTTTGAACCCCTTTGGAATGGATTGTAACGAATATATAGTCCTAACTATAGTTTTGAAACTTTGGGAAGAAAATCGTCCCGTTTTAGTGCAAATGGGTATTTGAAGAAATGAGGACATAAATGGTGACCAGGGAGTAACCAAAGTTCAATATATTAGTATAATAGTCAAAGTATAGCTTTGAACCCATTTATATTGGATTCTAACCAATATATTGTCCAAACTATAGTTTTGAAACTTTGGGAAGAAAATCTTCCCGTTATGGTACAAATAAAAATTTGAAGAAATTTATACAAAATTGGCTCACCAATGAGTAACCAAAGTTCAATATACTAGTATAATAGTCTAAATATAGTTTTGAACCCCTTTAGAATGGATTGTAACGAATATATAGTCCTAACTATAGTTTTGGAACTTTGGGAAGAAAATCGTCCCGTTTTAGTGCAAATGGGAATTTGAAGAAATGTAGTCATAATTGGTGACCAAGGAGGAACCAAAGTTCAATATATTAGTATAATAGTCAAAGTATAGCTTTGAACCCATTTATAATGGATTCTAACCAATATATAGTCTAAACTATAGTTTTGAAACTTTGGGAAGCAAATCTTCCCGATATGGTACAAATGAGAATTTGAAGAAATTTATACAAAATTGGCTCACCAATGAGTAACCAAAGTTCAATATACTAGTATAATAGTCTAAATATAGCTCTGAACCCCTTTAGAATGGATTGTAACGAATATATAGTCCTAACTATAGTTTTGAAACTTTGGGAAGAAAATCGTCCCGTTTTAGTGCAAATGGGTATTTGAAGAAATGTAGACATAAATGGTGACCAGGGAGTAACCAAAGTTCAATATATTAGTATAATAGTCTACATATAGCTTTGAACCCCTTTAGAATGGATTCTAACCAATATATAGTCCAAACTATAGTTTTGAAACTTTGGGAAGCAAATCGTCCCGTTTTGGTGCAAATGGGAATTTGAAGAAATGTAAACATAATTGGTGATCAAGGAGTAACCAAAGTTCAATATATTAGTATAATAGTCAAAGTATAGCTTTGAACCCATTTATATTGGATTCTAACCAATATATAGTCCAAACTATAGTTTTGAAACTTTGGGAAGAAAATCTTCCCGTTATGGTACAAATGAGAATTTGAAGAAATTTATACAAAATTGGCTCACCAATGAGTAACCAAAGTTCAATATACTAGTATAATAGTATAAATATAGCTTTGAACCCCTTTAGAATGGATTGTAACGAATATATAGTCCTAACTATAGTTTTGAAACTTTGGGAAGAAAATCGTCCCGTTTTAGTGCAAATGGGTATTTGAAGAAATGTAGACATAATTGGTGACCAAGGAGGAACCAAAGTTCAATATATTAGTATAATAGTCAAAGTATAGCTTTGAACCCATTTATAATGGATTCTAACCAATATATAGTCCAAACTATAGTTTTGAAACTTTGGGAAGAAAATCTTCCCGTTATGGTACAAATGAGAATTTGAAGAAATTTATACAAAATTGGCTCACCAATGAGTAACCAAAGTTCAATATTCTAGTATAATAGTCTAAATATAGCTTTGAACCCCTTTAGAATAGATGCTAATGAATATATAGTCCTAACTATAGTTTTGAAACTTTGGGAAGAAAATCGTCCCGCTTTGGTACAAATGGGAATTTGAAGAAATGTAGACAAAATTGGTGACCAAGGAGTAACCAAAGTTCAATATATAATAGTCTAAATATAGCTTTGAACCCTTTTAGAATGAAATCTAACCAATATATAATCCTAACTATAGTTTTGAAACTTTGGGAAGAAAATCGTCCCGTTTTAGTGCAAATGGGAATTTGAAGAAATGTAGACATAATTGGTGACCAAGGAGTAACCAAAGTTCAATATATTAGTATAATAGTCAAAGTATAGCTTTGAACCCATTTATAATGGATTCTAACCAATATATAGTCCAAACTATAGTTTTGAAACTTTGGGAAGAAAATCTTCCCGTTATGGTACAAATGAGAATTTGAAGAAATTTATACAAAATTGGCTCACCAATGAGTAACCAAAGTTTAATATACTAGTATAATAGTCTAAATATAGCTTTGAACCCATTTATAATGGATTCTAACCAATATATAGTCCAAACTATAGTTTTGAAACTTTGGGAAGAAAATCTTCCCGTTATGGTACAAATGAGAATTTGAAGAAATTTATACAAAATTGGCTCACCAATGAGTAACCAAAGTTCAATATACTAGTATAATAGTCAAAGTATAGCTTTGAACCCATTTATAATGGATTCTAACCAATATATAGTCCAAACTTTAGTTTTGAAACTTTGGGAAGAAAATCTTCCCGTTATGGTACAAATGAGAATTTGAAGAAATTTATACAAAATTGGCTCACCAATGAGTAACCAAAGTTCAATATACTAGTATAATAGTCTAAATATAGCTTTGAACCCCTTTAGAATGGATTGTAACGAATATATAGTCCTAACTATAGTTTTGAAACTTTGGGAAGCAAATCGTCCCGTTTAGTGCAAATGGGAATTTGAAGAAATGTAGACATAATTGGTGACCAAGGAGTAACCAAAGTTCAATATATTAGTATAATAGTCTACATATAGCTTTGAACCCCTTTAGAATGGATTATAACCAATATATAGTCCAAACTATAGTTTTGAAACTTTGGGAAGAAAATCGTCCCGTTTTAGTGCAAATGGGAATTTGAAGAAATGTAGACATAATTGGTGACCAAGGAGTAACCAAAGTTCAATATATTAGTATAATAGTCAAAGTATAGCTTTGAACCCATTTATAATGGATTCTAACCAATATATAGTCCAAACTTTAGTTTTGAAACTTTGGGAAGAAAATCTTCCCGTTATGGTACAAATGAGAATTTGAAGAAATTTATACAAAATTGGCTCACCAATGAGTAACCAAAGTTCAATATACTAGTATAATAGTCAAAGTATAGCTTTGAACCCATTTATAATGGATTCTAACCAATATATAGTCCAAACTATAGTTTTGAAACTTTGGGAAGAAAATCTTCCCGTTATGGTACAAATGAGAATTTGAAGAAATTTATACAAAATTGGCTCACCAATGAGTAACCAAAGTTCAATATACTAGTATAATAGTCTAAATATAGCTTTGAACCCCTTTAGAATGGATTGTAACGAATATATAGTCCTAACTATAGTTTTGAAACTTTGGGAAGAAAATCGTCCCGTTTTAGTGCAAATGGGTATTTGAAGAAATGTAGATATAAATGGTGACCAGGGAGTAACCAAAGTTCAATATATTAGTATAATAGTCTACATATAGCTTTGAACCCCTTTAGAATGGATTATAACCAATATATAGTCCAAACTATAGTTTTGAAACTTTGGGAAGAAAATCGTCCCGTTTTAGTGCAAATGGGAATTTGAAGAAATGTAGACATAATTGGTGACCAAGGAGTAACCAAAGTTCAATATATTAGTATAATAGTCAAAGTATAGCTTTGAACCCATTTATAATGGATTCTAACCAATATATAGTCCAAACTTTAGTTTTGAAACTTTGGGAAGAAAATCTTCCCGTTATGGTACAAATGAGAATTTGAAGAAATTTATACAAAATTGGCTCACCAATGAGTAACCAAAGTTTAATATACTAGTATAATAGTCTAAATATAGCTTTGAACCCATTTATAATGGATTCTAACCAATATATAGTCCAAACTATAGTTTTGAAACTTTGGGAAGAAAATCTTCCCGTTATGGTACAAATGAGAATTTGAAGAAATTTATACAAAATTGGCTCACCAATGAGTAACCAAAGTTCAATATACTAGTATAATAGTCAAAGTATAGCTTTGAACCCATTTATAATGGATTCTAACCAATATATAGTCCAAACTTTAGTTTTGAAACTTTGGGAAGAAAATCTTCCCGTTATGGTACAAATGAGAATTTGAAGAAATTTATACAAAATTGGCTCACCAATGAGTAACCAAAGTTCAATATACTAGTATAATAGTCTAAATATAGCTTTGAACCCCTTTAGAATGGATTGTAACGAATATATAGTCCTAACTATAGTTTTGAAACTTTGGGAAGCAAATCGTCCCGTTTAGTGCAAATGGGAATTTGAAGAAATGTAGACATAATTGGTGACCAATGAGTAACCAAAGTTCAATATATTAGTATAATAGTCTAAATATAGCTTTGAACCCCTTTAGAGTGGATTGTAACGAATATATAGTCCAAACTATAGTTTTGAAACTTTGGGAAGAAAATCGTCCCGTTTTAGTGCAAATGGGAATTTGAAGAAATGTAGACATAATTGGTGACCAAGGAGTAACCAAAGTTCAATATATTAGTATAATAGTCAAAGTATAGCTTTGAACCCATTTATAATGGATTCTAACCAATATATAGTCCAAACTTTAGTTTTGAAACTTTGGGAAGAAAATCTTCCCGTTATGGTACAAATGAGAATTTGAAGAAATTTATACAAAATTGGCTCACCAATGAGTAACCAAAGTTCAATATACTAGTATAATAGTCAAAGTATAGCTTTGAACCCATTTATAATGGATTCTAACCAATATATAGTCCAAACTATAGTTTTGAAACTTTGGGAAGAAAATCTTCCCGTTATGGTACAAATGAGAATTTGAAGAAATTTATACAAAATTGGCTCACCAATGAGTAACCAAAGTTCAATATACTAGTATAATAGTCTAAATATAGCTTTGAACCCCTTTAGAATGGATTGTAACGAATATATAGTCCTAACTATAGTTTTGAAACTTTGGGAAGAAAATCGTCCCGTTTTAGTGCAAATGGGTATTTGAAGAAATGTAGATATAAATGGTGACCAGGGAGTAACCAAAGTTCAATATATTAGTATAATAGTCTACATATAGCTTTGAACCCCTTTAGAATGGATTATAACCAATATATAGTCCAAACTATAGTTTTGAAACTTTGGGAAGAAAATCGTCCCGTTTTAGTGCAAATGGGAATTTGAAGAAATGTAGACATAATTGGTGACCAAGGAGTAACCAAAGTTCAATATATTAGTATAATAGTCAAAGTATAGCTTTGAACCCATTTATAATGGATTCTAACCAATATATAGTCCAAACTTTAGTTTTGAAACTTTGGGAAGAAAATCTTCCCGTTATGGTACAAATGAGAATTTGAAGAAATTTATACAAAATTGGCTCACCAATGAGTAACCAAAGTTCAATATACTAGTATAATAGTCAAAGTATAGCTTTGAACCCATTTATAATGGATTCTAACCAATATATAGTCCAAACTATAGTTTTGAAACTTTGGGAAGAAAATCTTCCCGTTATGGTACAAATGAGAATTTGAAGAAATTTATACAAAATTGGCTCACCAATGAGTAACCAAAGTTCAATATACTAGTATAATAGTCTAAATATAGCTTTGAACCCCTTTAGAATGGATTGTAACGAATATATAGTCCTAACTATAGTTTTGAAACTTTGGGAAGAAAATCGTCCCGTTTTAGTGCAAATGGGTATTTGAAGAAATGTAGATATAAATGGTGACCAGGGAGTAACCAAAGTTCAATATATTAGTATAATAGTCTACATATAGCTTTGAACCCCTTTAGAATGGATTATAACCAATATATAGTCCAAACTATAGTTTTGAAACTTTGGGAAGAAAATCGTCCCGTTTTAGTGCAAATGGGAATTTGAAGAAATGTAGACATAATTGGTGACCAAGGAGTAACCAAAGTTCAATATATTAGTATAATAGTCAAAGTATAGCTTTGAACCCATTTATAATGGATTCTAACCAATATATAGTCCAAACTTTAGTTTTGAAACTTTGGGAAGAAAATCTTCCCGTTATGGTACAAATGAGAATTTGAAGAAATTTATACAAAATTGGCTCACCAATGAGTAACCAAAGTTTAATATACTAGTATAATAGTCTAAATATAGCTTTGAACCCATTTATAATGGATTCTAACCAATATATAGTCCAAACTATAGTTTTGAAACTTTGGGAAGAAAATCTTCCCGTTATGGTACAAATGAGAATTTGAAGAAATTTATACAAAATTGGCTCACCAATGAGTAACCAAAGTTCAATATACTAGTATAATAGTCAAAGTATAGCTTTGAACCCATTTATAATGGATTCTAACCAATATATAGTCCAAACTTTAGTTTTGAAACTTTGGGAAGAAAATCTTCCCGTTATGGTACAAATGAGAATTTGAAGAAATTTATACAAAATTGGCTCACCAATGAGTAACCAAAGTTCAATATACTAGTATAATAGTCTAAATATAGCTTTGAACCCCTTTAGAATGGATTGTAACGAATATATAGTCCTAACTATAGTTTTGAAACTTTGGGAAGCAAATCGTCCCGTTTAGTGCAAATGGGAATTTGAAGAAATGTAGACATAATTGGTGACCAATGAGTAACCAAAGTTCAATATATTAGTATAATAGTCTAAATATAGCTTTGAACCCCTTTAGAGTGGATTGTAACGAATATATAGTCCAAACTATAGTTTTGAAACTTTGGGAAGAAAATCGTCCCGCTTTGGTACAAATGGGAATTTGAAGAAATGTAGACAAAATTGGTGACCAAGGAGTAACCAAAGTTCAATATATAATAGTCTAAATATAGCTTTGAACCCTTTTAGAATGAAATCTAACCAATATATAATCCTAACTATAGTTTTGAAACTTTGGGAAGAAAATCGTCCCGTTTTAGTGCAAATGGGAATTTGAAGAAATGTAGACATAATTGGTGACCAAGGAGTAACCAAAGTTCAATATATTAGTATAATAGTCAAAGTATAGCTTTGAACCCATTTATAATGGATTCTAACCAATATATAGTCCAAACTATAGTTTTGAAACTTTGGGAAGAAAATCTTCCCGTTATGGTACAAATGAGAATTTGAAGAAATTTATACAAAATTGGCTCACCAATGAGTAACCAAAGTTTAATATACTAGTATAATAGTCTAAATATAGCTTTGAACCCATTTATAATGGATTCTAACCAATATATAGTCCAAACTATAGTTTTGAAACTTTGGGAAGAAAATCTTCCCGTTATGGTACAAATGAGAATTTGAAGAAATTTATACAAAATTGGCTCACCAATGAGTAACCAAAGTTCAATATACTAGTATAATAGTCAAAGTATAGCTTTGAACCCATTTATAATGGATTCTAACCAATATATAGTCCAAACTTTAGTTTTGAAACTTTGGGAAGAAAATCTTCCCGTTATGGTACAAATGAGAATTTGAAGAAATTTATACAAAATTGGCTCACCAATGAGTAACCAAAGTTCAATATACTAGTATAATAGTCTAAATATAGCTTTGAACCCCTTTAGAATGGATTGTAACGAATATATAGTCCTAACTATAGTTTTGAAACTTTGGGAAGCAAATCGTCCCGTTTAGTGCAAATGGGAATTTGAAGAAATGTAGACATAATTGGTGACCAAGGAGTAACCAAAGTTCAATATATTAGTATAATAGTCTACATATAGCTTTGAACCCCTTTAGAATGGATTATAACCAATATATAGTCCAAACTATAGTTTTGAAACTTTGGGAAGAAAATCGTCCCGTTTTAGTGCAAATGGGAATTTGAAGAAATGTAGACATAATTGGTGACCAAGGAGTAACCAAAGTTCAATATATTAGTATAATAGTCAAAGTATAGCTTTGAACCCATTTATAATGGATTCTAACCAATATATAGTCCAAACTTTAGTTTTGAAACTTTGGGAAGAAAATCTTCCCGTTATGGTACAAATGAGAATTTGAAGAAATTTATACAAAATTGGCTCACCAATGAGTAACCAAAGTTCAATATACTAGTATAATAGTCAAAGTATAGCTTTGAACCCATTTATAATGGATTCTAACCAATATATAGTCCAAACTATAGTTTTGAAACTTTGGGAAGAAAATCTTCCCGTTATGGTACAAATGAGAATTTGAAGAAATTTATACAAAATTGGCTCACCAATGAGTAACCAAAGTTCAATATACTAGTATAATAGTCTAAATATAGCTTTGAACCCCTTTAGAATGGATTGTAACGAATATATAGTCCTAACTATAGTTTTGAAACTTTGGGAAGAAAATCGTCCCGTTTTAGTGCAAATGGGTATTTGAAGAAATGTAGATATAAATGGTGACCAGGGAGTAACCAAAGTTCAATATATTAGTATAATAGTCTACATATAGCTTTGAACCCCTTTAGAATGGATTATAACCAATATATAGTCCAAACTATAGTTTTGAAACTTTGGGAAGAAAATCGTCCCGTTTTAGTGCAAATGGGAATTTGAAGAAATGTAGACATAATTGGTGACCAAGGAGTAACCAAAGTTCAATATATTAGTATAATAGTCAAAGTATAGCTTTGAACCCATTTATAATGGATTCTAACCAATATATAGTCCAAACTTTAGTTTTGAAACTTTGGGAAGAAAATCTTCCCGTTATGGTACAAATGAGAATTTGAAGAAATTTATACAAAATTGGCTCACCAATGAGTAACCAAAGTTTAATATACTAGTATAATAGTCTAAATATAGCTTTGAACCCATTTATAATGGATTCTAACCAATATATAGTCCAAACTATAGTTTTGAAACTTTGGGAAGAAAATCTTCCCGTTATGGTACAAATGAGAATTTGAAGAAATTTATACAAAATTGGCTCACCAATGAGTAACCAAAGTTCAATATACTAGTATAATAGTCAAAGTATAGCTTTGAACCCATTTATAATGGATTCTAACCAATATATAGTCCAAACTTTAGTTTTGAAACTTTGGGAAGAAAATCTTCCCGTTATGGTACAAATGAGAATTTGAAGAAATTTATACAAAATTGGCTCACCAATGAGTAACCAAAGTTCAATATACTAGTATAATAGTCTAAATATAGCTTTGAACCCCTTTAGAATGGATTGTAACGAATATATAGTCCTAACTATAGTTTTGAAACTTTGGGAAGCAAATCGTCCCGTTTAGTGCAAATGGGAATTTGAAGAAATGTAGACATAATTGGTGACCAATGAGTAACCAAAGTTCAATATATTAGTATAATAGTCTAAATATAGCTTTGAACCCCTTTAGAGTGGATTGTAACGAATATATAGTCCAAACTATAGTTTTGAAACTTTGGGAAGAAAATCGTCCCGTTTTAGTGCAAATGGGAATTTGAAGAAATGTAGACATAATTGGTGACCAAGGAGTAACCAAAGTTCAATATATTAGTATAATAGTCAAAGTATAGCTTTGAACCCATTTATAATGGATTCTAACCAATATATAGTCCAAACTTTAGTTTTGAAACTTTGGGAAGAAAATCTTCCCGTTATGGTACAAATGAGAATTTGAAGAAATTTATACAAAATTGGCTCACCAATGAGTAACCAAAGTTCAATATACTAGTATAATAGTCAAAGTATAGCTTTGAACCCATTTATAATGGATTCTAACCAATATATAGTCCAAACTATAGTTTTGAAACTTTGGGAAGAAAATCTTCCCGTTATGGTACAAATGAGAATTTGAAGAAATTTATACAAAATTGGCTCACCAATGAGTAACCAAAGTTCAATATACTAGTATAATAGTCTAAATATAGCTTTGAACCCCTTTAGAATGGATTGTAACGAATATATAGTCCTAACTATAGTTTTGAAACTTTGGGAAGAAAATCGTCCCGTTTTAGTGCAAATGGGTATTTGAAGAAATGTAGATATAAATGGTGACCAGGGAGTAACCAAAGTTCAATATATTAGTATAATAGTCTACATATAGCTTTGAACCCCTTTAGAATGGATTATAACCAATATATAGTCCAAACTATAGTTTTGAAACTTTGGGAAGAAAATCGTCCCGTTTTAGTGCAAATGGGAATTTGAAGAAATGTAGACATAATTGGTGACCAAGGAGTAACCAAAGTTCAATATATTAGTATAATAGTCAAAGTATAGCTTTGAACCCATTTATAATGGATTCTAACCAATATATAGTCCAAACTTTAGTTTTGAAACTTTGGGAAGAAAATCTTCCCGTTATGGTACAAATGAGAAATTGAAGAAATTTATACAAAATTGGCTCACCAATGAGTAACCAAAGTTCAATATACTAGTATAATAGTCTAAATATAGTTTTGAACCCCTTTAGAATAGATTCTAAGAAATATATAGTCCTAACTATAGTTTTGAAACTTTGGGAAGAAAATCGTCCCGCTTTGGTACAAATGGGAATTTGAAGAAATGTAGACAAAATTGGTGACCAAGGAGTAACCAGAGTTCAATATACTAGTATAATAGTCTAAATATAGCTTTGAACCCTTTTAGAATGAAATCTAACCAATATATAATCCTAACTATAGTTTTGAAACTTTAGGAAAAAAATCGTCCCGTTTTAGTGCAAATGGGAATTTGAAGAAATGTACACATAATTGGTGACCAAGGAGTAACCAAAGTTCAATATATTAGTATAATAGTCAAAGTATAGCTTTGAACCCATTTATAATGGATTCTAACCAATATATAGTCCAAACTATAGTTTTGAAACTTTGGGAAGATAATCTTCCCGTTATGGTACAAATGAGAATTTGAAGAAATTTATACAAAATTGGCTCACCAATGAGTAACCAAAGTTCAATATACTAGTATAATAGTCTAAATATAGCTTTGAACCCCTTTAGAGTGGATTGTAACGAATATATAGTCCTAATTATAGTTTTGAAACTTTGCGAAGCAAATCGTCCCGTTTTGGTGCAAATGGGAATTTGAAGAATTGTAGACATAATTGGTGACCAAGGAGTAACCAAAGTTCAATATATTAGTATAATAGTCAAAAAATAGCTTTGAACCCATTTATAATGGATTCTAACCAATATATAGTCCAAACTATAGTTTTGAAACTTTGGGAAGAAAATCTTCCCGTTATGGTACAAATAAAAATTTGAAGAAATTTATACAAAATTGGCTCACCAAGGAGTAACCAAAGTTCAATATACCAGTATAATAGTCTAAATATAGCTTTAAACCCCTTTAGAATGGATTGTAACGAATATATAGTCCTAACTATAGTTTTGAAACTTTGGGAAGAAAATCGTCCCGTTTTAGTGCAAATGGGTATTTGAAGAAATGTAGACATAAATGGTGACCAGGGAGTAACCAAAGTTCAATATATTAGTATAATAGTTTACATATAGCTTTGAACCCCTTTAGAATGGATTATAACCAATATATAGTCCAAACTATAGTTTTGAAACTTTGGGAAGCATATCGTCCCGTTTTGGTGCAAATGGGAATTTGAAGAAATGTAGACATAATTGGTGACCAAGGAGTAACCAAAGTTCAATATATTAGTATAATAGTCAAAGTATAGCTTTGAACCCATTTATATTGGATTCTAACCAATATATAGTTCAAACTATAATTTTAAAACTTTGGGAAGAAAATCTTCCCATTATGGTACAAATAAAAATTTGAAGAAATTTATACAAAATTGGCTCACCAATGAGTAACCAAAGTTCAATATACTAGTATAACAGTCTAAATATAGCTTTGAACCCCTTTAGAATGGATTGTAACGAATATATAGTCCTAACTATAGTTTTGAAACTTTGGGAAGTAAATCGTCCCTTTTAGTGCAAATGGGAATTTGAAGAAATGTAGACATAATTGGTGACCCAGGACGAACCAAAGTTCAATATATTAGTATAATAGTCAAAGTATAGCTTTGAACCCATTTATAATGGATTCTAACCAATATATAGTCCAAACTATAGTTTTGAAACTTTGGGAAGAAAATCTTCCCGTTATGGTACAAATGAGAATTTGAAGAAATTTATACAAAATTGGCTCACCAATGAGTAACCAAAGTTCAATATACTAGTATAATAGTCTAAATATAGCTTTGAACCCCTTTAGAGTGGATTGTAACGAATATATAGTCCTAATTATAGTTTTGAAACTTTGCGAAGCAAATCGTCCCGTTTTGGTGCAAATGGGAATTTGAAGAAATGTAGACATAATTGGTGACCAAGGAGTAACCAAAGTTCAATATATTAGTATAATAGTCAAAAAATAGCTTTGAACCCATTTATAATGGATTCTAACCAATATATAGTCCAAACTATAGTTTTGAAACTTTGGGAAGAAAATCTTCCCGTTATGGTACAAATAAAAATTTGAAGAAATTTATACAAAATTGGCTCACCAAGGAGTAACCAAAGTTCAATATACCAGTATAATAGTCTAAATATAGCTTTAAACCCCTTTAGAATGGATTGTAACGAATATATAGTCCTAACTATAGTTTTGAAACTTTGGGAAGAAAATCGTCCCGTTTTAGTGCAAATGGGTATTTGAAGAAATGTAGACATAAATGGTGACCAGGGAGTAACCAAAGTTCAATATATTAGTATAATAGTTTACATATAGCTTTGAACCCCTTTAGAATGGATTATAACCAATATATAGTCCAAACTATAGTTTTGAAACTTTGGGAAGCATATCGTCCCGTTTTGGTGCAAATGGGAATTTGAAGAAATGTAGACATAATTGGTGACCAAGGAGTAACCAAAGTTCAATATATTAGTATAATAGTCAAAGTATAGCTTTGAACCCATTTATATTGGATTCTAACCAATATATAGTTCAAACTATAATTTTAAAACTTTGGGAAGAAAATCTTCCCGTTATGGTACAAATAAAAATTTGAAGAAATTTATACAAAATTGGCTCACCAATGAGTAACCAAAGTTCAATATACTAGTATAACAGTCTAAATATAGCTTTGAACCCCTTTAGAATGGATTGTAACGAATATATAGTCCTAACTATAGTTTTGAAACTTTGGGAAGTAAATCGTCCCTTTTAGTGCAAATGGGAATTTGAAGAAATGTAGACATAATTGGTGACCCAGGACGAACCAAAGTTCAATATATTAGTATAATAGTCAAAGTATAGCTTTGAACCCATTTATAATGGATTCTAACCAATATATAGTCCAAACTATAGTTTTGAAACTTTGGGAAGCAATTCTTCCCGTTATGGTACAAATGAGAAATTGAAGAAATTTATACAAAATTGGCTCACCAATGAGTAACCAAAGTTCAATATACTAGTATAATAGTCTAAATATAGCTTTGAACCCCTTTAGAATAGATTCTTATGTATATATAGTCCTAACTATAGTTTTGAAACTTTGGGAAGAAAATCGTCCCGCTTTGGTACAAATGGGAATTTGAAGAAATGTAGACAAAATTGGTGACCAAGGAGTAACCAAAGTTCAATATACTAGTATAATAGTCTAAATATAGCTTTGAACCCTTTTAGAATGAAATCTAACCAATATATAATCCTAACTATAGTTTTGAAACTTTGGGAAGAAAATCGTCCCGTTTTAGTGCAAATGGGAATTTGAAGAAATGTAGACATAATTGGTGACCAAGGAGTAACCAAAGTTCAATATATTAGTATAATAGTCAAAGAATAGCTTTGAACCCATTTATAATGGATTCTAACCAATATATAGTCCAAACTATAGTTTTGAAACTTTGGGAAGAAAATCTTCCCGTTATGGTACAAATGAGAATTTGAAGAAATTTATACAAAATTGGCTCACCAATGAGTAACCAAAGTTCAATATACTAGTATAATAGTCTAAATATAGCTTTGAACCCCTTTAGAATGGATTGTAACGAATATATAGTCCTAATTATAGTTTTGAAACTTTGCAAAGCAAATCGTCCCGTTTTGGTGCAAATGGGAATTTGAAGAAATGTAGACATAATTGGTGACCAAGGAGTAACCAAAGTTCAATATATTAGTATAATAGTCAAAGTATAGCTTTGAACCCATTTATAATGGATTCTAACCAATATATAGTCCAAACTATAGTTTTGAAACTTTGGGAAGAAAATCTTCCCGTTATGGTACAAATAAAAATTTGAAGAATTTTATACAAAATTGGCTCACCAATGAGTAACCAAAGTTCAATATACTAGTATAATATTCTAAATATAGCTTTGAACCCCTTTAGAATAGATTCTAATGAATATATAGTCCTAACTATAGTTTTGAAACTTTGGGAAGAAAATCGTCCCGCTTTGGTACAAATGGGAATTTGAAGAAATGTAGACAAAATTGGTGACCAAGGAGTAACCAAAGATCAATATACTAGTATAATAGTCTAAATATAGCTTTGAACCCTTTTAGAATGAAATCTAACCAATATATAATCCTAACTATAGTTTTGAAACTTTGGGAAGAAAATCGTCCCGTTTTAGTGCAAATGGGAATTTGAAGAAATGTAGACATAATTGGTGACCCAGGAGTAACCAAAGTTCAATATATTAGTATAATAGTCAAAGTATAGCTTTGAACCCATTTATAATGGATTCTAACTAATATATAGTCCAAACTATAGTTTTGAAACTTTGGGAAGAAAATCTTCCCGTTATGGTACAAATGAGAATTTGAAGAAATTTATACAAAATTGGCTCACCAATGAGTAACCAAAGTTCAATATACTAGTATAATAGTCTAAATATAGCTTTGAACCCTTTTAGAATGGATTGTAACGAATATATAGTCCTAATTATAGTTTTGAAACTTTGCGAAGCAAATCGTCCCGTTTTGGTGCAAATGGGAACTTGAAGAAATGTAGACATAATTGGTGACCAAGGAGTAACCAAAGTTCAATATATTAGTATAATAGTCAAAGTATAGCTTTGAACCCATCTATAATGGATTCTAACCAATATATAGTCCAAACTATAGTTTTGAAACTTTGGGAAGAAAATCTTCCCGTTATGGTACAAATAAAAATTTGAAGAAATTTATACAAAATTGGCTCACCAATGAGTAACCAAAGTTCAATATACCAGTATAATAGTCTAAATATAGCTTTGAACCCCTTTAGAATAGATTCTAATGAATATATAGTCCTAACTATAGTTTTGAAACTTTGGGAAGAAAATCGTCCCGCTTTTGTACAAATGGGAATTTGAAGAAATGTAGACAAAATTGGTGACCAAGGATTAACCAAAGTTCAATATACTAGTATAATAGTCTAAATATAGCTTTGAACCCTTTTAGAATGATATCTAACCAATATATAATCCTAACTATAGTTTTGAAACTTTGGGAAGAAAATCGTCCCGTTTTAGTGCAAATGGGAATTTGAAGAAATGTAGACATAATTGGTGACCAAGGAGTAACCAAAGTTCAATATATTAGTATAATAGTCAAAGTATAGCTTTGAACCCATTTATAATGGATTCTAACCAATATATAGTCCAAACTATAGTTTTGAAATTTGGGAAGAAAATCTTCCCGTTATGGTACAAATGAAAATTTGAAGAAATTTATACAAAATTGGCTCACCAATGAGTAACCAAAGTTCAATATACTAGTATAATAGTCTAAATATAGCTTTGAACCCCTTTA
This sequence comes from Trifolium dubium, assembly GCA_951804385.1. Classification (NCBI taxonomy): domain Eukaryota; kingdom Viridiplantae; phylum Streptophyta; class Magnoliopsida; order Fabales; family Fabaceae; genus Trifolium; species Trifolium dubium. Next base: position 17,232,656 of record OX638073.1, read on the forward strand.
GAATGGATTGTAACGAATATATAGTTCTAACTATAGTTTTGAAACTTTGGGAAGAAAATCGTCCCGTTTTAGTGCAAATGGGAATTTGAAGAAATGTAGACATAATTGGTGACCAAGGAGTAAACAAAGTTCAATATATTAGTATAATAGTCAAAGTATAGCTTCGAACCCATTTATAATGGATTCTAACCAATATATAGTCCAAACTATAGTTTTAAAACCTTGGAAGCAAATCTTCCCGTTATGGTACAAATGGGAATTTGAAGAAATTTATACAAAATTGGCTCACCAATGAGTAACCAAAGTTCAATATACTAGTATAATATTCTAAATATAGCTTTGAACCCCTTTTGAATAGATTCTAATGAATATATAGTCCTAACTATAGTTTTGAAACTTTGGGAAGAAAATCGTCCCGCTTTGGTACAAATGGGAATTTGAAGAAATGTAGACAAAATTGGTGACCAAGGAGTAACCAAAGTTCAATATACTAGTATAATAGTCTAAATATAGCTTTGAACCCTTTTAGAATGAAATCTAACCAATATATAATCCTAACTATAGTTTTGAAACTTTTGAAAGAAAATCGTCCCGTTATAGCACAAAAGGGAATTTGAAGAAATTTATACAAATTGGCTGACGAAGGAGTAACCAAAGTTCAATATATTATTATAATAGTCTACATATAGCTTTGAACCCCTTTAGAATGGATTCTAATCAATATATAGTCCAAACTATAGTTTTGAAACTTTGGGAAGCAAATCGTCCCGTTTTGGTGCAAATGAGAATTTGAAGAAATGTAGACATAATTGGTGACCAAGGAGTAACCAAAGTTCAATATATTAGTATAATAGTCAAAGTATAGCTTTGAACTCATTTATAATGAATTCTAACCAATATATAGTCCAAACTATAGTTTTGAAACTTTGGGAAGAAAATCTTCCCGTTATGGTACAAATGAGAATTTGAAATAATTTATACAAAATTGGCTCACCAATGAGTAACCAAAGTTCAATATACTAGTATAATAGTCTAAATATAGCTTTGAACCCCTTTAGAATGGATTGTAACGAATATATAGTCCTAACTATAGTTTTGAAACTTTGGGAAGAAAATCGTCCCGTTTTAGTGCAAATGGGAATTTGAAGAAACGTAGACATAAATGGTGACCAGGGAGTAACCAAAGTTCAATATATTAGTATAATAGTCTACATATAGCTTTGAACACCTTTAGAATGGATTCTAACCAATATATAGTCCAAACTATAGTTTTGACACTTTGGGAAGCAAATCGTCCCGTTTTGGTGCAAATGGGAATTTGAAGAAATGTAGACATAATTGGTGACCAAGGACTAACCAAAGTTCAATATATTAGTATAATAGTCAAAGTATAGCTTTGAACCCATTTATAATGGATTCTAACCAATATATAGTCCAAACTATAGTTTTGAAACTTTGGGAAGAAAATCTTCCCGTTATGGTACAAATACAAATTTGAAGAAATTTATACAAAATTGGCTCACCAATGAGTAACCAAAGTTCAATATACTAGTATAATTGTCTAAATATAGCTTTGAACCCCTTTAGAATGGATTGTAACGAATATATAGTCCTAACTATAGTTTTGAAATTTTGGGAAGAAAATCGTCCCGTTTTAGTGCAAATGGGAATTTGAAGAAATGTAGACATAATTGGTGACCAAGGAGTAACCAAAGTTCAATATATTAGTATAATAGTCAAAGTATAGCTTTGAACCCATTTATAATGGATTCTAACCAATATATAGTCCAAACTATAGTTTTAAAACTTTGGAAGCAAATCTTCCCGTTATGGTACAAATGGGAATTTGAAGAAATTTATACAAAATTGGCTCACCAATGAGTAACCAAAGTTCAATATACTAGTATAATATTCTAAATATAGCTTTCAACCCCTTTAGAATAGATTCTAATGAATATATAGTCCTAACTATAGTTTTGAAACTTTGGGAAGAAAATCGTCCCGCTTTGGTACAAATGGGAATTTGAAGAAATGTAGACAAAATTGGTGACCAAGGAGTAACCAAAGTTCAATATACTAGTATAATAGTCTTAATATAGCTTTGAACCCTTTTAGAATAAAATCTAACCAATATATAATACTAACTATTGTTTTGAAACTTTTGAAAGAAAATCGTCCCGTTATAGCACAAAAGGGAATTTGAAGAAATGTAGACAAAATTGGTGACCAAGGAGTAACCAAAGTTCAATATATTATTATAATAGTCTACATATAGCTTTGAACCCCTTTAGAATGGATTCTAATCAATATATAGTCCAAACTATAGTTTTGAAACTTTGGGAAGCAAATCGTCCCGTTTTGGTGCAAATGAGAATTTGAAGAAATGTAGACATAATTGGTGACCAAGGAGTAACCAAAGTTCAATATATTAGTATAATAGTCAAAGTATAGCTTTGAACTCATTTATAATGAATTCTAACCAATATATAGTCCAAACTTAGTTTTGAAACTTTGGGAAGAAAATCTTCCCGTTATGGTACAAATGAGAATTTGAAATAATTTATACAAAATTGGCTCACCAATGAGTAACCAAAGTTCAATATACTAGTATAATAGTCTAAATATAGCTTTGAACCCCTTTAGAATGGATTGTAACGAATATATAGTCCTAACTATAGTTTTGAAACTTTGGGAAGAAAATCGTCCCGTTTTAGTGCAAATGGGAATTTGAAGAAACGTAGACATTAATGGTGACCAGGGAGTAACCAAAGTTCAATATATTAGTATAATAGTCTACATATAGCTTTGAACACCTTTAGAATGGATTCTAACCAATATATAGTCCAAACTATAGTTTTGACACTTTGGGAAGCAAATCGTCCCGTTTTGGTGCAAATGGGAATTTGACGAAATGTAGACATAATTGGTGACCAAGGACTAACCAAAGTTCAATATATTAGTATAATAGTCAAAGTATAGCTTTGAACCCATTTATAATGGATTCTAACCAATATATAGTCCAAACTATAGTTTTAAAACTTTGGGAAGAAAATCTTCCCGTTATGGTACAAATAAAAATTTGAAGAAATTTATACAAAATTGGCACACCAATGAGTAACCAAAGTTCAATATACTAGTATAATTGTCTAAATATAGCTTTGAACCCCTTTAGAATGGATTGTAACGAATATATAGTCCTAACTATAGTTTTGAAATTTTGGGAAGAAAATCGTCCCGTTTTAGTGCAAATGGGAATTTGAAGAAATGTAGACATAATTGGTGACCAAGAAGTAACCAAAGTTCAATATATTAGTATAATAGTCAAAGTATAGCTTTGAACCCATTTATAATGGATTCTAACCAATATATAGTCCAAACTATAGTTTTAAAACTTTGGAAGCAAATCTTCCCGTTATGGTACAAATGGGAATTTGAAGAAATTTATACAAAATTGGCTCACCAATGAGTAACTAAAGTTCAATATACTAGTATAATATTCTAAATATAGCTTTGAACCCCTTTAGAATAGATTCTAATGAATATATAGTCCTAACTATAGTTTTGAAACTTTGGGAAGAAAATCGTCCCGCTTTGGTACAAATGGGAATTTGAAGAAATGTAGACAAAATTGGTGACCAAGGAGTAACCAAAGTTCAATATACTAGTATAATAGTCTAAATATAGCTTTGAACCCTTTTAGAATGAAATCTAACCAATATATAATCCTAACTATAGTTTTGAAACTTTTGAAAGAAAATCGTCCCGTTATAGCACAAAAGGGAATTTGAAGAAATGTAGACAAAATTGGTGACCAAGGAGTAACCAAAGTTCAATATATTATTATAATAGTCTACATATAGCTTTGAACCCCTTTAGAATGGATTCTAATCAATATATAGTCCAAACTATAGTTTTGAAACTTTGGGAAGCAAATCGTCCCGTTTTGGTGCAAATGGGAATTTGAAAAAATGTAGACATAATTGGTGACCAAGGAGTAACCAAAGTTCAATATATTAGTATAATAGTCAAAGTATAGCTTTGAACTCATTTATAATGGATTCTAACCAATATATAGTCCAAACTATAGTTTTGAAACTTTGGGAAGAAAATCTTCCCGTTATGGTACAAATGAGAATTTGAAATAATTTATACAAAATTGGCACACCAATGAGTAACCAAAGTTCAATATACTAGTATAATAGTCTAAATATAGCTTTGAACCCCTTTAGAATGGATTGTAACGAATATATAGTCCTAACTATAGTTTTGAAACTTTGGGAAGAAAATCGTCCCGTTTTAGTGCAAATGGGAATTTGAAGAAACGTAGACATAAATGGTGACCAGGGAGTAACCAAAGTTCAATATATTAGTATAATAGTCTACATATAGCTTTGAACACCTTTAGAATGGATTCTAACCAATATATAGTCCAAACTATAGTTATGACACTTTGGGAAGCAAATCGTCCCGTTTTGGTGCAAATGGGAATTTGAAGAAATGTAGACATAATTGGTGACCAAGGACTAACCAAAGTTCAATATATTAGTATAATAGTCAAAGTATAGCTTTGAACCCATTTATAATGGATTCTAACCAATATATAGTCCAAACTATAGTTTTGAAACTTTGGGAAGAAAATCTTCCCGTTATTGTACAAATAAAAATTTGAAGAAATTTATACAAAATTGGCTCACCAATGAGTAACCAAAGTTCAATATACTAGTATAATTGTCTAAATATAGCTTTGAACCCCTTTAGAATGGATTGTAACGAATATATAGTCCTAACTATAGTTTTGAAACTTTGGGAAGAAAATCGTCCCGTTTTAGTGCAAATGGGAATTTGAAGAAATGTAGACATAATTGGTGACCAAGGAGTAACCAAAGTTCAATATATTAGTATAATAGTCAAAGTATAGCTTTGAACCCATTTATAATGGATTCTAACCAATATATAGTCCAAACTATAGTTTTGAAACTTTGGGAAGAAAATCTTCCCGTTATGGTACAAATGAGAATTTGAAGAAATTTATACAAAATTGGCTCACCAATGAGTAACCAAAGTTCAATATACTAGTATAATAGTCTAAATATAGATTTGAACCCCTTTAGAATGGATTGTAACGAATATATAGTCCTAACTATAGTTTTGAAATTTTGGGAAGAAAATCGTCCCGTTTTAGTGCAAATGGGAATTTGAAGAAACGTAGACATAAATGGTGACCAGGGAGTAACCAAAGTTCAATATATTGGTATAATAGTCTACATATAGCTTTGAACACCTTTAGAATGGATTCTAACCAATATATAGTCCAAACTATAGTTTTGACACTTTGGGAAGCAAATCGTTCCGTTTTGGTGCAAATGGGAATTTGAAGAAATGTAGACATAATTGGTGACCAAGGACTAACCAAAGTTCATTATATTAGTATAATAGTTAAAGTATAGCCTTGAACCCATTTATAATGGATTCTAACCAATATATAGTCCAAACTATAGTTTTGAAACTTTGGGAAGAAAATCTTCCCGTTATGGTACAAATAAAAATTTGAAGAAATTTATACAAAATTGGCTCACCAATGAGTAACCAAAGTTCAATATACTAGTATAATTGTCTAAATATAGCTTTGAACCCCTTTAGAATGGATTGTAACGAATATATAGTCCTAACTATAGTTTTGAAATTTTGGGAAGAAAATCGTCCCGTTTTAGTGCAAATGGGAATTTGAAGAAATGTAGACATAATTGGTGACCAAGGAGTAACCAAAGTTCAATATATTAGTATAATAGTCAAAGTATAGCTTTGAACTCATTTATAATGAATTCTAACCAATTTATAGTCCAAACTTAGTTTTGAAACTTTGGGAAGAAAATCTTCCCGTTATGGTACAAATGAGAATTTGAAATAATTTATACAAAATTGGCTCACCAATGAGTAACCAAAGTTCAATATACTAGTATAATAGTCTAAATATAGCTTTGAACCCCTTTAGAATGGATTGTAACGAATATATAGTCCTAACTATAGTTTTGAAACTTTGGGAAGAAAATCGTCCCGTTTTAGTGCAAATGGGAATTTGAAGAAACGTAGACATTAATGGTGACCAGGGAGTAACCAAAGTTCAATATATTAGTATAATAGTCTACATATAGCTTTGAACACCTTTAGAATGGATTCTAACCAATATATAGTCCAAACTATAGTTTTGACACTTTGGGAAGCAAATCGTCCCGTTTTGGTGCAAATGGGAATTTGACGAAATGTAGACATAATTGGTGACCAAGGACTAACCAAAGTTCAATATATTAGTATAATAGTCAAAGTATAGCTTTGAACCCATTTATAATGGATTCTAACCAATATATAGTCCAAACTATAGTTTTAAAACTTTGGGAAGAAAATCTTCCCGTTATGGTACAAATAAAAATTTGAAGAAATTTATACAAAATTGGCACACCAATGAGTAACCAAAGTTCAATATACTAGTATAATTGTCTAAATATAGCTTTGAACCCCTTTAGAATGGATTGTAACGAATATATAGTCCTAACTATAGTTTTGAAATTTTGGGAAGAAAATCGTCCCGTTTTAGTGCAAATGGGAATTTGAAGAAATGTAGACATAATTGGTGACCAAGAAGTAACCAAAGTTCAATATATTAGTATAATAGTCAAAGTATAGCTTTGAACCCATTTATAATGGATTCTAACCAATATATAGTCCAAACTATAGTTTTAAAACTTTGGAAGCAAATCTTCCCGTTATGGTACAAATGGGAATTTGAAGAAATTTATACAAAATTGGCTCACCAATGAGTAACTAAAGTTCAATATACTAGTATAATATTCTAAATATAGCTTTGAACCCCTTTAGAATAGATTCTAATGAATATATAGTCCTAACTATAGTTTTGAAACTTTGGGAAGAAAATCGTCCCGCTTTGGTACAAATGGGAATTTGAAGAAATGTAGACAAAATTGGTGACCAAGGAGTAACCAAAGTTCAATATACTAGTATAATAGTCTAAATATAGCTTTGAACCCTTTTAGAATGAAATCTAACCAATATATAATCCTAACTATAGTTTTGAAACTTTTGAAAGAAAATCGTCCCGTTATAGCACAAAAGGGAATTTGAAGAAATGTAGACAAAATTGGTGACCAAGGAGTAACCAAAGTTCAATATATTATTATAATAGTCTACATATAGCTTTGAACCCCTTTAGAATGGATTCTAATCAATATATAGTCCAAACTATAGTTTTGAAACTTTGGGAAGCAAATCGTCCCGTTTTGGTGCAAATGGGAATTTGAAAAAATGTAGACATAATTGGTGACCAAGGAGTAACCAAAGTTCAATATATTAGTATAATAGTCAAAGTATAGCTTTGAACTCATTTATAATGGATTCTAACCAATATATAGTCCAAACTATAGTTTTGAAACTTTGGGAAGAAAATCTTCCCGTTATGGTACAAATGAGAATTTGAAATAATTTATACAAAATTGGCACACCAATGAGTAACCAAAGTTCAATATACTAGTATAATAGTCTAAATATAGCTTTGAACCCCTTTAGAATGGATTGTAACGAATATATAGTCCTAACTATAGTTTTGAAACTTTGGGAAGAAAATCGTCCCGTTTTAGTGCAAATGGGAATTTGAAGAAACGTAGACATAAATGGTGACCAGGGAGTAACCAAAGTTCAATATATTAGTATAATAGTCTACATATAGCTTTGAACACCTTTAGAATGGATTCTAACCAATATATAGTCCAAACTATAGTTATGACACTTTGGGAAGCAAATCGTCCCGTTTTGGTGCAAATGGGAATTTGAAGAAATGTAGACATAATTGGTGACCAAGGACTAACCAAAGTTCAATATATTAGTATAATAGTCAAAGTATAGCTTTGAACCCATTTATAATGGATTCTAACCAATATATAGTCCAAACTATAGTTTTGAAACTTTGGGAAGAAAATCTTCCCGTTATTGTACAAATAAAAATTTGAAGAAATTTATACAAAATTGGCTCACCAATGAGTAACCAAAGTTCAATATACTAGTATAATTGTCTAAATATAGCTTTGAACCCCTTTAGAATGGATTGTAACGAATATATAGTCCTAACTATAGTTTTGAAACTTTGGGAAGAAAATCGTCCCGTTTTAGTGCAAATGGGAATTTGAAGAAATGTAGACATAATTGGTGACCAAGGAGTAACCAAAGTTCAATATATTAGTATAATAGTCAAAGTATAGCTTTGAACCCATTTATAATGGATTCTAACCAATATATAGTCCAAACTATAGTTTTGAAACTTTGGGAAGAAAATCTTCCCGTTATGGTACAAATGAGAATTTGAAGAAATTTATACAAAATTGGCTCACCAATGAGTAACCAAAGTTCAATATACTAGTATAATAGTCTAAATATAGATTTGAACCCCTTTAGAATGGATTGTAACGAATATATAGTCCTAACTATAGTTTTGAAATTTTGGGAAGAAAATCGTCCCGTTTTAGTGCAAATGGGAATTTGAAGAAACGTAGACATAAATGGTGACCAGGGAGTAACCAAAGTTCAATATATTGGTATAATAGTCTACATATAGCTTTGAACACCTTTAGAATGGATTCTAACCAATATATAGTCCAAACTATAGTTTTGACACTTTGGGAAGCAAATCGTTCCGTTTTGGTGCAAATGGGAATTTGAAGAAATGTAGACATAATTGGTGACCAAGGACTAACCAAAGTTCATTATATTAGTATAATAGTTAAAGTATAGCCTTGAACCCATTTATAATGGATTCTAACCAATATATAGTCCAAACTATAGTTTTGAAACTTTGGGAAGAAAATCTTCCCGTTATGGTACAAATAAAAATTTGAAGAAATTTATACAAAATTGGCTCACCAATGAGTAACCAAAGTTCAATATACTAGTATAATTGTCTAAATATAGCTTTGAACCCCTTTAGAATGGATTGTAACGAATATATAGTCCTAACTATAGTTTTGAAATTTTGGGAAGAAAATCGTCCCGTTTTAGTGCAAATGGGAATTTGAAGAAATGTAGACATAATTGGTGACCAAGGAGTAACCAAAGTTCAATATATTAGTATAATAGTCAAAGTATAGCTTTGAACCCATTTATAATGGATTCTAACCAATATATAGTCCAAACTATAGTTTTCAAACTTTGGAAGCAAATCTTCCCGTTATAGTACAAATGGGAATTTGAAGAAATTTATACAAAATTGGCTCACCAATGAGTAACCAAAGTTCAATATACTAGTATATTATTCTAAATATAGTTTTGAACCCCTTTAGAATAGATTCTAATGAATATATAGTCCTAACTATAGTTTTGAAACTTTGGGAAGAAAATCGTCCCGCTTTGGTACAAATGGGAATTTGAAGAAATGTAGACAAAATTGGTGACCAAGGAGTAACCAAAGTTCAATATACTAGTATAATAGTCTAAATATAGCTTTGAACCCTTTTAGAATGAAATCTAACCAATATATAATCCTAACTATAGTTTTGAAACTTTTGAAAGAAAATCGTCCCGTTATAGCACAAAAGGGAATTTGAAGAAATGTAGACAAAATTGGTGACCAAGGAGTAACCAAAGTTCAATATATTATTATAATAGTCTACATATAGCTTTGAACCCCTTTAGAATGGATTCTAATCAATATATAGTCCAAACTATAGTTTTGAAACTTTGGGAAGCAAATCGTCCCGTTTTGGTGCAAATGGGAATTTGAAGAAATGTAGACATAATTGGTGACCAAGGAGTAACCAAAGTTCAATATATTAGTATAATAGTCAAAGTATAGGTTTGAACCCATTTATAATGGATTCTAACCAATATATAGTCCAAACTAAAACTTTGGAAGCAAATCTTCCCGTTATAGTACAAATGGGAATTTGAAGAAATTTATACAAAATTGGCTCACCAATGAGTAACCAAAGTTCAATATACTAGTATAATATTCTAAATATAGCTTTGAACCCCTTTAGAATAGATTCTAATGAATATATAGTCCTAACTATAGTTTTTAAACTTTGGGAAGAAAATCGTCCCGCTTTGGTACAAATGGGAATTTGAAGAAATGTAGACAAAATTGGTGACCAAGGAGTAACCAAAGTTCAATATACTAGTATAATAGTCTAAATATAGCTTTGAACCCTTTTAGAATGAAATCTAACCAATATATAATCCTAACTATAGTTTTGAAACTTTTGAAAGAAAATCGTCCCGTTATAGCACAAAAGGGAATTCGAAGAAATGTAGACAAAATTGGTGACCAAGGAGTAACCAAAGTTCAATATATTATTATAATAGTCTACATATAGCTTTGAACCCCTTTAGAATGGATTCTAATCAATATATAGTCCAAACTATAGTTTTGAAACTTTGGGAAGCAAATCGTCCCGTTTTGGTGCAAATGGGAATTTGAAGAAATGTAGACATAATTGGTGACCAAGGAGTAACCAAAGTTCAATATATTAGTATAATAGTAAAAGTATAGCTTTGAACCCATTTATAATGGATTCTAACCAATATATAGTCCAAACTATAGTTTTGAAACTTTGGGAAGAAAATCTTCCCGTTATGGTACAAATGAGAATTTGAAGAAATTTATACAAAATTGGCTCACCAATGAGTAACCAAAGTTCAATATACTAGTATAATTGTCTAAATATAGCTTTGAACCCCTTTAGAATGGATTGTAACGAATATATAGTCCTAACTATAGTTTTGAAACTTTGGGAAGAAAATCGTCCCGTTTTAGTGCAAATGGGAATTTGAAGAAACGTAGACATAAATGGTTTCCAGGGAGTAACCAAAGTTCAATATATTAGTATAATAGTCTACATATAGCTTTGAACACCTTTAGAATGGATTCTAACCAATATATAGTCCAAACTATAGTTATGACACTTTAAAAAGCAAATCGTCCCGTTTAGGTGCAAATGGGAATTTGAAGAAATGTAGACATAATTGGTGACCAAGGAGTAACCAAAGTTCAATATATTAGTATAATAGTCAAAGTATAGCTTTGAACCCATTTATAATGGATTCTAACCAATATATAGTCCAAACTATAGTTTTGAAACTTTGGGAAGCAATTCTTCCCGTTATGGTACAAATGAGAATTTGAAGAAATTTATACAAAATTGGCTCACCAATGAGTAACCAAAGTTCAATATACTAGTATAATAGTCTAAATATAGCTTTTAACCCCTTTAGAATGGATTGTAACGAATATATAGTCCTAACTATAGTTTTGAAACATTGGGAAGAAAATCGTCCCGTTATAGCACAAAAGGGAATTCGAAGAAATGTAGACATAATTGGTGAACAAGGAGTAACCAAAGTTCAATATATTATTATAATAGTCTACATATAGCTTTGAACCCCTTTAGAATGGATTCTAATCAATATATAGTCCAAACTATAGTTTTGAAACTTTGGGAAGCAAATCGTCCCGTTTTGGTGCAAATGGGAATTTGAAGAAATGTAGACATAATTGGTGACCAAGGAGTAACCAAAGTTCAATATATTAGTATAATAGTAAAAGTATAGCTTTGAACCCATTTATAATGGATTCTAACCAATATATAGTCCAAACTATAGTTTTGAAACTTTGGGAAGAAAATCTTCCCGTTATGGTACAAATGAGAATTTGAAGAAATTTATACAAAATTGGCTCACCAATGAGTAACCAAAGTTCAATATACTAGTATAATTGTCTAAATATAGCTTTGAACCCCTTTAGAATGGATTGTAACGAATATATAGTCCTAACTATAGTTTTGAAACTTTGGGAAGAAAATCGTCCCGTTTTAGTGCAAATGGGAATTTGAAGAAACGTAGACATAAATGGTTTCCAGGGAGTAACCAAAGTTCAATATATTAGTATAATAGTCTACATATAGCTTTGAACACCTTTAGAATGGATTCTAACCAATATATAGTCCAAACTATAGTTATGACACTTTGGGAAGCAAATCGTCCCGTTTAGGTGCAAATGGGAATTTGAAGAAATGTAGACATAATTGGTGACCAAGGAGTAACCAAAGTTCAATATATTAGTATAATAGTCAAAGTATAGCTTTGAACCCATTTATAATGGATTCTAACCAATATATAGTCCAAACTATAGTTTTGAAACTTTGGGAAGCAATTCTTCCCGTTATGGTACAAATGAGAATTTGAAGAAATTTATACAAAATTGGCTCACCAATGAGTAACCAAAGTTCAATATACTAGTATAATAGTCTAAATATAGCTTTTAACCCCTTTAGAATGGATTGTAACGAATATATAGTCCTAACTATAGTTTTGAAACATTGGGAAGAAAATCGTCCCGTTTTAGTGCAAATGGGTATTTGAAGAAATGTAGACATAATTGGTGAACAAGGAGTAACCAAAGTTCAATATATTAGTATAATAGTCAAAGTATAGCTTTGAACCCATTTATAATGGATTGTAACCAATATATAGTCCAAACCATAGTTTTGAAACTTTGGGAAGAAAATCTTCCCGTTATGGTACAAATGAGAATTTGAAGAAATTTATACAAAATTGGCTCACCAATGAGTAACCAAAGTTCAATATACTAGTATAATAGTCTAAATATAGCTTTGAACCCCTTTAGAATGGATTGTAACGAATATATAGTCCTAACTATAGTTTTGAAACTTTGGGAAGAAAATCGTCCCTTTTAGTGCAAATGGGAATTTGAAGAAATGTAGACATAATTGGTGACCAAGGAGGAACCAAAGTTCAATATATTAGTATAATAGTCAAAGTATAGCTTTGAACCCATTTATAATGGATTCTAACCAATATATAGTCCAAACTATAGTTTTGAAACTTTGGGAAGCAATTCTTCCCGTTATGGTACAAATAAAAATTTGAAGAAATTTATACAAAATTGGCTCACCAATGAGTAACCAAAGTTCAATATACTAGTATAATAGTCTAAATATAGCTTTGAACCCCTTTAGAATGGATTGTAACGAATATATAGTCCTAACTATAGTTTTGAAACTTTGGGAAGAAAATCGTCCCTTTTAGTGCAAATGGGAATTTGAAGAAATGTAGACATAATTGGTGACCAAGGAGGAACCAAAGTTCAATATATTAGTATAATAGTCAAAGTATAGCTTTGAACCCATTTATAATGGATTCTAACCAATATATAGTCCAAACTATAGTTTTGAAACTTTGGGAAGCAATTCTTCCCGTTATGGTACAAATAAAAATTTGAAGAAATTTATACAAAATTGGCTCACCAATGAGTAACCAAAGTTCAATATACTAGTATAATAGTCGAAATATAGCTTTGAACCCCTTTCAAATGGATTGTAACGAATATATATTCCTAACTATAGTTTTGAAACTTTGGGAAGAAAATCGTCCCTTTTAGTGCAATGGGAATTTGAAGAAATGTAGACATAATTGGTGAGCAAGGAGGAACCAAAGTTCAATATATTAGTATAATAGTCAAAGTATAGCTTTGAACCCATTTATAATGGATTGTAACCAATATATAGTCCAAACTATAGTTTTGAAACTTTGGGAAGCAATTCTTCCCGTTATGGTACAAATGAGAATTTGAAGAAATTTATACAAAATTGGCTCACCAATGAGTAACCAAAGTTCAATATACTAGTATAATAGTCTAAATATAGCTTTGAACCCCTTTAGAATGGATTGTAACGAATATATAGTCCTAACTATAGTTTTGAAACTTTGGGAAGAAAATCGTCCCATTTAGTGCAAATGGGAATTTGAAGAAATGTAGACATAATTGGTGACCAAGGAGGAACCAAAGTTCAATATATTAGTATAATAGTCAAATTATAGCTTTGAACCCATTTATAATGGATTCTAACCAATATATAGTCCAAACTATAGTTTCAAAACTTTGGAAGCAAATCTTCCCGTTATGGTACAAATGGGAATTTAAAGAAATTATACAAAATTGTCTCACCAATGAGTAACCAAAGTTCAATATACTAGTATAATAGTCTAAATATAGCTATTAACCCCTTTAGAATGGATTGTAACGAATATATAGTCCTAACTATAGTTTTGAAACATTGGGAAGAAAATCGTCCCGTTTAAGTGCAAATGGGTATTTGAAGAAATGTAGACATAATTGGTGAACAAGGAGTAACCAAAGTTCAATATATTAGTATTATAGTCAAAGTATAGCTTTGAACCCATTTATAATGGATTCTAACCAATATATAGTCCAAACCATAGTTTTGAAACGTTGGGAAGAAAATCTTCCCGTTATGGTACAAATGAGAATTTGAAGAAATTTATACAAAATTGGCTCACCAATGAGTAACCAAAGTTCAATATACTAGTATAATAGTCTAAATATAGCTTTGAACCCCTTTAGAATGGATTGTAACGAATATATAGTCCTAACTATAGTTTTGAAACTTTGGGAAGAAAATCGTCCCTTTTAGTGCAAATGGGAATTTGAAGAAATGTAGACATAATTGGTGACCAAGGAGGAACCAAAGTTCAATATATTAGTATAATAGTCAAAGTATAGCTTTGAACCCATTTATAATGGATTCTAACCAATATATAGTCCAAACTATAGTTTTGAAACTTTGGGAAGCAATTCTTCCCGTTATGGTACAAATAAAAATTTGAAGAAATTTATACAAAATTGGCTCACCAATGAGTAACCAAAGTTCAATATACTAGTATAATAGTCGAAATATAGCTTTGAACCCCTTTCGAATGGATTGTAACGAATATATATTCCTAACTATAGTTTTGAAACATTGGGAAGAAAATCGTCCCTTTTAGTGCAATGGGAATTTGAAGAAATGTAGACATAATTGGTGACCGAGGAGGAACCAAAGTTCAATATATTAGTATAATAGTCAAAGTATAGCTTTGAACCCATTTATAATGGATTTTAACCAATATATAGTCCAAACTATAGTTTTGAAACTTTGGGAAGCAATTCTTCCCGTTATGGTACAAATGAGAATTTGAAGAAATTTATACAAAATTGGCTCACCAATGAGTAACCAAAGTTCAATATACTAGTATAATAGTCTAAATATAGCTTTGAACCCCTTTAGAATGGATTGTAACGAATATATAGTCCTAACTATAGTTTTGAAACATTGGGAAGAAAATCGTCCCGTTTTAGTGCAAATGGGTATTTGAAGAAATGTAGACATAAATGGTGACCTATTGGTATAATAGTCTACATATAGCTTTGAACCCATTTAGAATGGATTCTAACCAATATATAGTCCAAACTATAGTTTTGAAACTTTGGGAAGCAAATCGTACCGTTTTGGTGCAAATGGGAATTTGAAGAAATGTAGATATAATTGGTGACCAAGGAGTAACCAAAGTTCAATATATTAGTATAATAGTCAAAGTATAGCTTTGAACCCATTTATATTGGATTCTAACCAATATATAGTCCAAACTATAGTTTTAAAACTTTGGGAAGAAAATCTTCCCGTTATGGTACAAATAAAAATTTGAAGAAATTTATACAAAATTGGCTCACCAATGAGTAACCAAAGTTCAATATACTAGTATAATAGTCTAAATATAGCTTTGAACCCCTTTAGAATGGATTGTAACGAATATATAGTCCTAACTATAGTTTTGAAACTTTGGGAAGAAAATCGTCCCATTTAGTGCAAATGGGAATTTGAAGAAATGTAAACATAATTGGTGACCAAGAAGGAACCAAAGTTCAATATATTAGTATAATAGTCAAAGTATAGCTTTGAACCCATTTATAATGGATTCTAACCAATATATAGTCCAAACTATAGTTTCAAAACTTTGGAAGCAAATCTTCCCGTTATGGTACAAATGGGAATTTGAAGAAATTTATACAAAATTGGCTCAACAATGAGTAACCAAAGTTCAATATACTAGTATAATTGTCTAAATATAGCTTTGAACCCCTTTAGAATAGATTCTAATGAATATATAGTCCTAACTATAGTTTTGAAACTTTGGGAAGAAAATCGTCCCGCTTTGGTACAAATGGGAATTTGAAGAAATGTAGACAAAATTGGTGACCAAGGAGTAACCAAAGTTCAATATACTAGTATAATAGTCTAAATATAGCTTTGAACCCTTCTAGAATGAAATCTAACCAATATATAATCCTAACTATAGTTTTGAAACTTTTGAAAGAAAATCGTCCCGTTATAGCACAAAAGGGAATTTGAAGAAATTTATACAAATTGGCTGACCAAGGAGTAACCAAAGTTCAATATATTATTATAATAGTCTACATATAGCTTTGAACCCCTTTAGAATGGATTCTAATCAATATATAGTCCAAACTATAGTTTTGAAACTTTGGGAAGAAAATCGTCCCTTTTAGTGCAAATGGGAATTTGAAGAAATGTAGACATAATTGGTGACCAAGGAGGAACCAAAGTTCAATATATTAGTATAATAGTCAAAGTATAGCTTTGAACCCATTTATAATGGATTCTAACCAATATATAGTCCAAACTATAGTTTTGAAACTTTGGGAAGAAAATCTTCCCGTTATGGTACAAATGAGAATTTGAAGAAATTTATACAAAATTGGCTCACCAATGAGTAACCAAAGTTCAATATACTAGTATAATTGTCTAAATATAGCTTTGAACCCCTTTAGAATAGATTCTAATGAATATATAGTCCTAACTATAGTTTTGAAACTTTGGGAAGAAAATCGTCCCGCTTTGGTACAAATGGGAATTTGAAGAAATGTAGACAAAATTGGTGACCAAGGAGTAACCAAAGTTCAATATACTAGTATAATAGTCTAAATATAGCTTTGAACCCTTCTAGAATGAAATCTAACCAATATATAATCCTAACTATAGTTTTGAAACTTTTGAAAGAAAATCGTCCCGTTATAGCACAAAAGGGAATTTGAAGAAATTTATACAAATTGGCTGACCAAGGAGTAACCAAAGTTCAATATATTATTATAATAGTCTACATATAGCTTTGAACCCCTTTAGAATGGATTCTAATCAATATATAGTCCAAACTATAGTTTTGAAACTTTGGGAAGCAAATCGTCCCGTTTTGGTGCAAATGGCAATTTGAAGAAATGTAGACATAATTGGTGACCAAGGAGTAACCAAAGTTCAATATATTAGTATAATAGTCAAAGTATAGCTTTGAACCCATTTATAATGGATTCTAACCAATATATAGTCCAAACTATAGTTTTGAAACTTTGGGAAGAAAATCTTCCCGTTATGGTACAAATGAGAATTTGAAGAAATTTATACAAAATTGGCTCACCAATGAGTAACCAAAGTTCAATATACTAGTATAATTGTCTAAATATAGCTTTGAACCCCTTTAGAATGGATTGTAACGAATATATAGTCCTAACTATAGTTTTGAAACTTTGGGAAGAAAATCGTCCCGTTTTAGTGCAAATGGGAATTTGAAGAAATTTACACATAATTGGTGACCAAGGAGTAACCAAAGTTCAATATATTAGTATAATAGTCAAATGTATAGCTTTGAACCCATTTATAATGGATTCTAACCAATATATAGTCCAAACTATAGTTTTGAAACTTTGGAAGAAAATCTTCCCGTTATGGTACAAATGAGAATTTGAAGAAATTTATACAAAATTGGCTCACCAATGAGTAACCAAAGTTCAATATACTAGTATAATAGTCTAAATATAGCTTTGAACCCCTTTAGAATGGATTGTAACGAATATATAGTCCTAACTATAGTTTTGAAACTTTGGGAAGAAAATCGTCCCTTTTAGTGCAAATGGGAATTTGAAGAAATGTAGACATAATTGGTGACCAAGGAGGAACCAAAGTTCAATATATTAGTATAATAGTCAAAGTATAGCTTTGAACCCATTTATAATGGATTCTAACCAATATATAGTCCAAACTATAGTTTTGAAACTTTGGGAAGCAATTCTTCCCGTTATGGTACAAATAAAAATTTGAAGAAATTTATACAAAATTGGCTCACCAATGAGTAACCAAAGTTCAATATACTAGTATAATAGTCTAAATATAGCTTTGAACCCCTTTAGAATGGATTGTAACGAATATATAGTCCTAACTATAGTTTTGAAACTTTGGGAAGAAAATCGTCCCTTTTAGTGCAATGGGAATTTGAAGAAATGTAGACATAATTGGTGACCAAGGAGGAACCAAAGTTCAATATATTAGTATAATAGTCAAAGTATAGCTTTGAACCCATTTATAATGGATTCTAACCAATATATAGTCCAAACTATAGTTTTAAAACTTTGGGAAGCAATTCTTCCCGTTATGGTACAAATGAGAATTTGAAGAAATTCATACAAAATTGGCTCACCAATGAGTAACCAAAGTTCAATATACTAGTATAATAGTCTAAATATAGCTTTGAACCCCTTTAGAATGGATTGTAACGAATATATAGTCCTAACTATAGTTTTGAAACTTTGGGAAGAAAATCGTCCCTTTTAGTGCAAATGGGAATTTGAAGAAATGTAGACATAATTGGTGACCAAGGAGGAACCAAAGTTCAATATATTAGTATAATAGTCAAAGTATAGCTTTGAACCCATTTATAATGGATTCTAACCAATATATAGTCCAAACTATAGTTTTGAAACTTTGGGAAGCAATTCTTCCCGTTATGGTACAAATAAAAATTTGAAGAAATTTATACAAAATTGGCTCACCAATGAGTAACCAAAGTTCAATATACTAGTATAATAGTCGAAATATAGCTTTGAACCCCTTTCGAATGGATTGTAACGAATATATATTCCTAACTATAGTTTTGAAACTTTGGGAAGAAAATCGTCCCGTTTTAGTGCTAATGGGTATTTGAAGAAATGTAGACATAAATGGTGACCAGGGAGTAACCAAAGTTCAATATATAAGTATAATAGTCTACATATAGCTTTGAACCCCTTTAGAATGGATTCTAACCAATATATAGTCCAAACTATAGTTTTGAAACTTTGGGAAGCAAATCGTCCCGTTTTGGTGCAAATGGGAATTTGAAGAAATGTAGACATAATTGGCGACCAAGGAGTAACCAAAGTTCAATATATTAGTATAATAGTCAAAGTATAGCTTTGAACCCATTTATAATGGATTCTAACCAATATATAGTCCAAACTATAGTTTTGAAACTTTGGGAAGCAATTCTTCCCGTTATGGTACAAATAAAAATTTGAAGAAATTTATACAAAATTGGCTCACCAATGAGTAACCAAAGTTCAATATACTAGTATAATAGTCTAAATATAGCTTTGAACCCCTTTAGAATGGATTGTAACGAATATATAGTCCTAACTATAGTTTTGAAGCTTTGGGAAGAAAATCGTCCCATTTAGTGCAAATGGGAATTTGAAGAAATGTAGACATAATTGGTGACCAAGGAGGAACCAAAGTTCAATATATTAGTATAATAGTCAAATTATAGCTTTGAACCCATTTATAATGGATTCTAACCAATATATAGTCCAAACTATAGTTTCAAAACTTTGGAAGCCAATCTTCCCGTTATGGTACAAATGGGAATTTAAAGAAATTTATACAAAATTGTCTCACCAATGAGTAACCAAAGTTCAATATACTAGTATAATAGTCTAAATATAGCTATTAACCCCTTTAGAATGGATTGTAACGAATATATAGTCCTAACTATAGTTTTGAAACATTGGGAAGAAAATCGTCCCGTTTTAGTGCAAATGGGTATTTGAAGAAATGTAGACATAATTGGTGAACAAGGAGTAACCAAAGTTCAATATATTAGTATAATAGTCAAAGTATAGCTTTGAACCCATTTATAATGGATTCTAACCAATATATAGTCCAAACCATAGTTTTGAAACGTTGGGAAGAAAATCTTCCCGTTATGGTACAAATGAGAATTTGAAGAAATTTATACAAAATTGGCTCACCAATGAGTAACCAAAGTTCAATATACTAGTATAATAGTCTAAATATAGCTTTGAACCCCTTTAGAATGGATTGTAACGAATATATAGTCCTAACTATAGTTTTGAAACTTTGGGAAGAAAATCGTCCCTTTTAGTGCAAATGGGAATTTGAAGAAATTTAGACATAATTGGTGACCAAGGAGGAACCAAAGTTCAATATATTAGTATAATAGTCAAAGTATAGCTTTGAACCCATTTATAATGGATTCTAACCAATATATAGTCCAAACTATAGTTTTGAAACTTTGGGAAGCAATTCTTCCCGTTATGGTACAAATAAAAATTTGAAGAAATTTATACAAAATTGGCTCACCAATGAGTAACCAAAGTTCAATATACTAGTATAATAGTCGAAATATAGCTTTGAACCCCTTTCGAATGGATTGTAACGAATATATATTCCTAACTATAGTTTTGAAACTTTGGGAAGAAAATCGTCCCTTTTAGTGCAATGGGAATTTGAAGAAATGTAGACATAATTGGTGTCCGAGGAGGAACCAAAGTTCAATATATTAGTATAATAGTCAAAGTATAGCTTTGAACCCATTTATAATGTATTCTAACCAATATATAGTCCAAACTATAGTTTTGAAACTTTGGGAAGCAATTCTTCCCGTTATGGTACAAATGAGAATTTGAAGAAATTTATACAAAATTGGCTCACCAATGAGTAACCAAAGTTCAATATACTAGTATAATAGTCTAAATATAGCTTTGAACCCCTTTAGAATGGATTGTAACGAATATATAGTCCTAACTATAGTTTTGAAGCTTTGGGAAGAAAATCGTCCCATTTAGTGCAAATGGGAATTTGAAGAAATGTAGACATAATTGGTGACCAAGGAGGAACCAAAGTTCAATATATTAGTATAATAGTCAAATTATAGCTTTGAACCCATTTATAATGGATTCTAACCAATATATAGTCCAAACTATAGTTTCAAAACTTTGGAAGCCAATCTTCCCGTTATGGTACAAATGGGAATTTAAAGAAATTTATACAAAATTGTCTCACCAATGAGTAACCAAAGTTCAATATACTAGTATAATAGTCTAAATATAGCTATTAACCCCTTTAGAATGGATTGTAACGAATATATAGTCCTAACTATAGTTTTGAAACATTGGGAAGAAAATCGTCCCGTTTTAGTGCAAATGGGTATTTGAAGAAATGTAGACATAATTGGTGAACAAGGAGTAACCAAAGTTCAATATATTAGTATAATAGTCAAAGTATAGCTTTGAACCCATTTATAATGGATTCTAACCAATATATAGTCCAAACCATAGTTTTGAAACGTTGGGAAGAAAATCTTCCCGTTATGGTACAAATGAGAATTTGAAGAAATTTATACAAAATTGGCTCACCAATGAGTAACCAAAGTTCAATATACTAGTATAATAGTCTAAATATAGCTTTGAACCCCTTTAGAATGGATTGTAACGAATATATAGTCCTAACTATAGTTTTGAAACTTTGGGAAGAAAATCGTCCCTTTTAGTGCAAATGGGAATTTGAAGAAATTTAGACATAATTGGTGACCAAGGAGGAACCAAAGTTCAATATATTAGTATAATAGTCAAAGTATAGCTTTGAACCCATTTATAATGGATTCTAACCAATATATAGTCCAAACTATAGTTTTGAAACTTTGGGAAGCAATTCTTCCCGTTATGGTACAAATAAAAATTTGAAGAAATTTATACAAAATTGGCTCACCAATGAGTAACCAAAGTTCAATATACTAGTATAATAGTCGAAATAT
The DNA here is from genome assembly GCA_951804385.1 of Trifolium dubium. NCBI lineage: Eukaryota > Viridiplantae > Streptophyta > Magnoliopsida > Fabales > Fabaceae > Trifolium > Trifolium dubium. Next base: position 17,254,448 of record OX638073.1, read on the forward strand.
AGCTTTGAACCCCTTTCGAATGGATTGTAACGAATATATATTCCTAACTATAGTTTTGAAACTTTGGGAAGAAAATCGTCCCTTTTAGTGCAATGGGAATTTGAAGAAATGTAGACATAATTGGTGTCCGAGGAGGAACCAAAGTTCAATATATTAGTATAATAGTCAAAGTATAGCTTTGAACCCATTTATAATGGATTCTAACCAATATATAGTCCAAACTATAGTTTTGAAACTTTGGGAAGCAATTCTTCCCGTTATGGTACAAATGAGAATTTGAAGAAATTTATACAAAATTGGCTCATCAATGAGTAACCAAAGTTCAATATACTAGTATAATAGTCTAAATATAGCTTTGAACCCCTTTAGAATGGATTGTAACGAATATATAGTCCTAACTATAGTTTTGAAACTTTGGGAAGAAAATCGTCCCTTTTAGTGCAAATGGGAATTTGAAGAAATGTAGACATAATTGGTGACCAAGGAGGAACCAAAGTTCAATATATTAGTATAATAGTCAAAGTATAGCTTTGAACCCATTTATAATGGATTCTAACCAATATATAGTCCAAACTATAGTTTTGAAACTTTGGGAAGCAATTCTTCCCGTTATGGTACAAATAAAAATTTGAAGAAATTTATACCAAATTGGCTCACCAATGAGTAACCAAAGTTCAATATACTAGTATAATAGTCGAAATATAGCTTTGAACCCCTTTCGAATGGATTGTAACGAATATATATTCCTAACTATAGTTTTGAAACTTTGGGAAGAAAATCGTCCCTTTTAGTGCAATGGGAATTTGAAGAAATGTAGACATAATTGGTGTCCGAGGAGGAACCAAAGTTCAATATATTAGTATAATAGTCAAAGTATAGCTTTGAACCCATTTATAATGGATTCTAACCAATATATAGTCCAAACTATAGTTTTAAAACTTTGGGAAGCAATTCTTCCCGTTATGGTACAAATGAGAATTTGAAGAAATTCATACAAAATTGGCTCACCAATGAGTAACCAAAGTTCAATATACTAGTATAATAGTCTAAATATAGCTTTGAACCCCTTTAGAATGGATTGTAACGAATATATAGTCCTAACTATAGTTTTGAAACTTTGGGAAGAAAATCGTCCCTTTTAGTGCAAATGGGAATTTGAAGAAATGTAGACATAATTGGTGACCAAGGAGGAACCAAAGTTCAATATATTAGTATAATAGTCAAAGTATAGCTTTGAACCCATTTATAATGGATTCTAACCAATATATAGTCCAAACTATAGTTTTGAAACTTTGGGAAGAAAATCTTCCCGTTATGGTACAAATGAGAATTTGAAGAAATTTATACAAAATTGGCTCACCAATGAGTAACCAAAGTTCAATATACTAGTATAATAGTCTAAATATAGCTTTGAACCCCTTTAGAATGGATTGTAACGAATATATAGTCCTAACTATAGTTTTGAAACTTTGGGAAGAAAATCGTCCCGTTTTAGTGCAAATGGGTATTTGAAGAAATGTAGACATAATTGGTGAACAAGGAGTAACCAAAGTTCAATATATTAGTATAATAGTCAAAGTATAGCTTTGAACCCATTTATAATGGATTCTAACCAATATATAGTCCAAACCATAGTTTTGAAACGTTGGGAAGAAAATCTTCCCGTTATGGTACAAATGAGAATTTGAAGAAATTTATACAAAATTGGCTCACCAATGAGTAACCAAAGTTCAATATACTAGTATAATAGTCTAAATATAGCTTTGAACCCCTTTAGAATGGATTGTAACGAATATATAGTCCTAACTATAGTTTTGAAACTTTGGGAAGAAAATCGTCCCTTTTAGTGCAAATGGGAATTTGAAGAAATGTAGACATAATTGGTGACCAAGGAGGAACCAAAGTTCAATATATTAGTATAATAGTCAAAGTATAGCTTTGAACCCATTTATAATGGATTCTAACCAATATATAGTCCAAACTATAGTTTTGAAACTTTGGGAAGCAATTCTTCCCGTTATGGTACAAATAAAAATTTGAAGAAATTTATACAAAATTGGCTCACCAATGAGTAACCAAAGTTCAATATACTAGTATAATAGTCGAAATATAGCTTTGAACCCCTTTCGAATGGATTGTAACGAATATATATTCCTAACTATAGTTTTGAAACTTTGGGAAGAAAATCGTCCCTTTTAGTGCAATGGGAATTTGAAGAAATGTAGACATAATTGGTGTCCGAGGAGGAACCAAAGTTCAATATATTAGTATAATAGTCAAAGTATAGCTTTGAACCCATTTATAATGGATTCTAACCAATATATAGTCCAAACTATAGTTTTGAAACTTTGGGAAGCAATTCTTCCCGTTATGGTACAAATGAGAATTTGAAGAAATTTATACAAAATTGGCTCACCAATGAGTAACCAAAGTTCAATATACTAGTATAATAGTCTAAATATAGCTTTGAACCACTTTAGAATGGATTGTAACGAATATATAGTCCTAACTATAGTTTTGAAACTTTGGGAAGAAAATCGTCCCTTTTAGTGCAAATGGGAATTTGAAGAAATGTAGACATAATTGGTGACCAAGGAGGAACCAAAGTTCAATATATTAGTATAATAGTCAAAGTATAGCTTTGAACCCATTTATAATGGATTCTAACCAATATATAGTCCAAACTATAGTTTTGAAACTTTGGGAAGCAATTCTTCCCGTTATGGTACAAATAAAAATTTGAAGAAATTTATACAAAATTGGCTCACCAATGAGTAACCAAAGTTCAATATACTAGTATAATAGTCGAAATATAGCTTTGAACCCCTTTCGAATGGATTGTAACGAATATATATTCCTAACTATAGTTTTGAAACTTTGGGAAGAAAATCGTCCCTTTTAGTGCAATGGGAATTTGAAGAAATGTAGACATAATTGGTGTCCGAGGAGGAACCAAAGTTCAATATATTAGTATAATAGTCAAAGTATAGCTTTGAACCCATTTATAATGGATTCTAACCAATATATAGTCCAAACTATAGTTTTAAAACTTTGGGAAGCAATTCTTCCCGTTATGGTACAAATGAGAATTTGAAGAAATTCATACAAAATTGGCTCACCAATGAGTAACCAAAGTTCAATATACTAGTATAATAGTCTAAATATAGCTTTGAACCCCTTTAGAATGGATTGTAACGAATATATAGTCCTAACTATAGTTTTGAAACTTTGGGAAGAAAATCGTCCCTTTTAGTGCAAATGGGAATTTGAAGAAATGTAGACATAATTGGTGACCAAGGAGGAACCAAAGTTCAATATATTAGTATAATAGTCAAAGTATAGCTTTGAACCCATTTATAATGGATTCTAACCAATATATAGTCCAAACTATAGTTTTGAAACTTTGGGAAGCAATTCTTCCCGTTATGGTACAAATGAGAATTTGAAGAAATTTATACAAAATTGGCTCACCAATGAGTAACCAAAGTTCAATATACTAGTATAATAGTCTAAATATAGCTTTGAACCCCTTTAGAATGGATTGTAACGAATATATAGTCCTAACTATAGTTTTGAAACTTTGGGAAGAAAATCGTCCCTTTTAGTGCAATGGGAATTTGAAGAAATGTAGACATAATTGGTGTCCGAGGAGGAACCAAAGTTCAATATATTAGTATAATAGTCAAAGTATAGCTTTGAACCCATTTATAATGGATTCTAACCAATATATAGTCCAAACTATAGTTTTGAAACTTTGGGAAGCAATTCTTCCCGTTATGGTACAAATGGGAATTTAAAGAAATTTATACAAAATTGTCTCACCAATGAGTAACCAAAGTTCAATATACTAGTATAATAGTCTAAATATAGCTATTAACCCCTTTAGAATGGATTGTAACGAATATATAGTCCTAACTATAGTTTTGAAACATTGGGAAGAAAATCGTCCCGTTTTAGTGCAAATGGGTATTTGAAGAAATGTAGACATAATTGGTGAACAAGGAGTAACCAAAGTTCAATATATTAGTATAATAGTCAAAGTATAGCTTTGAACCCATTTATAATGGATTCTAACCAATATATAGTCCAAACCATAGTTTTGAAACGTTGGGAAGAAAATCTTCCCGTTATGGTACAAATGAGAATTTGAAGAAATTTATACAAAATTGGCTCACCAATGAGTAACCAAAGTTCAATATACTAGTATAATAGTCTAAATATAGCTTTGAACCCCTTTAGAATGGATTGTAACGAATATATAGTCCTAACTATAGTTTTGAAACTTTGGGAAGAAAATCGTCCCTTTTAGTGCAAATGGGAATTTGAAGAAATGTAGACATAATTGGTGACCAAGGAGGAACCAAAGTTCAATATATTAGTATAATAGTCATAGTATAGCTTTGAACCCATTTATAATGGATTCTAACCAATATATAGTCCAAACTATAGTTTTGAAACTTTGGGAAGCAATTCTTCCCGTTATGGTACAAATAAAAATTTGAAGAAATTTATACAAAATTGGCTCACCAATGAGTAACCAAAGTTCAATATACTAGTATAATAGTCGAAATATAGCTTTGAACCCCTTTCGAATGGATTGTAACGAATATATATTCCTAACTATAGTTTTGAAACTTTGGGAAGAAAATCGTCCCTTTTAGTGCAATGGGAATTTGAAGAAATGTAGACATAATTGGTGTCCGAGGAGGAACCAAAGTTCAATATATTAGTATAATAGTCAAAGTATAGCTTTGAACCCATTTATAATGGATTCTAACCAATATATAGTCCAAACTATAGTTTTGAAACTTTGGGAAGCAATTCTTCCCGTTATGGTACAAATGAGAATTTGAAGAAATTTATACAAAATTGGCTCACCAATGAGTAACCAAAGTTCAATATACTAGTATAATAGTCTAAATATAGCTTTGAACCCCTTTAGAATGGATTGTAACGAATATATAGTCCTAACTATAGTTTTGAAACATTGGGAAGAAAATCGTCCCGTTTTAGTGCAAATGGATATTTGAAGAAATGTAGACATAAATGGTGACCAAGGAGTAACCAAAGTTCAATGTATTGGTATAATAGTCTACATATAGCTTTGAACCCCTTTAGAATGGATTCTAACCAATATATAGTCCAAACTATAGTTTTGAAACTTTGGGAAGCAAATCGTCCCGTTTTGGTGCAAATGGGAATTTGAAGAAATGTAGACATAATTGGCGACCAAGGAGTAACCAAAGTTCAATATATTAGTATAATAGTCAAAGTATAGCTTTGAACCCATTTATAATGGATTCTAACCAATATATAGTCCAAACTATAGTTTTGAAACTTTGGGAAGCAATTCTTCCCGTTATGGTACAAATAAAAATTTGAAGAAATTTATACAAAATTGGCTCACCAATGAGTAACCAAAGTTCAATATACTAGTATAATAGTCTAAATATAGCTTTGAACCCCTTTAGAATGGATTGTAACGAATATATAGTCCTAACTATAGTTTTGAAACTTTGGGAAGAAAATCGTCCCATTTAGTGCAAATGGGAATTTGAAGAAATGTAGACATAATTGGTGACCAAGGAGGAACCAAAGTTCAATATATTAGTATAATAGTCAAAGTATAGCTTTGAACCCATTTATAATGGATTCTAACCAATATATAGTCCAAACTATAGTTTCAAAACTTTGGAAGCAAATCTTCCCGTTATGGTACAAATGGGAATTTAAAGAAATTTATACAAAATTGTCTCACCAATGAGTAACCAAAGTTCAATATACTAGTATAATAGTCTAAATATAGCTATTAACCCCTTTAGAATGGATTGTAACGAATATATAGTCCTAACTATAGTTTTGAAACATTGGGAAGAAAATCGTCCCGTTTTAGTGCAAATGGGTATTTGAAGAAATGTAGACATAATTGGTGAACAAGGAGTAACCAAAGTTCAATATATTAGTATAATAGTCAAAGTATAGCTTTGAACCCATTTATAATGGATTCTAACCAATATATAGTCCAAACCATAGTTTTGAAACGTTGGGAAGAAAATCTTCCCGTTATGGTACAAATGAGAATTTGAAGAAATTTATACAAAATTGGCTCACCAATGAGTAACCAAAGTTCAATATACTAGTATAATAGTCTAAATATAGCTTTGAACCCCTTTAGAATGGATTGTAACGAATATATAGTCCTAACTATAGTTTTGAAACTTTGGGAAGAAAATCGTCCCTTTTAGTGCAAATGGGAATTTGAAGAAATGTAGACATAATTGGTGACCAAGGAGGAACCAAAGTTCAATATATTAGTATAATAGTCATAGTATAGCTTTGAACCCATTTATAATGGATTCTAACCAATATATAGTCCAAACTATAGTTTTGAAACTTTGGGAAGCAATTCTTCCCGTTATGGTACAAATAAAAATTTGAAGAAATTTATACAAAATTGGCTCACCAATGAGTAACCAAAGTTCAATATACTAGTATAATAGTCGAAATATAGCTTTGAACCCCTTTCGAATGGATTGTAACGAATATATATTCCTAACTATAGTTTTGAAACTTTGGGAAGAAAATCGTCCCTTTTAGTGCAATGGGAATTTGAAGAAATGTAGACATAATTGGTGTCCGAGGAGGAACCAAAGTTCAATATATTAGTATAATAGTCAAAGTATAGCTTTGAACCCATTTATAATGGATTCTAACCAATATATAGTCCAAACTATAGTTTTGAAACTTTGGGAAGCAATTCTTCCCGTTATGGTACAAATGAGAATTTGAAGAAATTTATACAAAATTGGCTCACCAATGAGTAACCAAAGTTCAATATACTAGTATAATAGTCTAAATATAGCTTTGAACCCCTTTAGAATGGATTGTAACGAATATATAGTCCTAACTATAGTTTTGAAACATTGGGAAGAAAATCGTCCCGTTTTAGTGCAAATGGATATTTGAAGAAATGTAGACATAAATGGTGACCAAGGAGTAACCAAAGTTCAATGTATTGGTATAATAGTCTACATATAGCTTTGAACCCATTTAGAATGGATTCTAACCAATATATAGTCCAAACTATAGTTTTGAAACTTTGGGAAGCAAATCGTACCGTTTTGGTGCAAATGGGAATTTGAAGAAATGTAGATATAATTGGTGACCAAGGAGTAACCAAAGTTCAATATATTAGTATAATAGTCAAAGTATAGCTTTGAACCCATTTATATTGGATTCTAACCAATATATAGTCCAAACTATAGTTTCAAAACTTTGGAAGCAAATCTTCCCGTTATGGTACAAATGGGAATTTGAAGAAATTTATACAAAATTGGCTCAACAATGAGTAACCAAAGTTCAATATACTAGTATAATTGTCTAAATATAGCTTTGAACCCCTTTAGAATATATTCTAATGAATATATAGTCCTCACTATAGTTTTGAAACTTTGGGAAGAAAATCGTCCCGCTTTGGTACAAATGGGAATTTGAAGAAATGTAGACAAAATTGGTGACCAAGGAGTAACCAAAGTTCAATATACTAGTATAATAGTCTAAATATAGCTTTGAACCCTTCTAGAATGAAATCTAACCAATATATAATCCTAACTATAGTTTTGAAACTTTTGAAAGAAAATCGTCCCGTTATAGCACAAAAGGGAATTTGAAGAAATTTATACAAATTGGCTGACCAAGGAGTAACCAAAGTTCAATATATTATTATAATAGTCTACATATAGCTTTGAACCCCTTTAGAATGGATTGTAACGAATATATAGTCCTAACTATAGTTTTGAAACTTTGGGAAGAAAATCGTCCCGTTTTAGTGCAAATGGGAATTTGAAGAAATTTACACATAATTGGTGACCAAGGAGTAACCAAAGTTCAATATATTAGTATAATAGTCAAATGTATAGCTTTGAACCCATTTATAATGGATTCTAACCAATATATAGTCCAAACTATAGTTTTGAAACTTTGGGAAGAAAATCTTCCCGTTATGGTACAAATGAGAATTTGAAGAAATTTATACAAAATTGGCTCACCAATGAGTAACCAAAGTTCAATATACTAGTATAATAGTCTAAATATAGCTTTGAACCCCTTTAGAATGGATTGTAACGAATATATAGTCCTAACTATAGTTTTGAAACTTTGGGAAGAAAATCGTCCCTTTTAGTGCAAATGGGAATTTGAAGAAATGTAGACATAATTGGTGACCAAGGAGGAACCAAAGTTCAATATATTAGTATAATAGTCAAAGTATAGCTTTGAACCCATTTATAATGGATTCTAACCAATATATAGTCCAAACTATAGTTTTGAAACTTTGGGAAGCAATTCTTCCCGTTATGGTACAAATAAAAATTTGAAGAAATTTATACAAAATTGGCTCACCAATGAGTAACCAAAGTTCAATATACTAGTATAATAGTCTAAATATAGCTTTGAACCCCTTTAGAATGGATTGTAACGAATATATAGTCCTAACTATAGTTTTGAAACTTTGGGAAGAAAATCGTCCCTTTTAGTGCAATGGGAATTTGAAGAAATGTAGACATAATTGGTGACCAAGGAGGAACCAAAGTTCAATATATTAGTATAATAGTCAAAGTATAGCTTTGAACCCATTTATAATGGATTCTAACCAATATATAGTCCAAACTATAGTTTTAAAACTTTGGGAAGCAATTCTTCCCGTTATGGTACAAATGAGAATTTGAAGAAATTCATACAAAATTGGCTCACCAATGAGTAACCAAAGTTCAATATACTAGTATAATAGTCTAAATATAGCTTTGAACCCCTTTAGAATGGATTGTAACGAATATATAGTCCTAACTATAGTTTTGAAACTTTGGGAAGAAAATCGTCCCTTTTAGTGCAAATGGGAATTTGAAGAAATGTAGACATAATTGGTGACCAAGGAGGAACCAAAGTTCAATATATTAGTATAATAGTCAAAGTATAGCTTTGAACCCATTTATAATGGATTCTAACCAATATATAGTCCAAACTATAGTTTTGAAACTTTGGGAAGAAAATCTTCCCGTTATGGTACAAATGAGAATTTGAAGAAATTTATACAAAATTGGCTCACCAATGAGTAACCAAAGTTCAATATACTAGTATAATAGTCTAAATATAGCTTTGAACCCCTTTAGAATGGATTGTAATGAATATATAGTCCTAACTATAGTTTTGAAACTTTGGGAAGAAAATCGTCCCGTTTTAGTGCAAATGGGTATTTGAAGAAATGTAGACATAAATGGTGACCAGGGAGTAACCAAAGTTCAATATATAAGTATAATAGTCTACATATAGCTTTGAACCCCTTTAGAATGGATTCTAACCAATATATAGTCCAAACTATAGTTTTGAAACTTTGGGAAGCAAATCGTCCCGTTTTGGTGCAAATGGGAATTTGAAGAAATGTAGACATAATTGGCGACCAAGGAGTAACCAAAGTTCAATATATTAGTATAATAGTCAAAGTATAGCTTTCAACCCATTTATAATGGATTCTAACCAATATATAGTCCAAACTATAGTTTTGAAACTTTGGGAAGCAATTCTTCCCGTTATGGTACAAATAAAAATTTGAAGAAATTTATACAAAATTGGCTCACCAATGAGTAACCAAAGTTCAATATAGTAGTATAATAGTCTAAATATAGCTTTGAACCCCTTTAGAATGGATTGTAACGAATATATAGTCCTAACTATAGTTTTGAAACTTTGGGAAGAAAATCATCCCATTTAGTGCAAATGGGAATTTGAAGAAATGTAGACATAATTGGTGACCAAGGAGGAACCAAAGTTCAACATATTAGTATAATAGTCAAATTATAGCTTTGAACCCATTTATAATGGATTCTAACCAATATATAGTCCAAACTATAGTTTCAAAACTTTGGAAGCAAATCTTCCCGTTATGGTACAAATGGGAATTTAAAGAAATTTATACAAAATTGTCTCACCAATGAGTAACCAAAGTTCAATATACTAGTATAATAGTCTAAATATAGCTATTAACCCCTTTAGAATGGATTGTAACGAATATATAGTCCTAACTATAGTTTTGAAACATTGGGAAGAAAATCGTCCCGTTTTAGTGCAAATGGGTATTTGAAGAAATGTAGACATAATTGGTGAACAAGGAGTAACCAAAGTTCAATATATTAGTATAATAGTCAAAGTATAGCTTTGAACCCATTTATAATGGATTCTAACCAATATATAGTCCAAACCATAGTTTTGAAACATTGGGAAGAAAATCTTCCCGTTATGGTACAAATGAGAATTTGAAGAAATTTATACAAAATTGGCTCACCAATGAGTAACCAAAGTTCAATATACTAGTATAATAGTCTAAATATAGCTTTGAACCCCTTTAGAATGGATTGTAACGAATATATAGTCCTAACTATAGTTTTGAAACTTTGGGAAGAAAATCGTCCCTTTTAGTGCAAATGGGAATTTGAAGAAATGTAGACATAATTGGTGACCAAGGAGGAACCAAAGTTCAATATATTAGTATAATAGTCAAAGTATAGCTTTGAACCCATTTATAATGGATTCTAACCAATATATAGTCCAAACTATAGTTTTGAAACTTTGGGAAGCAATTCTTCCCGTTATGGTACAAATAAAAATTTGAAGAAATTTATACAAAATTGGCTCACCAATGAGTAACCAAAGTTCAATATACTAGTATAATAGTCGAAATATAGCTTTGAACCCCTTTCGAATGGATTGTAACGAATATATATTCCTAACTATAGTTTTGAAACTTTGGGAAGAAAATCGTCCCTTTTAGTGCAATGGGAATTTGAAGAAATGTAGACATAATTGGTGACCGAGGAGGAACCAAAGTTCAATATATTAGTATAATAGTCAAAGTATAGCTTTGAACCCATTTATAATGGATTCTAACCAATATATAGTCCAAACTATAGTTTTGAAACTTTGGGAAGCAATTCTTCCCGTTATGGTACAAATGAGAATTTGAAGAAATTTATACAAAATTGGCTCACCAATGAGTAACCAAAGTTCAATATACTAGTATAATAGTCTAAATATAGCTTTGAACCCCTTTAGAATGGATTGTAACGAATATATAGTCCTAACTATAGTTTTGAAACATTGGGAAGAAAATCGTCCCGTTTTAGTGCAAATGGATATTTGAAGAAATGTAGACATAAATGGTGACCAAGGAGTAACCAAAGTTCAATGTATTGGTATAATAGTCTACATATAGCTTTGAACCCATTTAGAATGGATTCTAACCAATATATAGTCCAAACTATAGTTTTGAAACTTTGGGAAGCAAATCGTACCGTTTTGGTGCAAATGGGAATTTGAAGAAATGTAGATATAATTGGTGACCAAGGAGTAACCAAAGTTCAATATATTAGTATAATAGTCAAAGTATAGCTTTGAACCCATTTATATTGGATTCTAACCAATATATAGTCCAAACTATAGTTTTAAAACTTTGGGAAGAAAATCTTCCCGTTATGGTACAAATAAAAATTTGAAGAAATTTATACAAAATTGGCTCACCAATGAGTAACCAAAGTTCAATATACTAGTATAATAGTCTAAATATAGCTTTGAACCCCTTTAGAATGGATTGTAACGAATATATAGTCCTAACTATAGTTTTGAAACTTTGGGAAGAAAATCGTCCCATTTAGTGCAAATGGGAATTTGAAGAAATGTAGACATAATTGGTGACCAAGAAGGAACCAAAGTTCAATATATTAGTATAATAGTCAAAGTATAGCTTTGAACCCATTTATAATGGATTCTAACCAATATATAGTCCAAACTATAGTTTCAAAACTTTGGAAGCAAATCTTCCCGTTATGGTACAAATGGGAATTTGAAGAAATTTATACAAAATTGGCTCACCAATGAGTAACCAAAGTTCAATATACTAGTATAATTGTCTAAATATAGCTTTGAACCCCTTTAGAATAGATTCTAATGAATATATAGTCCTAACTATAGTTTTGAAACTTTGGGAAGAAAATCGTCCCGCTTTGGTACAAATGGGAATTTGAAGAAATGTAGACAAAATTGGTGACCAAGGAGTAACCAAAGTTCAATATACTAGTATAATAGTCTAAATATAGCTTTGAACCCTTCTAGAATGAGATCTAACCAATATATAATCCTAACTATAGTTTTGAAACTTTTGAAAGAAAATCGTCCCGTTATAGCACAAAAGGGAATTTGAAGAAATTTATCCAAATTGGCTGACCAAGGAGTAACCAAAGTTCAATATATTATTATAATAGTCTACATATAGCTTTGAACCCCTTTAGAATGGATTCTAATCAATATATAGTCCAAACTATAGTTTTGAAACTTTGGGAAGCAAATCGTCCCGTTTTGGTGCAAATGGCAATTTGAAGAAATGTAGACATAATTGGTGACCAAGGAGTAACCAAAGTTCAATATATTAGTATAATAGTCAAAGTATAGCTTTGAACCCATTTATAATGGATTCTAACCAATATATAGTCCAAACTATAGTTTTGAAACTTTGGGAAGAAAATCTTCCCGTTATGGTACAAATGAGAATTTGAAGAAATTTATACAAAATTGGCTCACCAATGAGTAACCAAAGTTCAATATACTAGTATAATTGTCTAAATATAGCTTTGAACCCCTTTAGAATGGATTGTAACGAATATATAGTCCTAACTATAGTTTTGAAACTTTGGGAAGAAAATCGTCCCGTTTTAGTGCAAATGGGAATTTGAAGAAATTTACACATAATTGGTGACCAAGGAGTAACCAAAGTTCAATATATTAGTATAATAGTCAAATGTATAGCTTTGAACCCATTTATAATGGATTCTAACCAATATATAGTCCAAACTATAGTTTTGAAACTTTGGGAAGAAAATCTTCCCGTTATGGTACAAATGAGAATTTGAAGAAATTTATACAAAATTGGCTCACCAATGAGTAACCAAAGTTCAATATACTAGTATAATAGTCTAAATATAGCTTTGAACCCCTTTAGAATGGATTGTAACGAATATATAGTCCTAACTATAGTTTTGAAACTTTGGGAAGAAAATCGTCCCGTTTTAGTGCAAATGGGAATTTGAAGAAATGTAGACATAATTGATGACCAAGGAGTAACCAAAGTTCAATATATTAGTATAATAGTCAAAGTATAGCTTTGAACCCATTTATAGTGGATTCTAACCAATATATAGTCCAAACTATAGTTTTGAAACTTTGGGAAGAAAATCTTCCCGTTATGGTACAAATGAGAATTTGAAGAAATTTATACAAAATTGGCTCACCAATGAGTAACCAAAGTTCAATATACTAGTATAATAGTCTAAATATAGCTTTGAACCCCTTTAGAATGGATTGTAACGAATATATAGTCCTAACTATAGTTTTGAAACTTTGGGAAGAAAATCGTCCCGTTTTAGTGCAAATGGGAATTTGAAGAAATGTAGACATAATTGATGACCAAGGAGTAACCAAAGTTCAATATATTAGTATAATAGTCAAAGTATAGCTTTGAACCCATTTATAGTGGATTCTAACCAATATATAGTCCAAACTATAGTTTTGAAACTTTGGGAAGAAAATCTTCCCGTTATGGTACAAATGAGAATTTGAAGAAATTTATACAAAATTGGCTCACCAATGAGTAACCAAAGTTCAATATACTAGTATAATAGTCTAAATATAGCTTTGAACCCCTTTAGAATGGATTGTAACGAATATATAGTCCTAACTATAGTTTTGAAACTTTGGGAAGAAAATCGTCCCTTTTAGTGCAAATGGGAATTTGAAGAAATGTAGACATAATTGGTGACCAAGGAGGAACCAAAGTTCAATATATTAGTATAATAGTCAAATGTATAGCTTTGAACCCATTTATAATGGATTCTAATCAATATATAGTCCAAACTATAGTTTTGAAACTTTGGGAAGCAAATCGTCCCGTTTTGGTGCAAATGGCAATTTGAAGAAATGTAGACATAATTGGTGACCAAGGAGTAACCAAAGTTCAATATATTAGTATAATAGTCAAAGTATAGCTTTGAACCCATTTATAATGGATTCTTACCAATATATAGTCCAAACTATAGTTTTGAAACTTTGGGAAGAAAATCTTCCCGTTATGGTACAAATGAGAATTTGAAGAAATTTATACAAAATTGGCTCACCAATGAGTAACCAAAGTTCAATATACTAGTATAATTGTCTAAATATAGCTTTGAACCCCTTTAGAATGGATTGTAACGAATATATAGTCCTAACTATAGTTTTGAAACTTTGGGAAGAAAATCGTCCCGTTTTAGTGCAAATGGGAATTTGAAGAAATTTACACATAATTGGTGACCAAGGAGTAACCAAAGTTCAATATATTAGTATAATAGTCAAATGTATAGCTTTGAACCCATTTATAATGGATTCTAACCAATATATAGTCCAAACTATAGTTTTGAAACTTTGGGAAGAAAATCTTCCCGTTATGGTACAAATGAGAATTTGAAGAAATTTATACAAAATTGGCTCACCAATGAGTAACCAAAGTTCAATATACTAGTATAATAGTCTAAATATAGCTTTGAACCCCTTTAGAATGGATTGTAACGAATATATAGTCCTAACTATAGTTTTGAAACTTTGGGAAGAAAATCGTCCCGTTTTAGTGCAAATGGGAATTTGAAGAAATGTAGACATAATTGATGACCAAGGAGTAACCAAAGTTCAATATATTAGTATAATAGTCAAAGTATAGCTTTGAACCCATTTATAGTGGATTCTAACCAATATATAGTCCAAACTATAGTTTTGAAACTTTGGGAAGAAAATCTTCCCGTTATGGTACAAATGAGAATTTGAAGAAATTTATACAAAATTGGCTCACCAATGAGTAACCAAAGTTCAATATACTAGTATAATAGTCTAAATATAGCTTTGAACCCCTTTAGAATGGATTGTAACGAATATATAGTCCTAACTATAGTTTTGAAACTTTGGGAAGAAAATCGTCCCTTTTAGTGCAAATGGGAATTTGAAGAAATGTAGACATAATTGGGGACCAAGGAGGAACCAAAGTTCAATATATTAGTATAATAGTCAAAGTATAGCTTTGAACCCATTTATAATGGATTCTAACCAATATATAGTCCAAACTATAGTTTTGAAACTTTGGGAAGCAATTCTTCCCGTTATGGTACAAATAAAAATTTGAAGAAATTTATACAAAATTGGCTCACCAATGAGTAACCAAAGTTCAATATACTAGTATAATAGTCTAAATATAGCTTTGAACCCCTTTAGAATGGATTGTAACGAATATATAGTCCTAACTATAGTTTTGAAACTTTGGGAAGAAAATCGTCCCTTTTAGTGCAAATGGGAATTTGAAGAAATGTAGACATAATTGGTGACCAAGGAGGAACCAAAGTTCAATATATTAGTATAATAGTCAAAGTATAGCTTTGAACCCATTTATAATGGATTCTAACCAATATATAGTCCAAACTATAGTTTTGAAACTTTGGGAAGAAAATCTTCCCGTTATGGTACAAATGAGAATTTGAAGAAATTTATACAAAATTGGCTCACCAATGAGTAACCAAAGTTCAATATACTAGTATAATAGTCTAAATATAGCTTTGAACCCCTTTAGAATGGATTGTAACGAATATATAGTCCTAACTATAGTTTTGAAACTTTGGGAAGAAAATCGTCCCGTTTTAGTGCAAATGGGTATTTGAAGAAATATAGACATAAATGGTGACCAAGGAGTAACCAAAGTTCAATATATTAGTATAATAGTCTACATATAGCTTTGAACCCCTTTAGAATGGATTCTAACCAATATATAGTCCAAACTATAGTTTTGAAACTTTGGGAAGCAAATCGTCCCGTTTTGGTGCAAATGGGAATTTGAAGAAATGTAGACATAATTGGCGACCAAGGAGTAACCAAAGTTCAATATATTAGTATAATAGTCAAAGTATAGCTTTGAACCCATTTATAATGGATTCTAACCAATATATAGTCCAAACTATAGTTTTGAAACTTTGGGAAGCAAATCTTCCCGTTTTGGTACAAATGAGAATTTGAAGAAATTTATACAAAATTGGCTCACCAATGAGTAACCAAAGTTCAATATACTAGTATAATAGTCTAAATATAGCTTTGAACCCCTTTAGAATGGATTGTAACGAATATATAGTCCTAACTATAGTTTTGAAACATTGGGAAGAAAATCGTCCCGTTTTAGTGCAAATGGGTATTTGAAGAAATGTAGACATAAATGGTGACCAAGGAGTAACCAAAGTTCAATATATTAGTATAATAGTCTACATATAGCTTTGAACCCATTTAGAATGGATTGTAACGAATATATAGTCCTAACTATAGTTTTGAAACTTTGGGAAGAAAATTGTCCCTTTTAGTGCAAATGGGAATTTGAAGAAATGTCGACATAATTGGTGACCAAGGAGGAACCAAAGTTCAATATATTAGTATAATAGTCAAAGTATAGCTTTGAACCCATTTATAATGGATTCTAACCAATATATAGTCCAAACTATAGTTTTGAAACTTTGGGAAGCAATTCTTCCCGTTATGGTACAAATAAAAATTTGAAGAAATTTATACAAAATTGGCTCACCAATGAGTAACCAAAGTTCAATATACTAGTATAATATTCTAAATATAGCTTTGAACCCCTTTAGAATAGATTCTAATGAATATATAGTCCTAACTATAGTTTTGAAACTTTGGGAAGAAAATTGTCCCGCTTTGGTACAAATGGGAATTTGAAGAAATGTAGACAAAATTGGTGACCAAGGAGTAACCAAAGTTCAATAAACTAGTATAATAGTCTAAATATTGCTTTGAACCCTTTTAGAATGAAATCTAACCAATATATAATCCTAACTATAGTTTTGAAACTTTTGAAAGAAAATCGTCCCGTTATAGAACAAAAGGGAATTTGAAGAAATGTAGACAAAATTGGTGACCAAGGAGTAACCAAAGTTCAATATATTATTATAATAGTCTACATATAGCTTTGAACCCCTTTAGAATGGATTCTAATCAATATATAGTCCAAACTATAGTTTTGAAACTTTGGGAAGCAAATCGTCCCGTTTTGGTGCAAATGGGAGTTTGAAGAAATGTAGACATAATTGGTGACCAAGGAGTAACCAAAGTTCAATATATTAGTATAATAGTCAAAGTATAGCTTTGAACTCATTTATAATGGATTCTAACCAATATATAGTCCAAACTATAGTTTTGAAACTTTGGGAAGAAAATCTTCCCGTTATGGTACAAATGAGAATTTGAAATAATTTATACAAAATTGGCTTACCAATGAGTAACCAAAGTTCAATATACTAGTATAATAGTCTAAATATAGCTTTGAACCCCTTTAGAATGGATTGTAACGAATATATAGTCCTAACTATAGTTTTGAAACTTTGGGAAGAAAATCGTCCCGTTTTAGTGCAAATGGGAATTTGAAGAAACGTAGACATAAATGGTGACCAGGGAGTAACCAAAGTTCAATATATTAGTATAATAGTCTACATATAGCTTTGAACACCTTTAGAATGGATTCTAACCAATATATAGTCTAAACTATAGTTATGACACTTTGGGAAGCAAATCGTCCCGTTTTGGTGCAAATGGGAATTTGAAGAAATGTAGACATAATTGGTGACCAAGGACTAACCAAAGTTCAATATATTAGTATAATAGTCAAAGTATAGCTTTGAACCCATTTAAAATGGATTCTAACCAATATATAGTCCAAACTATAGTTTTGAAACTTTGGGAAGAAAATCTTCCCGTTATGGTACAAATAAAAATTTGAAGAAATTTATACAAAATTGGCTCACCAATGAGTAACCAAAGTTCAATATACTAGTATAATTGTCTAAATATAGCTTTGAACCCCTTTAGAATGGATTGTAACGAATATATAGTCCTAACTATAGTTTTGAAACTTTGGGAAGAAAATCGTCCCGTTTTAGTGCAAATGGGAATTTGAAGAAATGTAGACATAATTGGTGACCAAGGGGTAACCAAAGTTCAATATATTAGTATAATAGTCAAAGTATAGCTTTGAACCCATTTATAATGGATTCTAACCAATATATAGTCCAAACTATAGTTTTGAAACTTTGGGAAGAAAATCTTCCTGTTATGGTACAAATGAGAATTTGAAGAAATTTATACAAAATTGGCTCACCAATGAGTAACCAAAGTTCAATATACTAGTATAATAGTCTAAATATAGCTTTGAACCCCTTTAGAATGGATTGTAACGAATATATAGTCCTAACTATAGTTTTGAAACTTTGGGAAGAAAATCGTCCCTTTTAGTGCAAATGGGAATTTGAAGAAATGTAGACATAATTGGTGACCAAGGAGGAACCAAAGTTCAATATATTAGTATAATAGTCAAAGTATAGCTTTGAACCCATTTATAATGAATTCTAACCAATATATAGTCCAAACTATAGTTTTGAAACTTTGGGAAGCAATTCTTCCCGTTATGGTACAAATGAGAATTTGAAGAAATTTATACAAAATTGGCTCACCAATGAGTAACCAAAGTTCAATATACTAGTATAATAGTCTAAATATAGCTTTGAACCCCTTTAGAATGGATTGTAACGAATATATAGTCCTAACTATAGTTTTGAAACTTTGGGAAGAAAATCGTCCCGTTTTAGTGCAAATGGGAATTTGAAGAAACGTAGACATAAATGGTGACCAGGGAGTAACCAAAGTTCAATATACTAGTATAATTGTCTAAATATAGCTTTGAACCCCTTTAGAATGGATTGTAACGAATATATAGTCCTAACTATAGTTTTGAAACTTTGGGAAGAAAATCGTCCCGTTTTAGTGCAAATGGGAATTTGAAGAAATGTAGACATAATTGGTGACCAAGGGGTAACCAAAGTTCAATATATTAGTATAATAGTCAAAGTATAGCTTTGAACCCATTTATAATGGATTCTAACCAATATATAGTCCAAACTATAGTTTTGAAACTTTGGGAAGAAAATCTTCCTGTTATGGTACAAATGAGAATTTGAAGAAATTTATACAAAATTGGCTCACCAATGAGTAACCAAAGTTCAATATACTAGTATAATAGTCTAAATATAGCTTTGAACCCCTTTAGAATGGATTGTAACGAATATATAGTCCTAACTATAGTTTTGAAACTTTGGGAAGAAAATCGTCCCTTTTAGTGCAAATGGGAATTTGAAGAAATGTAGACATAATTGGTGACCAAGGGGTAACCAAAGTTCAATATATTAGTATAATAGTCAAAGTATAGCTTTGAACCCATTTATAATGGATTCTAACCAATATATAGTCCAAACTATAGTTTTGAAACTTTGGGAAGAAAATCTTCCTGTTATGGTACAAATGAGAATTTGAAGAAATTTATACAAAATTGGCTCACCAATGAGTAACCAAAGTTCAATATACTAGTATAATAGTCTAAATATAGCTTTGAACCCCTTTAGAATGGATTGTAACCAATATATAGTCCAATCTATAGTTTTGAAACTTTGGGAAGAAAATCTTCCCGTTATGGTACAAATAAAAATTTGAAGAAATTTATACAAAATTGGCTTACCAATGAGTAACCAAAGTTCAATATACTAGTATAATTGTCTAAATATAGCTTTGAACCCCTTTAGAATGGATTGTAACGAATATATAGTCCTAACTATAGTTTTGAAACTTTGGGAAGAAAATCGTCCCGTTTTAGTGCAAATGGGAATTTGAAGAAATGTAGACATAATTGGTGACCAAGGGGTAACCAAAGTTCAATATATTAGTATAATAGTCAAAGTATAGCTTTGAACCCATTTATAATGGATTCTAACCAATATATAGTCCAAACTATAGTTTTGAAACTTTGGGAAGAAAATCTTCCTGTTATGGTACAAATGAGAATTTGAAGAAATTTATACAAAATTGGCTCACCAATGAGTAACCAAAGTTCAATATACTAGTATAATAGTCTAAATATAGCTTTGAACCCCTTTAGAATGGATTGTAACGAATATATAGTCCTAACTATAGTTTTGAAACTTTGGGAAGAAAATCGTCCCTTTTAGTGCAAATGGGAATTTGAAGAAATGTAGACATAATTGGTGACCAAGGAGGAACCAAAGTTCAATATATTAGTATAATAGTCAAAGTATAGCTTTGAACCCATTTATAATGAATTCTAACCAATATATAGTCCAAACTATAGTTTTGAAACTTTGGGAAGCAATTCTTCCCGTTATGGTACAAATGAGAATTTGAAGAAATTTATACAAAATTGGCTCACCAATGAGTAACCAAAGTTCAATATACTAGTATAATAGTCTAAATATAGCTTTGAACCCCTTTAGAATGGATTGTAACGAATATATAGTCCTAACTATAGTTTTGAAACTTTGGGAAGAAAATCGTCCCGTTTTAGTGCAAATGGGAATTTGAAGAAACGTAGACATAAATGGTGACCAGGGAGTAACCAAAGTTCAATATATTAGTATAATAGTCTACATATAGCTTTGAACACCTTTAGAATGGATTCTAACCAATATATAGTCTAAACTATAGTTATGACACTTTGGGAAGCAAATCGTCCCGTTTTGGTGCAAATGGGAATTTGAAGAAATGTAGACATAATTGGTGACCAAGGACTAACCAAAGTTCAATATATTAGTATAATAGTCAAAGTATAGCTTTGAACCCATTTAAAATGGATTCTAACCAATATATAGTCCAAACTATAGTTTTGAAACTTTGGGAAGAAAATCTTCCCGTTATGGTACAAATAAAAATTTGAAGAAATTTATACAAAATTGGCTTACCAATGAGTAACCAAAGTTCAATATACTAGTATAATTGTCTAAATATAGCTTTGAACCCCTTTAGAATGGATTGTAACGAATATATAGTCCTAACTATAGTTTTGAAACTTTGGGAAGAAAATCGTCCCGTTTTAGTGCAAATGGGAATTTGAAGAAATGTAGACATAATTGGTGACCAAGGGGTAACCAAAGTTCAATATATTAGTATAATAGTCAAAGTATAGCTTTGAACCCATTTATAATGGATTCTAACCAATATATAGTCCAAACTATAGTTTTGAAACTTTGGGAAGAAAATCTTCCTGTTATGGTACAAATGAGAATTTGAAGAAATTTATACAAAATTGGCTCACCAATGAGTAACCAAAGTTCAATATACTAGTATAATAGTCTAAATATAGCTTTGAACCCCTTTAGAATGGATTGTAACGAATATATAGTCCTAACTATAGTTTTGAAACTTTGGGAAGAAAATCGTCCCTTTTAGTGCAAATGGGAATTTGAAGAAATGTAGACATAATTGGTGACCAAGGAGGAACCAAAGTTCAATATATTAGTATAATAGTCAAAGTATAGCTTTGAACCCATTTATAATGGATTCTAACCAATATATAGTCCAAACTATAGTTTTGAAACTTTGGGAAGCAATTCTTCCAGTTATGGTACAAATAAAAATTTGAAGAAATTTATACAAAATTGGCTCACCAATGAGTAACCAAAGTTCAATATACTAGTATAATAGTCTAAATATAGCTTTGAACCCCTTTAGAATGGATTGTAACGAATATATAGTCCTAACTATAGTTTTGAAACTTTGGGAAGAAAATCGTCCCTTTTAGTGCAATGGGAATTTGAAGAAATGTAGACATAATTGGTGACCAAGGAGGAACCAAAGTTCAATATATTAGTATAATAGTCAAAGTATAGCTTTGAACCCATTTATAATGGATTCTAACCAATATATAGTCCAAACTATAGTTTAGAAACTTTGGGAAGAAAATCTTCCCGTTATGGTACAAATGAGAATTTGAAGAAATTTATACAAAATTGGCTCACCAATGAGTAACCAAAGTTCAATATACTAGTATAATAGTCTAAATATAGCTTTGAACCCCTTTAGAATGGATTGTAACGAATATATAGTCCTAACTATAGTTTTGAAACTTTGGGAAGAAAATCGTCCCTTTTAGTGCAATGGGAATTTGAAGAAATGTAGACATAATTGGTGACCAAGGAGGAACCAAAGTTCAATATATTAGTATAATAGTCAAAGTATAGCTTTGAACCCATTTATAATGGATTCTAACCAATATATAGTCCAAACTATAGTTTTGAAACTTTGGGAAGAAAATCTTCCCGTTATGGTACAAATGAGAATTTGAAGAAATTTATACAAAATTGGCTCACCAATGAGTAACCAAAGTTCAATATACTAGTATAATAGTCTAAATATAGCTTTGAACCCCTTTAGAATGGATTGTAACGAATATATAGTCCTAACTATAGTTTTGAAACTTTGGGAAGAAAATCGTCCCTTTTAGTGCAAATGGGAATTTGAAGAAATGTAGACATAATTGGTGACCAAGGAGGAACCAAAGTTCAATATATTAGTATAATAGTCAAAGTATAGCTTTGAACCCATTTATAATGGATTCTAACCAATATATAGTCCAAACTATAGTTTTGAAACTTTGGGAAGCAATTCTTCCAATTATGGTACAAATAAAAATTTGAAGAAATTTATACAAAATTGGCTCACCAATGAGTAACCAAAGTTCAATATACTAGTATAATAGTCTAAATATAGCTTTGAACCCCTTTAGAATGCATTGTAACGAATATATAGTCCTAACTATAGTTTTGAAACATTCGGAAGAAAATCGTCCCTTTTAGTGCAATGGGAATTTGAAGAAATGTAGACATAATTGGTGACCAAGGAGGAACCAAAGTTCAATATATTAGTATAATAGTCAAAGTATAGCTTTGAACCCATTTATAATGAATTCTAACCAATATATAGTCCAAACTATAGTTTTGAAACTTTGGGAAGCAATTCTTCCCGTTATGGTACAAATGAGAATTTGAAGAAATTTATACAAAATTGGCTCACCAATGAGTAACCAAAGTTCAATATACTAGTATAATAGTCTAAATATAGCTTTGAACCCCTTTAGAATGGATTGTAACGAATATATAGTCCTAACTATAGTTTTGAAACATTGGGAAGAAAATCGTCCCGTTTTAGTGCAAATGGGTATTTGAAGAAATGTAGACATAATTGGTGACCAAGGAGTAACCAAAGTTCAATATATTAGTATAATAGTCAAAGTATAGCTTTGAACCCATTTATAATGGATTCTAACCAATATATAGTCCAAACCATAGTTTTGAAACTTTGGGAAGAAAATCTTCCCGTTATGGTACAAATGAGAATTTGAAGAAATTTATACAAAATTGGCTCACCAATGAGTAACCAAAGTTCAATATACTAGTATAATAGTCTAAATATAGCTTTGAACCCCTTTAGAATGGATTGTAACGAATATATAGTCCTAACTATAGTTTTGAAACTTTGGGAAGAAAATCGTCCCTTTTAGTGCAAATGGGAATTTGAAGAAATGTAGACATAATTGGTGACCAAGGAGGAACCAAAGTTCAATATATTAGTATAATAGTCAAAGTATAGCTTTGAACCCATTTATAATAGATTCTAACCAATATATAGTCCAAACTATAGTTTTGAAACTTTGGGAAGCAATTCTTCCCGTTATGGTACAAATAAAAATTTGGAGAAATTTATACAAAATTGGCTCACCAATGAGTAACCAAAGTTCAATATACTAGTATAATAGTCTAAATATAGCTTTGAACCCCTTTAGAATGGATTGTAACGAATAAATAGTCCTAACTATAGTTTTGAAACATTGGGAAGAAAATCGTCCCGTTTTAGTGCAAATGGGTATTTGAAGAAATGTAGACATAATTGGTGACCAAGGAGTAACCAAAGTTCAATATATTAGTATAATAGTCAAAGTATAGCTTTGAACCCATTTATAATGGATTCTAACCAATATATAGTCCAAACCATAGTTTTGAAACTTTGGGAAGAAAATCTTCCCGTTATGGTACAAATGAGAATTTGAAGAAATTTATACAAAATTGGCTCACCAATGAGTAACCAAAGTTCAATATACTAGTATAATAGTCTAAATATAGCTTTGAACCCCTTTAGAATGGATTGTAACGAATATATAGTCCTAACTATAGTTTTGAAACTTTGGGAAGAAAATCGTCCCTTTTAGTGCAAATGGGAATTTGAAGAAATGTAGACATAATTGGTGACCAAGGAGGAACCAAAGTTCAATATATTAGTATAATAGTCAAAGTATAGCTTTGAACCCATTTATAATAGATTCTAACCAATATATAGTCCAAACTATAGTTTTGAAACTTTGGGAAGCAATTCTTCCCGTTATGGTACAAATAAAAATTTGGAGAAATTTATACAAAATTGGCTCACCAATGAGTAACCAAAGTTCAATATACTAGTATAATAGTCTAAATATAGCTTTGAACCCCTTTAGAATGGATTGTAACGAATATATATTCCTAACTATAGTTTTGAAACTTTGGGAAGAAAATCGTCCCTTTTAGTGCAAATGGGAATTTGAAGAAATGTAGACATAATTGGTGACCAAGGAGGAACCAAAGTTCAATATATTAGTATAATAGTCAAAGTATAGCTTTGAACCCATTTATAATAGATTCTAACCAATATATAGTCCAAACTATAGTTTTGAAACTTTGGGAAGCAATTCTTCCCGTTATGGTACAAATAAAAATTTGGAGAAATTTATACAAAATTGGCTCACCAATGAGTAACCAAAGTTCAATATACTAGTATAATAGTCTAAATATAGCTTTGAACCCCTTTAGAATGGATTGTAACGAATATATATTCCTAACTATAGTTTTGAAACTTTGGGAAGAAAATCGTCCCTTTTAGTGCAATGGGAATTTGAAGAAATGTAGACATAATTGGTGACCAAGGAGGAACCAAAGTTCAATATATTAGTATAATAGTCAAAGTATAGCTTTGAACCCATTTATAATGGATTCTAACCAATATGTAGTCCAAACTATAGTTTTGAAACTTTGGGAAGCAAATCGTACCGTTTTCGTGCAAATAGGAATTTGAAGAAATGTAGATATAATTGGTGACCAAGGAGTAACCAAAGTTCAATATATTAGTATAATAGTCAAAGTATAGCTTTGAACCCATTTATATTGGATTCTAACCAATATATAGTCCAAACTATAGTTTTAAAACTTTGGGAAGAAAATCTTCCCGTTATGGTACAAATAAAAATTTGAAGAAATTTATACAAAATTGGCTCACCAATGAGTAACCAAAGTTCAATATACTAGTATAATAGTCTACATATAGCTTTGAACCCCTTTAGAATGGATTGTAACGAATATATAGTCCTAACTATAGTTTTGAAACTTTGGGAAGAAAATCGTCCCTTTTAGTGCAATGGGAATTTGAAGAAATGTAGACATAATTGGTGACCAAGGAGGAACCAAAGTTCAATATATTAGTATAATAGTCAAAGTATAGCTTTGAACCCATTTATAATGGATTCTAACCAATATATAGTCCAAACTATAGTTTTGAAACTTTGGGAAGAAAATCTTCCCGTTATGGTACAAATGAGAATTTGAAGAAATTTATACAAAATTGGCTCACCAATGAGTAACCAAAGTTCAATATACTAGTATAATAGTCTAAATATAGCTTTGAACCCCTTTAGAATGGATTGTAACGAATATATAGTCCTAACTATAGTTTTGAAACTTTGGGAAGAAAATCGTCCCTTTTAGTGCAATGGGAATTTGAAGAAATGTAGACATAATTGGTGACCAAGGAGGAACCAAAGTTCAATATATTAGTATAATAGTCAAAGTATAGCTTTGAACCCATTTATAATGGATTCTAACCAATATATAGTCCAAACTATAGTTTTGAAACTTTGGGAAGAAAATCTTCCCGTTATGGTACAAATGAGAATTTGAAGAAATTTATACAAAATTGGCTCACCAATGAGTAACCAAAGTTCAATATACTAGTATAATAGTCTAAATATAGCTTTGAACCCCTTTAGAATGGATTGTAACGAATATATAGTCCTAACTATAGTTTTGAAACTTTGGGAAGAAAATCGTCCCTTTTAGTGCAAATGGGAATTTGAAGAAATGTAGACATAATTGGTGACCAAGGAGGAACCAAAGTTCAATATATTAGTATAATAGTCAAAGTATAGCTTTGAACCCATTTATATTGGATTCTAACCAATATATAGTCCAAACTATAGTTTTGAAACTTTGGGAAGCAATTCTTCCAGTTATGGTACAAATAAAAATTTGAAGAAATTTATACAAAATTGGCTCACCAATGAGTAACCAAAGTTAAATATACTAGTATAATAGTCTAAATATAGCTTTGAACCCCTTTAGAATGCATTGTAACGAATATATAGTCCTAACTATAGTTTTGAAACATTGGGAAGAAAATCGTCCCTTTTAGTGCAATGGGAATTTGAAGAAATGTAGACATAATTGGTGACCAAGGAGGAACCAAAGTTCAATATATTAGTATAATAGTCAAAGTATAGCTTTGAACCCATTTATAATGAATTCTAACCAATATATAGTCCAAACTATAGTTTTGAAACTTTGGGAAGCAATTCTTCCCGTTATGGTACAAATGAGAATTTGAAGAAATTTATACAAAATTGGCTCACCAATGAGTAACCAAAGTTCAATATACTAGTATAATAGTCTAAATATAGCTTTGAACCCCTTTAGAATGGATTGTAACGAATATATAGTCCTAACTATAGTTTTGAAACATTGGGAAGAAAATCGTCCCGTTTTAGTGCAAATGGGTATTTGAAGAAATGTAGACATAATTGGTGACCAAGGAGTAACCAAAGTTCAATATATTAGTATAATAGTCAAAGTATAGCTTTGAACCCATTTATAATGGATTCTAACCAATATATAGTCCAAACCATAGTTTTGAAACTTTGGGAAGAAAATCTTCCCGTTATGGTACAAATGAGAATTTGAAGAAATTTATACAAAATTGGCTCACCAATGAGTAACCAAAGTTCAATATACTAGTATAATAGTCTAAATATAGCTTTGAACCCCTTTAGAATGGATTGTAACGAATATATAGTCCTAACTATAGTTTTGAAACTTTGGGAAGAAAATCGTCCCTTTTAGTGCAAATGGGAATTTGAAGAAATGTAGACATAATTGGTGACCAAGGAGGAACCAAAGTTCAATATATTAGTATAATAGTCAAAGTATAGCTTTGAACCCATTTATAATAGATTCTAACCAATATATAGTCCAAACTATAGTTTTGAAACTTTGGGAAGCAATTCTTCCCGTTATGGTACAAATAAAAATTTGGAGAAATTTATACAAAATTGGCTCACCAATGAGTAACCAAAGTTCAATATACTAGTATAATAGTCTAAATATAGCTTTGAACCCCTTTAGAATGGATTGTAACGAATATATATTCCTAACTATAGTTTTGAAACTTTGGGAAGAAAATCGTCCCTTTTAGTGCAATGGGAATTTGAAGAAATGTAGACATAATTGGTGACCAAGGAGGAACCAAAGTTCAATATATTAGTATAATAGTCAAAGTATAGCTTTGAACCCATTTATAATAGATTCTAACCAATATATAGTCCAAACTATAGTTTTGAAACTTTGGGAAGCAATTCTTCCAATTATGGTACAAATAAAAATTTGAAGAAATTTATACAAAATTGGCTCACCAATGAGTAACCAAAGTTCAATATACTAGTATAATAGTCTAAATATAGCTTTGAACCCCTTTAGAATGCATTGTAACGAATATATAGTCCTAACTATAGTTTTGAAACATTGGGAAGAAAATCGTCCCTTTTAGTGCAATGGGAATTTGAAGAAATGTAGACATAATTGGTGACCAAGGAGGAACCAAAGTTCAATATATTAGTATAATAGTCAAAGTATAGCTTTGAACCCATTTATAATGAATTCTAACCAATATATAGTCCAAACTATAGTTTTGAAACTTTGGGAAGCAATTCTTCCCGTTATGGTACAAATAAAAATTTGAAGAAATTTATACAAAATTGGCTCACCAATGAGTAACCAAAGTTCAATATACTAGTATAATAGTCTACATATAGCTTTGAACCCCTTTAGAATGGATTGTAACGAATATATAGTCCTAACTATAGTTTTGAAACTTTGGGAAGAAAATCGTCCCTTTTAGTGCAATGGGAATTTGAAGAAATGTAGACATAATTGGTGACCAAGGAGGAACCAAAGTTCAATATATTAGTATAATAGTCAAAGTATAGCTTTGAACCCATTTATAATGGATTCTAACCAATATATAGTCCAAACTATAGTTTTGAAACTTTGGGAAGAAAATCTTCCCGTTATGGTACAAATGAGAATTTGAAGAAATTTATACAAAATTGGCTCACCAATGAGTAACCAAAGTTCAATATACTAGTATAATAGTCTAAATATAGCTTTGAACCCCTTTAGAATGGATTGTAACGAATATATAGTCCTAACTATAGTTTTGAAACTTTGGGAAGAAAATCGTCCCTTTTAGTGCAATGGGAATTTGAAGAAATGTAGACATAATTGGTGACCAAGGAGGAACCAAAGTTCAATATATTAGTATAATAGTCAAAGTATAGCTTTGAACCCATTTATAATGGATTCTAACCAATATATAGTCCAAACTATAGTTTTGAAACTTTGGGAAGAAAATCTTCCCGTTATGGTACAAATGAGAATTTGAAGAAATTTATACAAAATTGGCTCACCAATGAGTAACCAAAGTTCAATATACTAGTATAATAGTCTAAATATAGCTTTGAACCCCTTTAGAATGGATTGTAACGAATATATAGTCCTAACTATAGTTTTGAAACTTTGGGAAGAAAATCGTCCCTTTTAGTGCAAATGGGAATTTGAAGAAATGTAGACATAATTGGTGACCAAGGAGGAACCAAAGTTCAATATATTAGTATAATAGTCAAAGTATAGCTTTGAACCCATTTATATTGGATTCTAACCAATATATAGTCCAAACTATAGTTTTGAAACTTTGGGAAGCAATTCTTCCAGTTATGGTACAAATAAAAATTTGAAGAAATTTATACAAAATTGGCTCACCAATGAGTAACCAAAGTTAAATATACTAGTATAATAGTCTAAATATAGCTTTGAACCCCTTTAGAATGCATTGTAACGAATATATAGTCCTAACTATAGTTTTGAAACATTGGGAAGAAAATCGTCCCTTTTAGTGCAATGGGAATTTGAAGAAATGTAGACATAATTGGTGACCAAGGAGGAACCAAAGTTCAATATATTAGTATAATAGTCAAAGTATAGCTTTGAACCCATTTATAATGAATTCTAACCAATATATAGTCCAAACTATAGTTTTGAAACTTTGGGAAGCAATTCTTCCCGTTATGGTACAAATGAGAATTTGAAGAAATTTATACAAAATTGGCTCACCAATGAGTAACCAAAGTTCAATATACTAGTATAATAGTCTAAATATAGCTTTGAACCCCTTTAGAATGGATTGTAACGAATATATAGTCCTAACTATAGTTTTGAAACATTGGGAAGAAAATCGTCCCGTTTTAGTGCAAATGGGTATTTGAAGAAATGTAGACATAATTGGTGACCAAGGAGTAACCAAAGTTCAATATATTAGTATAATAGTCAAAGTATAGCTTTGAACCCATTTATAATGGATTCTAACCAATATATAGTCCAAACCATAGTTTTGAAACTTTGGGAAGAAAATCTTCCCGTTATGGTACAAATGAGAATTTGAAGAAATTTATACAAAATTGGCTCACCAATGAGTAACCAAAGTTCAATATACTAGTATAATAGTCTAAATATAGCTTTGAACCCCTTTAGAATGGATTGTAACGAATATATAGTCCTAACTATAGTTTTGAAACTTTGGGAAGAAAATCGTCCCTTTTAGTGCAAATGGGAATTTGAAGAAATGTAGACATAATTGGTGACCAAGGAGGAACCAAAGTTCAATATATTAGTATAATAGTCAAAGTATAGCTTTGAACCCATTTATAATAGATTCTAACCAATATATAGTCCAAACTATAGTTTTGAAACTTTGGGAAGCAATTCTTCCCGTTATGGTACAAATAAAAATTTGGAGAAATTTATACAAAATTGGCTCACCAATGAGTAACCAAAGTTCAATATACTAGTATAATAGTCTAAATATAGCTTTGAACCCCTTTAGAATGGATTGTAACGAATATATATTCCTAACTATAGTTTTGAAACTTTGGGAAGAAAATCGTCCCTTTTAGTGCAATGGGAATTTGAAGAAATGTAGACATAATTGGTGACCAAGGAGGAACCAAAGTTCAATATATTAGTATAATAGTCAAAGTATAGCTTTGAACCCATTTATAATAGATTCTAACCAATATATAGTCCAAACTATAGTTTTGAAACTTTGGGAAGCAATTCTTCCAATTATGGTACAAATAAAAATTTGAAGAAATTTATACAAAATTGGCTCACCAATGAGTAACCAAAGTTCAATATACTAGTATAATAGTCTAAATATAGCTTTGAACCCCTTTAGAATGCATTGTAACGAATATATAGTCCTAACTATAGTTTTGAAACATTGGGAAGAAAATCGTCCCTTTTAGTGCAATGGGAATTTGAAGAAATGTAGACATAATTGGTGACCAAGGAGGAACCAAAGTTCAATATATTAGTATAATAGTCAAAGTATAGCTTTGAACCCATTTATAATGAATTCTAACCAATATATAGTCCAAACTATAGTTTTGAAACTTTGGGAAGCAATTCTTCCCGTTATGGTACAAATGAGAATTTGAAGAAATTTATACAAAATTGGCTCACCAATGAGTAACCAAAGTTCAATATACTAGTATAATAGTCTAAATATAGCTTTGAACCCCTTTAGAATGGATTGTAACGAATATATAGTCCTAACTATAGTTTTGAAACATTGGGAAGAAAATCGTCCCGTTTTAGTGCAAATGGGTATTTGAAGAAATGTAGACATAATTGGTGACCAAGGAGTAACCAAAGTTCAATATATTAGTATAATAGTCAAAGTATAGCTTTGAACCCATTTATAATGGATTCTAACCAATATATAGTCCAAACCATAGTTTTGAAACTTTGGGAAGAAAATCTTCCCGTTATGGTACAAATGAGAATTTGAAGAAATTTATACAAAATTGGCTCACCAATGAGTAACCAAAGTTCAATATACTAGTATAATAGTCTAAATATAGCTTTGAACCCCTTTAGAATGGATTGTAACGAATATATAGTCCTAACTATAGTTTTGAAACTTTGGGAAGAAAATCGTCCCTTTTAGTGCAAATGGGAATTTGAAGAAATGTAGACATAATTGGTGACCAAGGAGGAACCAAAGTTCAATATATTAGTATAATAGTCAAAGTATAGCTTTGAACCCATTTATAATAGATTCTAACCAATATATAGTCCAAACTATAGTTTTGAAACTTTGGGAAGCAATTCTTCCCGTTATGGTACAAATAAAAATTTGGAGAAATTTATACAAAATTGGCTCACCAATGAGTAACCAAAGTTCAATATACTAGTATAATAGTCTAAATATAGCTTTGAACCCCTTTAGAATGGATTGTAACGAATATATAGTCCTAACTATAGTTTTGAAACATTGGGAAGAAAATCGTCCCGTTTTAGTGCAAATGGGTATTTGAAGAAATGTAGACATAATTGGTGACCAAGGAGTAACCAAAGTTCAATATATTAGTATAATAGTCAAAGTATAGCTTTGAACCCATTTATAATGGATTCTAACCAATATATAGTCCAAACCATAGTTTTGAAACTTTGGGAAGAAAATCTTCCCGTTATGGTACAAATGAGAATTTGAAGAAATTTATACAAAATTGGCTCACCAATGAGTAACCAAAGTTCAATATACTAGTATAATAGTCTAAATATAGCTTTGAACCCCTTTAGAATGGATTGTAACGAATATATAGTCCTAACTATAGTTTTGAAACTTTGGGAAGAAAATCGTCCCTTTTAGTGCAAATGGGAATTTGAAGAAATGTAGACATAATTGGTGACCAAGGAGGAACCAAAGTTCAATATATTAGTATAATAGTCAAAGTATAGCTTTGAACCCATTTATAATAGATTCTAACCAATATATAGTCCAAACTATAGTTTTGAAACTTTGGGAAGCAATTCTTCCCGTTATGGTACAAATAAAAATTTGGAGAAATTTATACAAAATTGGCTCACCAATGAGTAACCAAAGTTCAATATACTAGTATAATAGTCTAAATATAGCTTTGAACCCCTTTAGAATGGATTGTAACGAATATATATTCCTAACTATAGTTTTGAAACTTTGGGAAGAAAATCGTCCCTTTTAGTGCAAATGGGAATTTGAAGAAATGTAGACATAATTGGTGACCAAGGAGGAACCAAAGTTCAATATATTAGTATAATAGTCAAAGTATAGCTTTGAACCCATTTATAATGGATTCTAACCAATATATAGTCCAAACTATAGTTTTGAAACTTTGGGAAGAAAATCTTCCCGTTATGGTACAAATGAGAATTTGAAGAAATTTATACAAAATTGGCTCACCAATGAGTAACCAAAGTTCAATATACTAGTATAATAGTCTAAATATAGCTTTGAACCCCTTTAGAATGGATTGTAACGAATATATAGTCCTAACTATAGTTTTGAAACTTTGGGAAGAAAATCGTTCCTTTTAGTGCAATGGGAATTTGAAGAAATGTAGACATAATTGGTGACCAAGGAGGAACCAAAGTTCAATATATTAGTATAATAGTCAAAGTATAGCTTTGAACCCATTTATAATGGATTCTAACCAATATATAGTCCAAACTATAGTTTTGAAACTTTGGGAAGAAAATCTTCCCGTTATGGTACAAATGAGAATTTGAAGAAATTTATACAAAATTGGCTCACCAATGAGTAACCAAAGTTCAATATACTAGTATAATAGTCTAAATATAGCTTTGAACCCCTTTAGAATGGATTGTAACGAATATATAGTCCTAACTATAGTTTTGAAACTTTGGGAAGAAAATCGTCCCTTTTAGTGCAAATGGGAATTTGAAGAAATGTAGACATAATTGGTGACCAAGGAGGAACCAAAGTTCAATATATTAGTATAATAGTCAAAGTATAGCTTTGAACCCATTTATAATGGATTCTAACCAATATATAGTCCAAACTATAGTTTTGAAACTTTGGGAAGCAATTCTTCCAGTTATGGTACAAATAAAAATTTGAAGAAATTTATACAAAATTGGCTCACCAATGAGTAACCAAAGTTAAATATACTAGTATAATAGTCTAAATATAGCTTTGAACCCCTTTAGAATGCATTGTAACGAATATATAGTCCTAACTATAGTTTTGAAACATTGGGAAGAAAATCGTCCCTTTTAGTGCAATGGGAATTTGAAGAAATGTAGACATAATTGGTGACCAAGGAGGAACCAAAGTTCAATATATTAGTATAATAGTCAAAGTATAGCTTTGAACCCATTTATAATGAATTCTAACCAATATATAGTCCAAACTATAGTTTTGAAACTTTGGGAAGCAATTCTTCCCGTTATGGTACAAATGAGAATTTGAAGAAATTTATACAAAATTGGCTCACCAATGAGTAACCAAAGTTCAATATACTAGTATAATAGTCTAAATATAGCTTTGAACCCCTTTAGAATGGATTGTAACGAATATATAGTCCTAACTATAGTTTTGAAACATTGGGAAGAAAATCGTCCCGTTTTAGTGCAAATGGGTATTTGAAGAAATGTAGACATAATTGGTGACCAAGGAGTAACCAAAGTTCAATATATTAGTATAATAGTCAAAGTATAGCTTTGAACCCATTTATAATGGATTCTAACCAATATATAGTCCAAACCATAGTTTTGAAACTTTGGGAAGAAAATCTTCCCGTTATGGTACAAATGAGAATTTGAAGAAATTTATACAAAATTGGCTCACCAATGAGTAACCAAAGTTCAATATACTAGTATAATAGTCTAAATATAGCTTTGAACCCCTTTAGAATGGATTGTAACGAATATATAGTCCTAACTATAGTTTTGAAACTTTGGGAAGAAAATCGTCCCTTTTAGTGCAAATGGGAATTTGAAGAAATGTAGACATAATTGGTGACCAAGGAGGAACCAAAGTTCAATATATTAGTATAATAGTCAAAGTATAGCTTTGAACCCATTTATAATAGATTCTAACCAATATATAGTCCAAACTATAGTTTTGAAACTTTGGGAAGCAATTCTTCCCGTTATGGTACAAATAAAAATTTGGAGAAATTTATACAAAATTGGCTCACCAATGAGTAACCAAAGTTCAATATACTAGTATAATAGTCTAAATATAGCTTTGAACCCCTTTAGAATGGATTGTAACGAATATATATTCCTAACTATAGTTTTGAAACTTTGGGAAGAAAATCGTCCCTTTTAGTGCAATGGGAATTTGAAGAAATGTAGACATAATTGGTGACCAAGGAGGAACCAAAGTTCAATATATTAGTATAATAGTCAAAGTATAGCTTTGAACCCATTTATAATCGATTCTAACCAATATATAGTCCAAACTATAGTTTTGAAACTTTGGGAAGCAAATCGTACCGTTTTCGTGCAAATAGGAATTTGAAGAAATGTAGATATAATTGGTGACCAAGGAGTAACCAAAGTTCAATATATTAGTATAATAGTCAAAGTATAGCTTTGAACCCATTTATATTGGATTCTAACCAATATATAGTCCAAACTATAGTTTTAAAACTTTGGGAAGAAAATCTTCCCGTTATGGTACAAATAAAAATTTGAAGAAATTTATACAAAATTGGCTCACCAATGAGTAACCAAAGTTCAATATACTAGTATAATAGTCTACATATAGCTTTGAACCCCTTTAGAATGGATTGTAACGAATATATAGTCCTAACTATAGTTTTGAAACTTTGGGAAGAAAATCGTCCCTTTTAGTGCAATGGGAATTTGAAGAAATGTAGACATAATTGGTGACCAAGGAGGAACCAAAGTTCAATATATTAGTATAATAGTCAAAGTATAGCTTTGAACCCATTTATAATGGATTCTAACCAATATATAGTCCAAACTATAGTTTTGAAACTTTGGGAAGAAAATCTTCCCGTTATGGTACAAATGAGAATTTGAAGAAATTTATACAAAATTGGCTCACCAATGAGTAACCAAAGTTCAATATACTAGTATAATAGTCTAAATATAGCTTTGAACCCCTTTAGAATGGATTGTAACGAATATATAGTCCGAACTATAGTTTTGAAACTTTGGGAAGAAAATCGTCCCTTTTAGTGCAAATGGGAATTTGAAGAAATGTAGACATAATTGGTGACCAAGGAGGAACCAAAGTTCAATATATTAGTATAATAGTCAAAGTATAGCTTTGAACCCATTTATAATGGATTCTAACCAATATATAGTCCAAACTATAGTTTTGAAACTTTGGGAAGCAATTCTTCCAGTTATGGTACAAATAAAAATTTGAAGAAATTTATACAAAATTGGCTCACCAATGAGTAACCAAAGTTCAATATACTAGTATAATAGTCTAAATATAGCTTTGAACCCCTTTAGAATGCTTTGTAACGAATATATAGTCCTAACTATAGTTTTGAAACTTTGGGAAGAAAATCGTCCCTTTTAGTGCAATGGGAATTTGAAGAAATGTAGACATAATTGGTGACCAAGGAGGAACCAAAGTTCAATATATTAGTATAATAGTCAAAGTATAGCTTTGAACCCATTTATAATGAATTCTAACCAATATATAGTCCAAACTATAGTTTTGAAACTTTGGGAAGCAATTCTTCCCGTTATGGTACAAATGAGAATTTGAAGAAATTTATACAAAATTGGCTCACCAATGAGTAACCAAAGTTCAATATACTAGTATAATAGTCTACATATAGCTTTGAACCCCTTTAGAATGGATTGTAACGAATATATAGTCCTAACTATAGTTTTGAAACTTTGGGAAGAAAATCGTCCCTTTTAGTGCAATGGGAATTTGAAGAAATGTAGACATAATTGGTGACCAAGGAGGAACCAAAGTTCAATATATTAGTATAATAGTCAAAGTATAGCTTTGAACCCATTTATAATGGATTCTAACCAATATATAGTCCAAACTATAGTTTTGAAACTTTGGGAAGAAAATCTTCCCGTTATGGTACAAATGAGAATTTGAAGAAATTTATACAAAATTGGCTCACCAATGAGTAACCAAAGTTCAATATACTAGTATAATAGTCTAAATATAGCTTTGAACCCCTTTAGAATGGATTGTAACGAATATATAGTCCGAACTATAGTTTTGAAACTTTGGGAAGAAAATCGTCCCTTTTAGTGCAAATGGGAATTTGAAGAAATGTAGACATAATTGGTGACCAAGGAGGAACCAAAGTTCAATTTATTAGTATAATAGTCAAAGTATAGCTTTGAACCCATTTATAATGGATTCTAACCAATATATAGTCCAAACTATAGTTTTGAAACTTTGGGAAGCAATTCTTCCAGTTATGGTACAAATAAAAATTTGAAGAAATTTATACAAAATTGGCTCACCAATGAGTAACCAAAGTTCAATATACTAGTATAATAGTCTAAATATAGCTTTGAACCCCTTTAGAATGCTTTGTAACGAATATATAGTCCTAACTATAGTTTTGAAACTTTGGGAAGAAAATCGTCCCTTTTAGTGCAATGGGAATTTGAAGAAATGTAGACATAATTGGTGACCAAGGAGGAACCAAAGTTCAATATATTAGTATAATAGTCAAAGCATAGCTTTGAACCCATTTATAATGAATTCTAACCAATATATAGTCCAAACTATAGTTTTGAAACTTTGGGAAGCAATTCTTCCCGTTATGGTACAAATGAGAATTTGAAGAAATTTATACAAAATTGGCTCACCAATGAGTAACCAAAGTTCAATATACTAGTATAATAGTCTAAATATAGCTTTGAACCCCTTTAGAATGGATTGTAACGAATATATAGTCCTAACTATAGTTTTGAAACATTGGGAAGAAAATCGTCCCGTTTTAGTGCAAATGGGTATTTGAAGAAATGCAGACATAATTGGTGACCAAGGAGTAACCAAAGTTCAATATATTAGTATAATAGTCAAAGTATAGCTTTGAACCCATTTATAATGGATTCTAACCAATATATAGTCCAAACCATAGTTTTGAAACTTTGGGAAGAAAATCTTCCCGTTATGGTACAAATGAGAATTTGAAGAAATTTATACAAAATTGGCTCACCAATGAGTAACCAAAGTTCAATATACTAGTATAATAGTCTAAATATAGCTTTGAACCCCTTTAGAATGGATTGTAACGAATATATAGTCCTAACTATAGTTTTGAAACTTTGGGAAGAAAATCGTCCCGTTTTAGTGCAAATGGGAATTTGAAGAAATGTAGACATAATTGGTGACCAAGGAGTAACCAAAGTTCAATATATTAGTATAATAGTCAAAGTATAGCTTTGAACCCATTTATAATGGATTCTAACCAATATATAGTCCAAACTATAGTTTTGAAACTTTGGGAAGCAATTCTTCCCGTTATGGTACAAATGAGAATTTGAAGAAATTTATACAAAATTGGCTCACCAATGAGTAACCAAAGTTCAATATACTAGTATAATAGTCTAAATATAGCTTTGAACCCCTTTAGAATGGATTGTAACGAATATATAGTCCTAACTATAGTTTTGAAACATTGGGAAGAAAATCGTCCCGTTTTAGTGCAAATGGGTATTTGAAGAAATGTAGACATAAATGGTGACCAAGGAGTAACCAAAGTTCAATATATTAGTATAATAGTCTACATATAGCTTTGAACCCATTTAGAATGGATTCTAACCAATATATAGTCCAAACTATAGTTTTGAAACTTTGGGAAGCAAATCATACCGTTTTCGTGCAAATGGGAATTTGAAGAAATGTAGATATAATTGGTGACCAAGGAGTAACCAAAGTTCAATATATTAGTATAATAGTCAAAGTATAGCTTTGAACCCATTTATATTGGATTCTAACCAATATATAGTCCAAACTATAGTTTTAAAACTTTGGGAAGAAAATCTTCCCGTTATGGTACAAATAAAAATTTGAAGAAATTTATACAAAATTGGCTCACCAATGAGTAACCAAAGTTCAATATACTAGTATAATAGTCTACATATAGCTTTGAACCCCTTTAGAATGGATTGTAACGAATATATAGTCCTAACTATAGTTTTGAAACTTTGGGAAGAAAATCGTCCCATTTAGTGCAAATGGGAATTTGAAGAAATGTAGACATAATTGGTGACCAAGGAGGAACCAAAGTTCAATATATTAGTATAATAGTCAAATTATAGCTTTGAACCCATTTATAATGGATTCTAACCAATATATAGTCCAAACTATAGTTTCAAAACTTTGGAAGCAAATCTTCCCGTTATGGTACAAATGGGAATTTGAAGAAATTTATACAAAATATGCTCACCAATGAGTAACCAAAGTTCAATATACTAGTATAATTGTCTAAATATAGCTTTGAACCCCTTTAGAATAGATTCTAATGAATATATAGTCCTAACTATAGTTTTGAAACTTTGGGAAGAAAATCGTCCCGCTTTGGTACAAATGGGAATTTGAAGAAATGTAGACAAAATTGGTGACCAAGGAGTAACCAAAGTTCAATATACTAGTATAATAGTCTAAATATAGCTTTGAACCCTTTTAGAATGAAATCTAACCAATATATAGTCCAAACTATAGTTTTGAAACTTTGGGAAGCAAATCGTACCGTTTTGGTGCAAATGGGAATTTGAAGAAATGTAAACATAATTGGTGACCAAGGAGTAACCAAAGTTCAATATATTAGTATAATAGTCAAAGTATAGCTTTGAACCCATTTATAATGGATTCTAACCAATATATAGTGCAAACTATAGTTTTAAAACTTTGGGAAGAAAATCTTCCCGTTATGGTACAAATAAAAATTTGAAGAAATTTATACAAAATTGGCTCACCAATGAGTAACCAAAGTTCAATATACTAGTATAATAGTCTAAATATAGCTTTGAACCCCTTTAGAATGGATTGTAACGAATATATAGTCCTAACTATAGTTTTGAAACTTTGGGAAGAAAATCGTCCCGTTTTAGTGCAAATGGGAATTTGAAGAAATGTAGACATAATTAATGACCAAGGAGTAACCAAAGTTCAATATATTAGTATAATAGTCAAAGTATAGCTTTGAACCCATTTATAGTGGATTCTAACCAATATATAGTCCAAACTATAGTTTTGAAACTTTGGGAAGAAAA
Organism: Trifolium dubium; assembly: GCA_951804385.1. Classification (NCBI taxonomy): domain Eukaryota; kingdom Viridiplantae; phylum Streptophyta; class Magnoliopsida; order Fabales; family Fabaceae; genus Trifolium; species Trifolium dubium. The sequence continues at coordinate 17,293,951 of OX638073.1, forward strand.
TCTTCCCGTTATGGTACAGATGAGAATTTGAAGAAATTTATACAAAATTGGCTCACCAATGAGTAACCAAAGTTCAATATACTAGTATAATAGTCTAAATATAGCTTTGAACCCCTTTAGAATGGATTGTAACGAATATATAGTCCTAACTATAGTTTTGAAACTTTGGGAAGAAAATCGTCCCTTTTAGTGCAAATGGGAATTTGAAGAAATGTAGACATAATTGGTGACCAAGGAGGAACCAAAGTTCAATATATTAGTATAATAGTCAAAGTATAGCTTTGAACCCATTTATAATGGATTCTAACCAATATATAGTCCAAACTATAGTTTTGAAACTTTGGGAAGCAACTCTTCCCGTTATGGTACAAATAAAAATTTGAAGAAATTTATACAAAATTGGCTCACCAATGAGTAACCAAAGTTCAATATACTAGTATAATAGTCTAAATATAGCTTTGAACCCCTTTAGAATGGATTGTAACGAATATATAGTCCTAACTATAGTTTTGAAACTTTGGGAAGAAAATCGTCCCTTTTAGTGCAATGGGAATTTGAAGAAATGTAGACATAATTGGTGACCAAGGAGTAACCAAAGTTCAATATATTAGTATAATAGTCAAAGTATAGCTTTGAACCCATTTATAATGGATTCTAACCAATATATAGTCCAAACTATAGTTTTGAAACTTTGGGAAGCAATTCTTCCCGTTATGGTACAAATGAGAATTTGAAGAAATTTATACAAAATTGGCTCACCAATGAGTAACCAAAGTTCAATATACTAGTATAATAGTCTAAATATAGCTTTGAACCCCTTTAGAATGGATTGTAACGAATATATAGTCCTAACTATAGTTTTGAAACTTTGGGAAGAAAATCGTCCCTTTTAGTGCAAATGGGAATTTGAAGAAATGTAGACATAATTGGTGACCAAGGAGGAACCAAAGGTCAATATATTAGTATAATAGTCAAAGTATAGCTTTGAACCCATTTATAATGGATTCTAACCAATATATAGTCCAAACTATAGTTTTGAAACTTTGGGAAGCAATTCTTCCCGTTATGGTACATATGAGAATTTGAAGAAATTTATACAAAATTGGCTCACCAATGAGTAACCAAAGTTCAATATACTAGTATAATAGTCTAAATATAGCTTTGAACCCCTTTAGAATGGATTGTAACGAATATATAGTCCTAACTATAGTTTTGAAACATTGGGAAGAAAATCGTCCCGTTTTAGTGCAAATGGGTATTTGAAGAAATGTAGACATAAATGGTGACCAAGGAGTAACCAAAGTTCAATATATTAGTATAATAGTCTACATATAGCTTTGAACCCATTTAGAATGGATTCTAACCAATATATAGTCCAAACTATAGTTTTGAAACTTTGGGATGCAAATCGTACCGTTTTGGTGCAAATGGGAATTTGAAGAAATGTAGATATAATTGGTGAGCAAGGAGTAACCAAAGTCCAATATATTAGTATAATAGTCAAAGTATAGCTTTGAACCCATTTATATTGGATTCTAACCAATATATAGTGCAAACTATAGTTTTAAAACTTTGAGAAGAAAATCTTCCCGTTATGGTACAAATAAAAATTTGAAGAAATTTATACAAAATTGGCTCACCAATGAGTAACCAAAGTTCAATATACTAGTATAATAGTCTAAATATAGCTTTGAACCCCTTTAGAATGGATTGTAACGAATATATAGTCCTAACTATAGTTTTGAAACTTTGGGAAGAAAATCGTCCCGTTTTAGTGCAAATGGGAATTTGAAGAAATGTAGACATAATTGGTGACCAAGGAGGAACCAAAGTTCAATATATTAGTATAATAGTCAAAGTATAGCTTTGAACCCATTTATAATGGATTCTAACCAATATAAATTCCAAACTATAGTTTTGAAACTTTGGGAAGCAATTCTTCCCGTTATGGTACATATGAGAATTTGAAGAAATTTATACAAAATTGGCTCACCAATGAGTAATCAAAGTTCAATATACTAGTATAATAGTCTAAATATAGCTTTGAACCCCTTTAGAATGGATTGTAACGAATATATAGTCCTAACTATAGTTTTGAAACATTGGGAAGAAAATCGTCCCGTTTTAGTGCAAATGGGTATTTGAAGAAATGTAGACATAAATGGTGACCAAGGAGTAACCAAAGTTCAATATATTAGTATAATAGTCTACATATAGCTTTGAACACATTTAGAATGGATTCCAACCAATATATAGTCCAAACTATAGTTTTGAAACTTTGGGAAGCAAATCGTACCGTTTTGGTGCAAATGGGAATTTGAAGAAATGTAGATATAATTGGTGAGCAAGGAGTAACCAAAGTCCAATATATTAGTATAATAGTCAAAGTATAGCTTTGAACCCATTTATATTGGATTCTAACCAATATATAGTGCAAACTATAGTTTTAAAACTTTGAGAAGAAAATCTTCCCGTTATGGTACAAATAAAAATTTGAAGAAATTTATACAAAATTGGCTCACCAATGAGTAACCAAAGTTCAATATACTAGTATAATAGTCTAAATATAGCTTTGAACCCCTTTAGAATGGATTGTAACGAATATATAGTCCTAACTATAGTTTTGAAACTTTGGGAAGAAAATCGTCCCGTTTTAGTGCAAATGGGAATTTGAAGAAATGTAGACATAATTGGTGACCAAGGAGGAACCAAAGTTCAATATATTAGTATAATAGTCAAAGTATAGCTTTGAACCCATTTATAATGGATTCAAACCAATATAAATTCCAAACTATAGTTTTAAAACTTTGGAAGCAAATCTTCCCGTTATGGTACAAATGGGAATTTGAAGAAATTTATACAAAATTGGCTCACCAATGAGTAACCAAAGTTCAATATACTAGTATAATAGTCTAAATATAGCTTTGAACCCCTTTAGAATGGATTGTAACGAATATATAGTCCTAACTATAGTTTTGAAACTTTGGGAAGAAAATCGTCCCGTTTTAGTGCAAATGGGAATTTGAAGAAATGTAGACAAAATTGGTGACCAAGGAGTAACCAAAGTTCAATATACTAGTATAATAGTCTAAATATAGCTTTGAACCCTTTTAGAATGAAATCTAACCAATATATAATCCTAACTATTGTTTTGAAACTTTTGAAAGAAAATCGTCCCGTTATAGCACAAAAGGGAATTTGAAGAAATTTATACAAATTGGCTGACCAAGGAGTAACCAAAGTTCAATATATTATTATAATAGTCTACATATAGCTTTGAACCCCTTTAGAATGGATTCTAATCAATATATAGTCCGAACTATAGTTTTGAAACTTTGGGAAGCAAATCGTCCCGTTTTGGTGCAAATGGGAATTTGAAGAAATGTAGACATAATTGGTGACCAAGGAGTAACCAAAGTTCAATATATTAGTATAATAGTCAAAGTATAGCTTTGAACCCATTTATAATGGATTCTAACCAATATAAATTCCAAACTATAGTTTTGAAACTTTGGGAAGCAATTCTTCCCGTTATGGTACAAATGAGAATTTGAAGAAATTTATACAAAATTGGCTCACCAATGAGTAACCAAAGTTCAATATACTAGTATAATTGTCTAAATATAGCTTTGAACCCCTTTAGAATGGATTGTAACGAATATATAGTCCTAACTATAGTTTTGAAACTTTGGGAAGAAAATCGTCCCGCTTTGGTACAAATGGGAATTTGAAGAAATGTAGACAAAATTGGTGACCAAGGAGTAACCAAAGTTCAATATACTAGTATAATAGTCTAAATATAGCTTTGAACCCTTTTAGAATGAAATCTAACCAATATATAATCCTAACTATAGTTTTGAAACTTTTGAAAGAAAATCGTCCCGTTATAGCACAAAAGGGAATTTGAAGAAATTTATACAAATTGGCAGACCAAGGAGTAACCAAAGTTCAATATATTATTATAATAGTCTACAGATAGCTTTGAACCCCTTTAGAATGGATTCTAATCAATATATAGTCCAAACTATAGTTTTGAAACTTTGGGAAGCAAATCGTCCCGTTTTGGTGCAAATGGGAATTTGAAGAAATGTAGACATAATTGGTGACCAAGGAGTAACCAAAGTTCAATATATTAGTATAATAGTCAAAGTATAGCTTTGAACCCATTTATAATGGATTCTAACCAATATATAGTCCAAACTATAGTTTTGAAACTTTGGGAAGAAAATCTTCCCGTTATGGTACAAATGAGAATTTGAAGAAATTTATACAAAATTGGCTCATCAATGAGTAACCAAAGTTCAATATACTAGTATAATTGTCTAAATATAGCTTTGAACCCCTTTAGAATGGATTGTAACGAATATATAGTCCTAACTATAGTTTTGAAACATTGGGAAGAAAATCGTCCCGTTTTAGTGCAAATGGGTATTTGAAGAAATGTAGACATAAATGGTGACCAAGGAGTAACCAAAGTTCAATATATTAGTATAATAGTCTACATATAGCTTTGAACCCATTTAGAATGGATTCTAACCAATATATAGTCCAAACTATAGTTTTGAAACTTTGGGAAGCAAATCGTACCATTTTGGTGCAAATGGGAATTTGAAGAAATGTAGATATAATTGGTGAGCAAGGAGTAACCAAAGTCCAATATATTAGTATAATAGTCAAAGTATAGCTTTGAACCCATTTATATTGGATTCTAACCAATATATAGTGCAAACTATAGTTTTAAAACTTTGAGAAGAAAATCTTCCCGTTATGGTACAAATAAAAATTTGAAGAAATTTATACAAAATTGGCTCACCAATGAGTAACCAAAGTTCAATATACTAGTATAATAGTCTAAATATAGCTTTGAACCCCTTTAGAATGGATTGTAACGAATATATAGTCCTAACTATAGTTTTGAAACTTTGGGAAGAAAATCGTCCCGTTTTAGTGCAAATGGGAATTTGAAGAAATGTAGACATAATTGGTGACCAAGGAGGAACCAAAGTTCAATATATTAGTATAATAGTCAAAGTATAGCTTTGAACCCATTTATAATGGATTCTAACCAATATAAATTCCAAACTATAGTTTTGAAACTTTGGGAAGCAATTCTTCCCGTTATGGTACATATGAGAATTTGAAGAAATTTATACAAAATTGGCTCACCAATGAGTAATCAAAGTTCAATATACTAGTATAATAGTCTAAATATAGCTTTGAACCCCTTTAGAATGGATTGTAACGAATATATAGTCCTAACTATAGTTTTGAAACATTGGGAAGAAAATCGTCCCGTTTTAGTGCAAATGGGTATTTGAAGAAATGTAGACATAAATGGTGACCAAGGAGTAACCAAAGTTCAATATATTAGTATAATAGTCTACATATAGCTTTGAACCCATTTAGAATGGATTCTAACCAATATATAGTCCAAACTATAGTTTTGAAACTTTGGGAAGCAAATCGTACCGTTTTGGTGCAAATGGGAATTTGAAGAAATGTAGATATAATTGGTGAGCAAGGAGTAACCAAAGTCCAATATATTAGTATAATAGTCAAAGTATAGCTTTGAACCCATTTATATTGGATTCTAACCAATATATAGTGCAAACTATAGTTTTAAAACTTTGAGAAGAAAATCTTCCCGTTATGGTACAAATAAAAATTTGAAGAAATTTATACAAAATTGGCTCACCAATGAGTAACCAAAGTTCAATATACTAGTATAATAGTCTAAATATAGCTTTGAACCCCTTTAGAATGGATTGTAACGAATATATAGTCCTAACTATAGTTTTGAAACTTTGGGAAGAAAATCGTCCCGTTTTAGTGCAAATGGGAATTTGAAGAAATGTAGACATAATTGGTGACCAAGGAGGAACCAAAGTTCAATATATTAGTATAATAGTCAAAGTATAGCTTTGAACCCATTTATAATGGATTCTAACCAATATAAATTCCAAACTATAGTTTTAAAACTTTGGAAGCAAATCTTCCCGTTATGGTACAAATGGGAATTTGAAGAAATTTATACAAAATTGGCTCACCAATGAGTAACCAAAGTTCAATATACTAGTATAATAGTCTAAATATAGCTTTGAACCCCTTTAGAATGGATTGTAACGAATATATAGTCCTAACTATAGTTTTGAAACTTTGGGAAGAAAATCGTCCCGTTTTAGTGCAAATGGGAATTTGAAGAAATGTAGACAAAATTGGTGACCAAGGAGTAACCAAAGTTCAATATACTAGTATAATAGTCTAAATATAGCTTTGAACCCTTTTAGAATGAAATCTAACCAATATATAATCCTAACTATTGTTTTGAAACTTTTGAAAGAAAATCGTCCCGTTATAGCACAAAAGGGAATTTGAAGAAATTTATACAAATTGGCTGACCAAGGAGTAACCAAAGTTCAATATATTATTATAATAGTCTACATATAGCTTTGAACCCCTTTAGAATGGATTCTAATCAATATATAGTCCGAACTATAGTTTTGAAACTTTGGGAAGCAAATCGTCCCGTTTTGGTGCAAATGGGAATTTGAAGAAATGTAGACATAATTGGTGACCAAGGAGTAACCAAAGTTCAATATATTAGTATAATAGTCAAAGTATAGCTTTGAACCCATTTATAATGGATTCTAACCAATATAAATTCCAAACTATAGTTTTGAAACTTTGGGAAGCAATTCTTCCCGTTATGGTACAAATGAGAATTTGAAGAAATTTATACAAAATTGGCTCACCATTGAGTAACCAAAGTTCAATATACTAGTATAATTGTCTAAATATAGCTTTGAACCCCTTTAGAATGGATTGTAACGAATATATAGTCCTAACTATAGTTTTGAAACTTTGGGAAGAAAATCGTCCCGCTTTGGTACAAATGGGAATTTGAAGAAATGTAGACAAAATTGGTGACCAAGGAGTAACCAAAGTTCAATATACTAGTATAATAGTCTAAATATAGCTTTGAACCCTTTTAGAATGAAATCTAACCAATATATAATCCTAACTATAGTTTTGAAACTTTTGAAAGAAAATCGTCCCGTTATAGCACAAAAGGGAATTTGAAGAAATTTATACAAATTGGCAGACCAAGGAGTAACCAAAGTTCAATATATTATTATAATAGTCTACAGATAGCTTTGAACCCCTTTAGAATGGATTCTAATCAATATATAGTCCAAACTATAGTTTTGAAACTTTGGGAAGCAAATCGTCCCGTTTTGGTGCAAATGGGAATTTGAAGAAATGTAGACATAATTGGTGACCAAGGAGTAACCAAAGTTCAATATATTAGTATAATAGTCAAAGTATAGCTTTGAACCCATTTATAATGGATTCTAACCAATATATAGTCCAAACTATAGTTTTGAAACTTTGGGAAGAAAATCTTCCCGTTATGGTACAAATGAGAATTTGAAGAAATTTATACAAAATTGGCTCACCAATGAGTAACCAAAGTTCAATATACTAGTATAATTGTCTAAATATAGCTTTGAACCCCTTTAGAATGGATTGTAACGAATATATAGTCCTAACTATAGTTTTGAAACATTGGGAAGAAAATCGTCCCGTTTTAGTGCAAATGGGTATTTGAAGAAATGTAGACATAAATGGTGACCAAGGAGTAACCAAAGTTCAATATATTAGTATAATAGTCTACATATAGCTTTGAACCCATTTAGAATGGATTCTAACCAATATATAGTCCAAACTATAGTTTTGAAACTTTGGGAAGCAAATCGTACCGTTTTGGTGCAAATGGGAATTTGAAGAAATGTAGACATAATTGGTGACCAAGGAGGAACCAAAGTTCAATATATTAGTATAATAGTCAAAGTATAGCTTTGAACCCATTTATAATGGATTCAAACCAATATAAATTCCAAACTATAGTTTTAAAACTTTGGAAGCAAATCTTCCCGTTATGGTACAAATGGGAATTTGAAGAAATTTATACAAAATTGGCTCACCAATGAGTAACCAAAGTTCAATATACTAGTATAATAGTCTAAATATAGCTTTGAACCCCTTTAGAATGGATTGTAACGAATATATAGTCCTAACTATAGTTTTGAAACTTTGGGAAGAAAATCGTCCCGTTTTAGTGCAAATGGGAATTTGAAGAAATGTAGACAAAATTGGTGACCAAGGAGTAACCAAAGTTCAATATACTAGTATAATAGTCTAAATATAGCTTTGAACCCTTTTAGAATGAAATCTAACCAATATATAATCCTAACTATTGTTTTGAAACTTTTGAAAGAAAATCGTCCCGTTATAGCACAAAAGGGAATTTGAAGAAATTTATACAAATTGGCTGACCAAGGAGTAACCAAAGTTCAATATATTATTATAATAGTCTACATATAGCTTTGAACCCCTTTAGAATGGATTCTAATCAATATATAGTCCGAACTATAGTTTTGAAACTTTGGGAAGCAAATCGTCCCGTTTTGGTGCAAATGGGAATTTGAAGAAATGTAGACATAATTGGTGACCAAGGAGTAACCAAAGTTCAATATATTAGTATAATAGTCAAAGTATAGCTTTGAACCCATTTATAATGGATTCTAACCAATATAAATTCCAAACTATAGTTTTGAAACTTTGGGAAGCAATTCTTCCCGTTATGGTACAAATGAGAATTTGAAGAAATTTATACAAAATTGGCTCACCAATGAGTAACCAAAGTTCAATATACTAGTATAATTGTCTAAATATAGCTTTGAACCCCTTTAGAATGGATTGTAACGAATATATAGTCCTAACTATAGTTTTGAAACTTTGGGAAGAAAATCGTCCCGCTTTGGTACAAATGGGAATTTGAAGAAATGTAGACAAAATTGGTGACCAAGGAGTAACCAAAGTTCAATATACTAGTATAATAGTCTAAATATAGCTTTGAACCCTTTTAGAATGAAATCTAACCAATATATAATCCTAACTATAGTTTTGAAACTTTTGAAAGAAAATCGTCCCGTTATAGCACAAAAGGGAATTTGAAGAAATTTATACAAATTGGCAGACCAAGGAGTAACCAAAGTTCAATATATTATTATAATAGTCTACAGATAGCTTTGAACCCCTTTAGAATGGATTCTAATCAATATATAGTCCAAACTATAGTTTTGAAACTTTGGGAAGCAAATCGTCCCGTTTTGGTGCAAATGGGAATTTGAAGAAATGTAGACATAATTGGTGACCAAGGAGTAACCAAAGTTCAATATATTAGTATAATAGTCAAAGTATAGCTTTGAACCCATTTATAATGGATTCTAACCAATATATAGTCCAAACTATAGTTTTGAAACTTTGGGAAGAAAATCTTCCCGTTATGGTACAAATGAGAATTTGAAGAAATTTATACAAAATTGGCTCATCAATGAGTAACCAAAGTTCAATATACTAGTATAATTGTCTAAATATAGCTTTGAACCCCTTTAGAATGGATTGTAACGAATATATAGTCCTAACTATAGTTTTGAAACATTGGGAAGAAAATCGTCCCGTTTTAGTGCAAATGGGTATTTGAAGAAATGTAGACATAAATGGTGACCAAGGAGTAACCAAAGTTCAATATATTAGTATAATAGTCTACATATAGCTTTGAACCCATTTAGAATGGATTCTAACCAATATATAGTCCAAACTATAGTTTTGAAACTTTGGGAAGCAAATCGTACCATTTTGGTGCAAATGGGAATTTGAAGAAATGTAGATATAATTGGTGAGCAAGGAGTAACCAAAGTCCAATATATTAGTATAATAGTCAAAGTATAGCTTTGAACCCATTTATATTGGATTCTAACCAATATATAGTGCAAACTATAGTTTTAAAACTTTGAGAAGAAAATCTTCCCGTTATGGTACAAATAAAAATTTGAAGAAATTTATACAAAATTGGCTCACCAATGAGTAACCAAAGTTCAATATACTAGTATAATAGTCTAAATATAGCTTTGAACCCCTTTAGAATGGATTGTAACGAATATATAGTCCTAACTATAGTTTTGAAACTTTGGGAAGAAAATCGTCCCGTTTTAGTGCAAATGGGAATTTGAAGAAATGTAGACATAATTGGTGACCAAGGAGGAACCAAAGTTCAATATATTAGTATAATAGTCAAAGTATAGCTTTGAACCCATTTATAATGGATTCTAACCAATATAAATTCCAAACTATAGTTTTGAAACTTTGGGAAGCAATTCTTCCCGTTATGGTACATATGAGAATTTGAAGAAATTTATACAAAATTGGCTCACCAATGAGTAATCAAAGTTCAATATACTAGTATAATAGTCTAAATATAGCTTTGAACCCCTTTAGAATGGATTGTAACGAATATATAGTCCTAACTATAGTTTTGAAACATTGGGAAGAAAATCGTCCCGTTTTAGTGCAAATGGGTATTTGAAGAAATGTAGACATAAATGGTGACCAAGGAGTAACCAAAGTTCAATATATTAGTATAATAGTCTACATATAGCTTTGAACCCATTTAGAATGGATTCTAACCAATATATAGTCCAAACTATAGTTTTGAAACTTTGGGAAGCAAATCGTACCGTTTTGGTGCAAATGGGAATTTGAAGAAATGTAGATATAATTGGTGAGCAAGGAGTAACCAAAGTCCAATATATTAGTATAATAGTCAAAGTATAGCTTTGAACCCATTTATATTGGATTCTAACCAATATATAGTGCAAACTATAGTTTTAAAACTTTGAGAAGAAAATCTTCCCGTTATGGTACAAATAAAAATTTGAAGAAATTTATACAAAATTGGCTCACCAATGAGTAACCAAAGTTCAATATACTAGTATAATAGTCTAAATATAGCTTTGAACCCCTTTAGAATGGATTGTAACGAATATATAGTCCTAACTATAGTTTTGAAACTTTGGGAAGAAAATCGTCCCGTTTTAGTGCAAATGGGAATTTGAAGAAATGTAGACATAATTGGTGACCAAGGAGGAACCAAAGTTCAATATATTAGTATAATAGTCAAAGTATAGCTTTGAACCCATTTATAATGGATTCTAACCAATATAAATTCCAAACTATAGTTTTAAAACTTTGGAAGCAAATCTTCCCGTTATGGTACAAATGGGAATTTGAAGAAATTTATACAAAATTGGCTCACCAATGAGTAACCAAAGTTCAATATACTAGTATAATAGTCTAAATATAGCTTTGAACCCCTTTAGAATGGATTGTAACGAATATATAGTCCTAACTATAGTTTTGAAACTTTGGGAAGAAAATCGTCCCGTTTTAGTGCAAATGGGAATTTGAAGAAATGTAGACAAAATTGGTGACCAAGGAGTAACCAAAGTTCAATATACTAGTATAATAGTCTAAATATAGCTTTGAACCCTTTTAGAATGAAATCTAACCAATATATAATCCTAACTATTGTTTTGAAACTTTTGAAAGAAAATCGTCCCGTTATAGCACAAAAGGGAATTTGAAGAAATTTATACAAATTGGCTGACCAAGGAGTAACCAAAGTTCAATATATTATTATAATAGTCTACATATAGCTTTGAACCCCTTTAGAATGGATTCTAATCAATATATAGTCCGAACTATAGTTTTGAAACTTTGGGAAGCAAATCGTCCCGTTTTGGTGCAAATGGGAATTTGAAGAAATGTAGACATAATTGGTGACCAAGGAGTAACCAAAGTTCAATATATTAGTATAATAGTCAAAGTATAGCTTTGAACCCATTTATAATGGATTCTAACCAATATAAATTCCAAACTATAGTTTTGAAACTTTGGGAAGCAATTCTTCCCGTTATGGTACAAATGAGAATTTGAAGAAATTTATACAAAATTGGCTCACCATTGAGTAACCAAAGTTCAATATACTAGTATAATTGTCTAAATATAGCTTTGAACCCCTTTAGAATGGATTGTAACGAATATATAGTCCTAACTATAGTTTTGAAACTTTGGGAAGAAAATCGTCCCGCTTTGGTACAAATGGGAATTTGAAGAAATGTAGACAAAATTGGTGACCAAGGAGTAACCAAAGTTCAATATACTAGTATAATAGTCTAAATATAGCTTTGAACCCTTTTAGAATGAAATCTAACCAATATATAATCCTAACTATAGTTTTGAAACTTTTGAAAGAAAATCGTCCCGTTATAGCACAAAAGGGAATTTGAAGAAATTTATACAAATTGGCAGACCAAGGAGTAACCAAAGTTCAATATATTATTATAATAGTCTACAGATAGCTTTGAACCCCTTTAGAATGGATTCTAATCAATATATAGTCCAAACTATAGTTTTGAAACTTTGGGAAGCAAATCGTCCCGTTTTGGTGCAAATGGGAATTTGAAGAAATGTAGACATAATTGGTGACCAAGGAGTAACCAAAGTTCAATATATTAGTATAATAGTCAAAGTATAGCTTTGAACCCATTTATAATGGATTCTAACCAATATATAGTCCAAACTATAGTTTTGAAACTTTGGGAAGAAAATCTTCCCGTTATGGTACAAATGAGAATTTGAAGAAATTTATACAAAATTGGCTCACCAATGAGTAACCAAAGTTCAATATACTAGTATAATTGTCTAAATATAGCTTTGAACCCCTTTAGAATGGATTGTAACGAATATATAGTCCTAACTATAGTTTTGAAACATTGGGAAGAAAATCGTCCCGTTTTAGTGCAAATGGGTATTTGAAGAAATGTAGACATAAATGGTGACCAAGGAGTAACCAAAGTTCAATATATTAGTATAATAGTCTACATATAGCTTTGAACCCATTTAGAATGGATTCTAACCAATATATAGTCCAAACTATAGTTTTGAAACTTTGGGAAGCAAATCGTACCGTTTTGGTGCAAATGGGAATTTGAAGAAATGTAGATATAATTGGTGAGCAAGGAGTAACCAAAGTCCAATATATTAGTATAATAGTCAAAGTATAGCTTTGAACCCATTTATATTGGATTCTAACCAATATATAGTGCAAACTATAGTTTTAAAACTTTGGGAAGAAAATCTTCCCGTTATGGTACAAATAAAAATTTGAAGAAATTTATACAAAATTGGCTCACCAATGAGTAACCAAAGTTCAATATACTAGTATAATAGTCTAAATATAGCTTTGAACCCCTTTAGAATGGATTGTAACGAATATATAGTCCTAACTATAGTTTTGAAACTTTGGGAAGAAAATCGTCCCGTTTTAGTGCAAATGGGAATTTGAAGAAATGTAGACATAATTGGTGACCAAGGAGGAACCAAAGTTCAATATATTAGTATAATAGTCAAAGTATAGCTTTGAACCCATTTATAATGGATTCTAACCAATATAAATTCCAAACTATAGTTTTAAAACTTTGGAAGCAAATCTTCCCATTATGGTACAAATGGGAATTTGAAGAAATTTATACAAAATTGGCTCACCAATGAGTAACCAAAGTTCAATATACTAGTATAATAGTCTAAATATAGCTTTGAACCCCTTTAGAATGGATTGTAACGAATATATAGTCCTAACTATAGTTTTGAAACTTTGGGAAGAAAATCGTCCCGTTTTAGTGCAAATGGGAATTTGAAGAAATGTAGACAAAATTGGTGACCAAGGAGTAACCAAATTTCAATATACTAGTATAATAGTCTAAATATAGCTTTGAACCCTTTTAGAATGAAATCTAACCAATATATAATCCTAACTATTGTTTTGAAACTTTTGAAAGAAAATCGTCCCGTTATAGCACAAAAGGGAATTTGAAGAAATTTATACAAATTGGCTGACCAAGGAGTAACCAAAGTTCAATATATTATTATAATAGTCTACATATAGCTTTGAACCCCTTTAGAATGGATTCTAATCAATATATAGTCCAAACTATAGTTTTGAAACTTTGGGAAGCAAATCGTCCCGTTTTGGTGCAAATGGGAATTTGAAGAAATGTAGACATAATTGGTGACCAAGGAGTAACCAAAGTTCAATATATTAGTATAATAGTCAAAGTATAGCTTTGAACCCATTTATATTGGATTCTAACCAATATATAGTCCAAACTATAGTTTTAAAACTTTGGGAAGAAAATCTTCCCGTTATGATACAAATGAGAATTTGAAGAAATTTATACAAAATTGGCTCACCAATGAGTAACCAAAGTTCAATATACTAGTATAATAGTCTAAATATAGCTTTGAACCCCTTTTGAATGGATTGTAACGAATATATAGTCCTAACTATAGTTTTGAAACTTTGGGAAGAAAATCGTCCCGTTTTAGTGCAAATGGGAATTTGAAGAAATGTAGACAAAATTGGTGACCAAGGAGTAACCAAATTTCAATATACTAGTATAATAGTCTAAATATAGCTTTGAACCCTTTTAGAATGAAATCTAACCAATATATAATCCTAACTATTGTTTTGAAACTTTTGAAAGAAAATCGTCCCGTTATAGCACAAAAGGGAATTTGAAGAAATTTATACAAATTGGCTGACCAAGGAGTAACCAAAGTTCAATATATTATTATAATAGTCTACATATAGCTTTGAACCCCTTTAGAATGGATTCTAATCAATATATAGTCCAAACTATAGTTTTGAAACTTTGGGAAGCAAATCGTCCCGTTTTGGTGCAAATGGGAATTTGAAGAAATGTAGACATAATTGGTGACCAAGGAGTAACCAAAGTTCAATATATTAGTATAATAGTCAAAGTATAGCTTTGAACCCATTTATATTGGATTCTAACCAATATATAGTCCAAACTATAGTTTTAAAACTTTGGGAAGAAAATCTTCCCGTTATGATACAAATGAGAATTTGAAGAAATTTATACAAAATTGGCTCACCAATGAGTAACCAAAGTTCAATATACTAGTATAATAGTCTAAATATAGCTTTGAACCCCTTTAGAATGGATTGTAACGAATATATAGTCCTAACTATAGTTTTGAAACTTTGGGAAGAAAATCGTCCCGTTTTAGTGCAAATGGGAATTTGAAGAAATGTAGACAAAATTGGTGACCAAGGAGTAACCAAAGTTCAATATACTAGTATAATAGTCTAAATATAGCTTTGAACCCTTTTAGAATGAAATCTAACCAATATATAATCCTAACTATTGTTTTGAAACTTTTGAAAGAAAATCGTCCCGTTATAGCACAAAAGGGAATTTGAAGAAATTTATACAAATTGGCTGACCAAGGAGTAACCAAAGTTCAATATATTATTATAATAGTCTACATATAGCTTTGAACCCCTTTAGAATGGATTCTAATCAATATATAGTCCGAACTATAGTTTTGAAACTTTGGGAAGCAAATCGTCCCGTTTTGGTGCAAATGGGAATTTGAAGAAATGTAGACATAATTGGTGACCAAGGAGTAACCAAAGTTCAATATATTAGTATAATAGTCAAAGTATAGCTTTGAACCCATTTATAATGGATTCTAACCAATATAAATTCCAAACTATAGTTTTGAAACTTTGGGAAGCAATTCTTCCCGTTATGGTACAAATGAGAATTTGAAGAAATTTATACAAAATTGGCTCACCAATGAGTAACCAAAGTTCAATATACTAGTATAATTGTCTAAATATAGCTTTGAACCCCTTTAGAATGGATTGTAACGAATATATAGTCCTAACTATAGTTTTGAAACTTTGGGAAGAAAATCGTCCCGCTTTGGTACAAATGGGAATTTGAAGAAATGTAGACAAAATTGGTGACCAAGGAGTAACCAAAGTTCAATATACTAGTATAATAGTCTAAATATAGCTTTGAACCCTTTTAGAATGAAATCTAACCAATATATAATCCTAACTATAGTTTTGAAACTTTTGAAAGAAAATCGTCCCGTTATAGCACAAAATGGAATTTGAAGAAATTTATACAAATTGGCAGACCAAGGAGTAACCAAAGTTCAATATATTATTATAATAGTCTACAGATAGCTTTGAACCCCTTTAGAATGGATTCTAATCAATATATAGTCCAAACTATAGTTTTGATACTTTGGGAAGCAAATCGTCCCGTTTTGGTGCAAATGGGAATTTGAAGAAATGTAGACATAATTGGTGACCAAGGAGTAACCAAAGTTCAATATATTAGTATAATAGTCAAAGTATAGCTTTGAACCCATTTATAATGGATTCTAACCAATATATAGTCCAAACTATAGTTTTGAAACTTTGGGAAGAAAATCTTCCCGTTATGGTACAAATGAGAATTTGAAGAAATTTATACAAAATTGGCTCACCAATGAGTAACCAAAGTTCAATATACTAGTATAATTGTCTAAATATAGCTTTGAACCCCTTTAGAATGGATTGTAACGAATATATAGTCCTAACTATAGTTTTGAAACATTGGGAAGAAAATCGTCCCGTTTTAGTGCAAATGGGTATTTGAAGAAATGTAGACATAAATGGTGACCAAGGAGTAACCAAAGTTCAATATATTAGTATAATAGTCTACATATAGCTTTGAACCCATTTAGAATGGATTCTAACCAATATATAGTCCAAACTATAGTTTTGAAACTTTGGGAAGCAAATCGTACCGTTTTGGTGCAAATGGGAATTTGAAGAAATGTAGATATAATTGGTGAGCAAGGAGTAACCAAAGTCCAATATATTAGTATAATAGTCAAAGTATAGCTTTGAACCCATTTATATTGGATTCTAACCAATATATAGTGCAAACTATAGTTTTAAAACTTTGGGAAGAAAATCTTCCCGTTATGGTACAAATAAAAATTTGAAGAAATTTATACAAAATTGGCTCACCAATGAGTAACCAAAGTTCAATATACTAGTATAATAGTCTAAATATAGCTTTGAACCCCTTTAGAATGGATTGTAACGAATATATAGTCCTAACTATAGTTTTGAAACTTTGGGAAGAAAATCGTCCCGTTTTAGTGCAAATGGGAATTTGAAGAAATGTAGACATAATTGGTGACCAAGGAGGAACCAAAGTTCAATATATTAGTATAATAGTCAAAGTATAGCTTTGAACCCATTTATAATGGATTCTAACCAATATAAATTCCAAACTATAGTTTTAAAACTTTGGAAGCAAATCTTCCCGTTATGGTACAAATGGGAATTTGAAGAAATTTATACAAAATTGGCTCACCAATGAGTAACCAAAGTTCAATATACTAGTATAATAGTCTAAATATAGCTTTGAACCCCTTTAGAATGGATTGTAACGAATATATAGTCCTAACTATAGTTTTGAAACTTTGGGAAGAAAATCGTCCCGTTTTAGTGCAAATGGGAATTTGAAGAAATGTAGACAAAATTGGTGACCAAGGAGTAACCAAATTTCAATATACTAGTATAATAGTCTAAATATAGCTTTGAACCCTTTTAGAATGAAATCTAACCAATATATAATCCTAACTATTGTTTTGAAACTTTTGAAAGAAAATCGTCCCGTTATAGCACAAAAGGGAATTTGAAGAAATTTATACAAATTGGCTGACCAAGGAGTAACCAAAGTTCAATATATTATTATAATAGTCTACATATAGCTTTGAACCCCTTTAGAATGGATTCTAATCAATATATAGTCCAAACTATAGTTTTGAAACTTTGGGAAGCAAATCGTCCCGTTTTGGTGCAAATGGGAATTTGAAGAAATGTAGACATAATTGGTGACCAAGGAGTAACCAAAGTTCAATATATTAGTATAATAGTCAAAGTATAGCTTTGAACCCATTTATAATGGATTCTAACCAATATATAGTCCAAACTATAGTTTTGAAACTTTGGGAAGAAAATCTTCCCGTTATGGTACAAATGAGAATTTGAAGAAATTTATACAAAATTGGCTCACCAATGAGTAACCAAAGTTCAATATACTAGTATAATAGTCTAAATATAGCTTTGAACCCCTTTAGAATGGATTGTAACGAATATATAGTCCTAACTATAGTTTTGAAACTTTGGGAAGAAAATCTTCCCGTTATGGTACAAATAAAAATTTGAAGAAATTTATACAAAATTGGCTCACCAATGAGTAACCAAAGTTCAATATACTAGTATAATAGTCTACATATAGCTTTGAACCCCTTTAGAATGGATTCTAACCAATATATAGTCCTAACTATAGTTTTGAAACTTTGGGAAGAAAATCGTCCCGTTTTAGTGCAAATGGGAATTTGAAGAAACGTAGACATAAATGGTGACCAGGGAGTAACCAAAGTTCAATATATTAGTATAATAGTCTACATATAGCTTTGAACCCCTTTAGAATGGATTCTAACCAATATATAGTCCAAACTATAGTTTTGACACTTTGGGAAGCAAATCGGCCCGTTATAGCACAAAAGGGAATTTGAAGAAATTTATACAAATTGGCTGACCAAGGAGTAACCAAAGTTCAATATATTATTATAATAGTCTACATATAGCTTTGAACCCCTTTAGAATGGATTCTAATCAATATATAGTCCAAACTATAGTTTTGAAACTTTGGGAAGCAAATCGTCCCGTTTTGGTGCAAATGGGAATTTGAAGAAATGTAGACATAATTGGTGACCAAGGAGTAACCAAAGTTCAATATATTAGTATAATAGTCAAAGTATAGCTTTGAACCCATTTATAATGGATTCTAACCAATATATAGTCCAAACTATAGTTTTGAAACTTTGGGAAGAAAATCTTCCCGTTATGGTACAAATGAGAATTTGAAGAAATTTATGCAAAATTGGCTCACCAATGAGTAACCAAAGTTCAATATACTAGTATAATTGTCTAAATATAGCTTTGAACCCCTTTAGAATGGATTGTAACGAATATATAGTCCTAACTATAGTTTTGAAACTTTGGGAAGCAAATCGTCCCGTTTTCGTGCAAATGGGAATTTGAAGAAATGTAGACATAATTGGTGACCAAGGAGTAACCAAAGTTCAATATATTAGTATAATAGTCAAAGTATAGCTTTGAACCCATTTATAATGGATTCTAACCAATATATAGTCCAAACTATAGTTTTAAAACTTTGGAAGCAAATCTTCCCGTTATGGTACAAATGGGAATTTGAAGAAATTTATACAAAATTGGCTCACCAATGAGTAACCAAAGTTCAATATACTAGTATAATAGTCTAAATATAGCTTTGAACCCCTTTAGAATAGATTCTAATGAATATATAGTCCTAACTATAGTTTTGAAACTTTGGGAAGAAAATCGTCCCGCTTTGGTACAAATGGGAATTTGAAGAAATGTAGACAAAATTGGTGACCAAGGACTAACCAAAGTTCAATATACTAGTATAATAGTCTAAATATAGCTTTGAACCCTTTTAAAATGAAATCTAACCAATATATAATCCTAACTATAGTTTTGAAACTTTTGAAAGAAAATCGTCCCGTTATAGCACAAAAGGGAATTTGAAGAAATTTATACAAATTGGCTGATCAAGGAGTAACCAAAGTTCAATATATTATTAAAATAGTCTACATATAGCTTTGAACCCCTTTAGAATGGATTCTAATCAATATATAGTCCAAACTATAGTTTTGAAACTTTGGGAAGCAAATCGTCCCGTTTTCGTGCAAATGGGAATTTGAAGAAATGTAGACATAATTGGTGACCAAGGAGTAACCAAAGTTCAATATATTAGTATAATAGTCAAAGTATAGCTTTGAACCCATTTATAATGGATTCTAACCAATATATAGTCCAAACTATAGTTTTGAAACTTTGGGAAGAAAATCTTCCCGTTATGGTACAAATGAGAATTTGAAGAAATTTATACAAAATTGGCTCACCAATGAGTAACCAAAGTTCAATATACTAGTATAATAGTCTAAATATAGCTTTGAACCCATTTATATTGGATTCTAACCAATATATAGTCCAAACTATAGTTTTAAAACTTTGGGAAGAAAATCTTCCCGTTATGGTACAAATAAAAATTTGAAGAAATTTATACAAAATTGGCTCACCAATGAGTAACCAAAGTTCAATATACTAGTATAATAGTCTACATATAGCTTTGAACCCCTTTAGAATGGATTCTAACCAATATATAGTCCTAACTATAGTTTTGAAACTTTGGGAAGAAAATCGTCCCGTTTTAGTGCAAATGGGAATTTGAAGAAACGTAGACATAAATGGTGACCAGGGAGTAACCAAAGTTCAATATATTAGTATAATAGTCTACATATAGCTTTGAACCCCTTTAGAATGGATTCTAACCAATATATAGTCCAAACTATAGTTTTGACACTTTGGGAAGCAAATCGGCCCGTTATAGCACAAAAGGGAATTTGAAGAAATTTATACAAATTGGCTGACCAAGGAGTAACCAAAGTTCAATATATTATTATAATAGTCTACATATAGCTTTGAACCCCTTTAGAATGGATTCTAATCAATATATAGTCCAAACTATAGTTTTGAAACTTTGGGAAGCAAATCGTCCCGTTTTGGTGCAAATGGGAATTTGAAGAAATGTAGACATAATTGGTGACCAAGGAGTAACCAAAGTTCAATATATTAGTATAATAGTCAAAGTATAGCTTTGAACCCATTTATAATGGATTCTAACCAATATATAGTCCAAACTATAGTTTTGAAACTTTGGGAAGAAAATCTTCCCGTTATGGTACAAATGAGAATTTGAAGAAATTTATACAAAATTGGCTCACCAATGAGTAACCAAAGTTCAATATACTAGTATAATTGTCTAAATATAGCTTTGAACCCCTTTAGAATGGATTGTAACGAATATATAGTCCTAACTATAGTTTTGAAACTTTGGGAAGCAAATCGTCCCGTTTTAGTGCAAATGGGAATTTGAAGAAATGTAGACATAATTGGTGACCAAGGAGTAACCAAAGTTCAATATATTAGTATAATAGTCAAAGTATAGCTTTGAACCCATTTATAATGGATTCTAACCAATATATAGTCCAAACTATAGTTTTAAAACTTTGGAAGCAAATCTTCCCGTTATGGTACAAATGGGAATTTGAAGAAATTTATACAAAATTGGCTCACCAATGAGTAACCAAAGTTCAATATACTAGTATAATAGTCTAAATATAGCTTTGAACCCCTTTAGAATAGATTCTAATGAATATATAGTCCTAACTATAGTTTTGAAACTTTGGGAAGAAAATCGTCCCGCTTTGGTACAAATGGGAATTTGAAGAAATGTAGACAAAATTGGTGACCAAGGACTAACCAAAGTTCAATATACTAGTATAATAGTCTAAATATAGCTTTGAACCCTTTTAGAATGAAATCTAACCAATATATAATCCTAACTATAGTTTTGAAACTTTTGAAAGAAAATCGTCCCGTTATAGCACAAAAGGGAATTTGAAGAAATTTATACAAATTGGCTGATCAAGGAGTAACCAAAGTTCAATATATTATTAAAATAGTCTACATATAGCTTTGAACCCCTTTAGAATGGATTCTAATCAATATATAGTCCAAACTATAGTTTTGAAACTTTGGGAAGCAAATCGTCCCGTTTTCGTGCAAATGGGAATTTGAAGAAATGTAGACATAATTGGTGACCAAGGAGTAACCAAAGTTCAATATATTAGTATAATAGTCAAAGTATAGCTTTGAACCCATTTATAATGGATTCTAACCAATATATAGTCCAAACTATAGTTTTGAAACTTTGGGAAGAAAATCTTCCCGTTATGGTACAAATGAGAATTTGAAGAAATTTATACAAAATTGGCTCACCAATGAGTAACCAAAGTTCAATATACTAGTATAATTGTCTAAATATAGCTTTGAACCCCTTTAGAATGGATTGTAACGAATATATAGTCCTAACTATAGTTTTGAAACTTTGGGAAGAAAATCGTCCCGTTTTAGTGCAAATGGGAATTTGAAGAAACGTAGACATAAATGGTGACCAGGGAGTAACCAAAGTTCAATATATTAGTATAATAGTCTACATATAGCTTTGAACCCCTTTAGAATGGATTCTAACCAATATATAGTCCAAACTATAGTTTTGACACTTTGGGAAGCAAATCGTCCCATTTTGGTGCAAATGGAAATTTGAAGAAATGTAGACATAATTGGTGATCAAGGACTAACCGAAGTTCAATATATTAGTATAATAGTCAAAGTATAGCTTTGAACCCATTTATAATGGATTCTAACCAATATATAGTCCAAACTATAGTCTTAAAACTTTGGGAAGAAAATCTTCCCGTTATGGTACAAATAAAAATTTTAAGAAATTTATACAAAATTGGCTCACCAATGAGTAACCAAAGTTCAATATACTAGTATAATTGTCTAAATATAGCTTTGAACCCCTTTAGAATGGATTGTAACGAATATATAGTCCTAACTATAGTTTTGAAACTTTGGGAAGAAAATCGTCCCGTTTTAGTGCAAATGGGAATTTGAAGAAATTTAAAATAATTGGTGACCAAGGAGTAACCAAAGTTCAATATATTAGTATAATAGTCAAAGTATAGCTTTGAACCCATTTATAATGGATTCTAACCAATATATAGTCCAAACTATAGTTTTGAAACTTTGGGAAGAAAATCTTCCCGTTATGGTACAAATGAGAATTTGAAGAAATTTATACAAAATTGGCTCACCAATGAGTAACCAAAGTTCAATATACTAGTATAATTGTCTAAATATAGCTTTGAACCCCTTTAGAATGGATTGTAACGAATATATAGTCCTAACTATAGTTTTGAAACTTTGGGAAGAAAATCGTCCCGTTTTAGTGCAAATGGGAATTTGAAGAAATTTACACATAATTGGTGACCAAGGAGTAACCAAAGTTCAATATATTAGTATAATAGTCAAAGTATAGCTTTGAACCCATTTATAATGGATTCTAACCAATATATAGTCCAAACTATAGTTTTAAAACTTTGGAAGCAAATCTTCCCGTTATGGTACAAATGGGAATTTGAAGAAATTTATACAAAATTGGCTCACCAATGAGTAACCAAAGTTCAATATACTAGTATAATAGTCTAAATATAGCTTTGAACCCCTTTAGAATAGATTGTAACGAATATATAGTCCTAACTATAGTTTTGAAACTTTGGGAAGAAAATCGTCCCGCTTTGGTACAAATGGGAATTTGAAGAAATGTAGACAAAATTGGTGACCAAGGAGTAACCAAAGTTCAATATACTAGTATAATAGTCTAAATATAGCTTTGAACCCTTTTAGAATGAAATCTAACCAATATATAATCCTAACTATAGTTCTGAAACTTTTGAAAGAAAATCGTCCCGTTATAGCACAAAAGGGAATTTGAAGAAATTTATACAAATTGGCTGACCAAGGAGTAACCAAAGTTCAATATATTATTATAATAGTCTACATATAGCTTTGAACCCCTTTAGAATGGATTCTAATCAATATATAGTCCAAACTATAGTTTTGAAACTTTGGGAAGCAAATCGTCCCGTTTTGGTGCAAATGGGAATTTGAAGAAATGTAGACATAATTGGTGACCAAGGAGTAACCAAAGTTCAATATATTAGTATAATAGTCAAAGTATAGCTTTGAACCCATTTATAATGGATTCTAACCAATATATAGTCCAAACTATAGTTTTGAAACTTTGGGAAGAAAATCTTCCCGTTATGGTACAAATGAGAATTTGAAGAAATTTATACAAAATTGGCTCACCAATGAGTAACCAAAATTCAATATACTAGTATAATTGTCTAAATATAGCTTTGAACCCCTTTAGAATGGATTGTAACGAATATATAGTCCTAACTATAGTTTTGAAACTTTGGGAAGAAAATCGTCCCGTTATAGTGCAAATGGGAATTTGAAGAAACGTAGACATAAATGGTGACCAGGGAGTAACCAAAGTTCAATATATTAGTATAATAGTCTACATATAGCTTTGAACCCCTTTAGAATGGATTCTAACCAATATATAGTCCAAACTATAGTTTTGACACTTTGGGAAGCAAATCGTCCCATTTTGGTGCAAATGGAAATTTGAAGAAATGTAGACATAATTGGTGACCAAGGACTAACCAAAATTCAATATATTAGTATAATAGTCAAAGTATAGCTTTGAACCCATTTATAATGGATTCTAACCAATATATAGTCCAAACTATAGTTTTAAAACTTTGGGAAGAAAATCTTCCCGTTATGGTACAAATAAAAATTTGAAGAAATTTATACAAAATTGGCTCACCAATGAGTAACCAAAGTTCAATATACTAGTATAATAGTCTAAATATAGCTTTGAACCCCTTTAGAATGGATTGTAACGAATATATAGTCCTAACTATAGTTTTGAAACTTTGGGAAGAAAATCGTCCCGCTTTGGTACAAATGGGAATTTGAAGAAATGTAGACAAAATTGGTGACCAAGGAGTAACCAAAGTTCAATATACTAGTATAATAGTCTAAATATAGCTTTGAACCCTTTTAGAATGAAATCTAACCAATATATAATCCTAACTATAGTTTTGAAACTTTTGAAAGAAAATCGTCCCGTTATAGCACAAAAGGGAATTTGAAGAAATTTATACAAATTGGCTGACCAAGGAGTAACCAAAGTTCAATATATTATTATAATAGTCTACATATAGCTTTGAACCCCTTTAGAATGGATTCTAATCAATATATAGTCCAAACTATAGTTTTGAAACTTTGGGAAGCAAATCGTCCCGTTTTGGTGCAAATGGGAATTTGAAGAAATGTAGACATAATTGGTGACCAAGGAGTAACCAAAGTTCAATATATTAGTATAATAGTCAAAGTATAGCTTTGAACCCATTTATAATGGATTCTAACCAATATATAGTCCAAACTATAGTTTTGAAACTTTGGGAAGAAAATCTTCCCGTTATGGTACAAATGAGAATTTGAAGAAATTTATACAAAATTGGCTCACCAATGAGTAACCAAAGTTCAATATACTAGTATAATAGTCTAAATATAGCTTTGAACCCCTTTAGAATGGATTGTAACGAATATATAGTCCTAACTATAGTTTTGAAACTTTGGGAAGAAAATCGTCCCGCTTTGGTACAAATGGGAATTTGAAGAAATGTAGACAAAATTGGTGACCAAGGAGTAACCAAAGTTCAATATACTAGTATAATAGTCTAAATATAGCTTTGAACCCTTTTAGAATGAAATCTAACCAATATATAATCCTAACTATAGTTTTGAAACTTTTGAAAGAAAATCGTCCCGTTATAGCACAAAAGGGAATTTGAAGAAATTTATACAAATTGGCTGACCAAGGAGTAACCAAAGTTCAATATATTATTATAATAGTCTACATATAGCTTTGAACCCCTTTAGAATGGATTCTAATCAATATATAGTCCAAACTATAGTTTTGAAACTTTGGGAAGCAAATCGTCCCGTTTTGGTGCAAATGGGAATTTGAAGAAATGTAGACATAATTGGTGACCAAGGAGTAACCAAAGTTCAATATATTAGTATAATAGTCAAAGTATAGCTTTGAACCCATTTATAATGGATTCTAACCAATATATAGTCCAAACTATAGTTTTGAAACTTTGGGAAGAAAATCTTCCCGTTATGGTACAAATGAGAATTTGAAGAAATTTATACAAAATTGGCTCACCAATGAGTAACCAAAGTTCAATATACTAGTATAATAGTCTAAATATAGCTTTGAACCCCTTTAGAATGGATTGTAACGAATATATAGTCCTAACTATAGTTTTGAAACTTTGGGAAGAAAATCGTCCCGCTTTGGTACAAATGGGAATTTGAAGAAATTTAGACAAAATTGGTGACCAAGGAGTAACCAAAGTTCAATATACTAGTATAATAGTCTAAATATAGCTTTGAACCCTTTTATAATGAAATCTAACCAATATATAATCCTAACTATAGTTTTGAAACTTTTGAAAGAAAATCGTCCCGTTATAGCACAAAAGGGAATTTGAAGAAATTTATACAAATTGGCTGACCAAGGAGTAACCAAAGTTCAATATATTATTATAATAGTCTACATATAGCTTTGAACCCCTTAAGAATGGATTCTAATCAATATATAGTCCAAACTATAGTTTTGAAACTTTGGGAAGCAAATCGTCCCGTTTTGGTGCAAATGGGAATTTGAAGAAATGTAGACATAAATGGTGACCAGGGAGTAACCAAAGTTCAATATATTAGTATAATAGTCTACATATAGCTTTGAACCCCTTTAGAATGGATTCTAACCAATATATAGTCCAAACTATAGTTTTGACACTTTGGGAAGCAAATCGTCCCATTTTGGTGCAAATGGAAATTTGAAAATGTAGACATAATTGGTGACCAAGGACTAACCAAAGTTCATATATTAGTATAATAGTCAAAGTATAGCTTTGAACCCATTTATAATGGATTTTAACCAATATATAGTCCAAACTATAGTTTTAAAACATTGGGAAGAAAATCTTCCCGTTATGGTACAAATAAAAATTTGAAGAAATTTATACAAAATTGGCTCACCAATGAGTAACCAAAGTTCAATATACTAGTATAATAGTCTAAATATAGCTTTGAACCCCTTTAGAATGGATTGTAACGAATATATAGTCCTAACTATAGTTTTGAAACATTGGGAAGAAAATCGTCCCGCTTTGGTACAAATGGGAATTTGAAGAAATGTAGACAAAATTGGTGACCAAGGAGTAACCAAAGTTCAATATACTAGTATAATAGTCTAAATATAGCTTTGAACCCTTTTAGAATGAAATCTAACCAATATATAATCCTAACTATAGTTTTGAAACTTTTGAAAGAAAATCGTCCCGTTATAGCACAAAAGGGAATTTGAAGAAATTTATACAAATTGGCTGACCAAGGAGTAACCAAAGTTCAATATATTATTATAATAGTCTACAGATAGCTTTGAACCCCTTTAGAATGGATTGTAACGAATATATAGTCCTAACTATAGTTTTGAAACTTTGGGAAGAAAATCGTCCCGTTTTAGTGCAAATGGGAATTTGAAGAAATTTACACATAATTGGTGACCAAGGAGTAACCAAAGTTCAATATATTAGTATAATAGTCAAAGTATAGCTTTGAACCCATTTATAATGGATTCTAACCAATATATAGTCTAAACTATAGTTTTAAAACTTTGGGAAGAAAATCTTCCCGTTATGGTACAAATAAAAATTTGAAGAAATTTATACAAACTTGGCTCACCAATGAGTAACCAAAGTTCAATATACTAGTATAATTGTCTAAATATAGCTTTGAACCCCTTTAGAATGGATTGTAACGAATATATAGTCCTAACTATAGTTTTGAAACTTTGGGAAGAAAATCGTCCTGTTTTAGTGCAAATGGGAATTTGAAGAAATTTACACATAATTGGTGACCAAGGAGTAACCAAAGTTCAATATATTAGTATAATAGTCAAAGTATAGCTTTGAACCCGTTTATAATGGATTCTAACCAATATATAGTCCAAACTATAGTTTTGAAACTTTGGGAAGAAAATCTTCCCGTAATGGTACAAATGAGAATTTGAAGAAATTTATACAAAATTGGCTCACCAATGAGTAACCAAAGTTCAATATACTAGTATAATAGTCTAAATATAGCTTTGAACCCCTTTAGAATGGATTGTAACGAATATATAGTCCTAACTATAGTTTTGAAACTTTGGGAAGAAAATCGTCCCGTTTTAGTGCAATGGGAATTTGAAGAAATGTAGACATAATTATTGACCAAGGAGTAACCAAAGTTCAATATATTAGTATAATAGTCAAAGTATAGCTTTGAACCCATTTATAATGGATTCTAACCAATATATAGTTCAAACTATAGTTTTGAAACTTTGGGAAGCAATTCTTCCCGTTATGGTACAAATGAGAATTTGAAGAAATTTATACAAAATTGGCTCACCAATGAGTAACCAAAGTTCAATATACTAGTATAATAGTCTAAATATAGCTTTGAACCCCTTTAGAATGGATTGTAACGAATATATAGTCCTAACTATAGTTTTGAAACATTGGGAAGAAAATTGTCCCGTTTTAGTGCAAATGGGTATTTGAAGAAATGTAGACATAAATGGTGACCAAGGAGTAACCAAAGTTAAATATATTAGTATAATAGTCTACATATAGCTTTGAACCCATTTAGAATGGATTCTAACCAATATATAGTCCAAACTATAGTTTTGAAACTTTGGGAAGCAAATCGTACCGTTTTGGTGCAAATGGGAATTTGAAGAAATGTAGATATAATTGGTGAGCAAGGAGTAACCAAAGTTCAATATATTAGTATAATAGTCAAAGTATAGCTTTGAACCCATTTATATTGGATTCTAACCAATATATAGTGCAAACTATAGTTTTAAAACTTTGGGAAGAAAATCTTCCCGTTATGGTACAAATAAAAATTTGAAGAAATTTATACATAATTGGCTCACCAATGAGTAACCAAAGTTCAATATACTAGTATAATAGTCTAAATATAGCTTTGAACCCCTTTAGAATGGATTGTAACGAATATATAGTCCTAACTATAGTTTTGAAACTTTGGGAAGAAAATCGTCCCTTTAAGTGCAAATGGGAATTTGAAGAAATGTAGACATAATTGGTGACCAAGGAGGAACCAAAGTTCAATATATTAGTATAATAGTCAAAGTATAGCTTTGAACCCATTTATAATGGATTCTTACCAATATATAGTCCAAACTATAGTTTTAAAACTTTGGAAGCAAATCTTCCCGTTATGGTACAAATGGGAATTTGAAGAAATTTATACAAAATTGGCTCACCAATGAGTAACCAAAGTTCAATATACTAGTATAATAGTCTAAATATAGCTTTGAACCCCTTTAGAATAGATTCTAATGAATATATAGTCCTAACTATAGTTTTGAAACTTTGGGAAGAAAATAGTCCCGCTTTGGTACAAATGGGAATTTGAAGAAATGTAGACAAAATTGGTGACCCAGGAGTAACCAAAGTTCAATATACTAGTATAATAGTCTAAATATATCTTTGAACCCTTTTAGAATGAAATCTAACCAATATATAATCCTAACTATAGTTTTGAAACTTTTGAAAGAAAATCGTCCCGTTATAGCACAAAAAGGAATTTGAAGAAATTTATACAAATTGGCTGACCAAGGAGTAACCAAAGTTCAATATATTATTATAATAGTCTACATATAGCTTTGAACCCCTTTAGAATGGATTCTAATCAATATATAGTCCAAACTATAGTTTTGAAACTTTGGGAAGCAAATCGTCCCGTTTTGGTGCAAATGGGAATTTGAAGAAATGTAGACATAATTGGTGACCAAGGAGTAACCAAAGTACAATATATTAGTATAATAGTCAAAGTATAGCTTTGAACCCGTTTATAATGGATTCTAACCAATATATAGTCCAAACTATAGTTTTGAAACTTTGGGAAGAAAATCTTCCCGTTATGGTACAAATGAGAATTTGAAGAAATTTATACAAAATTGGCTCACCAATGAGTAACCAAAGTTCAATATACTAGTATAATAGTCTAAATATAGCTTTGAACCCCTTTAGAATGGATTGTAACGAATATATAGTCCTAACTATAGTTTTGAAACTTTGGGAAGAAAATCGTCCCGTTTTAGTGCAAATGGGAATTTGAAGAAATGTAGACATAATTATTGACCAAGGAGTAACCAAAGTTCAATATATTAGTATAATAGTCAAAGTATAGCTTTGAACCCATTTATAATGGATTCTAACCAATATATAGTCCAAACTATAGTTTTGAAACTTTGGGAAGCAATTCTTCCCGTTATGGTACAAATGAGAATTTGAAGAAATTTATACAAAATTGGCTCACCAATGAGTAACCAAAGTTCAATATACTAGTATAATAGTCTAAATATAGCTTTGAACCCCTTTAGAATGGATTGTAACGAATATATAGTCTTAACTATAGTTTTGAAACATTGGGAAGAAAATCGTCCCGTTTTAGTGCAAATGGGTATTTGAAGAAATGTAGACATAAATGGTGACCAAGGAGTAACCAAAGTTCAATATATTAGTATAATAGTCTACATATAGCTTTGAACCCATTTAGAATGGATTCTAACCAATATATAGTCCAAACTATAGTTTTGAAACTTTGGGAAGCAAATCGTACCTTTTGGTGCAAATGGGAATTTGAAGAAATGTAGATATAATTGGTGAGCAAGGAGTAACCAAAGTTCAATATATTAGTATAATAGTCAAAGTATAGCTTTGAACCCATTTATATTGGATTCTAACCAATATATAGTGCAAACTATAGTTTTAAAACTTTGGGAAGAAAATCTTCCCGTTATGGTACAAATAAAAATTTGAAGAAATTTATACATAATTGGCTCACCAATGAGTAACCAAAGTTCAATATACTAGTATAATAGTCTAAATATAGCTTTGAACCCCTTTAGAATGGATTGTAACGAATATATAGTCCTAACTATAGTTTTGAAACTTTGGGAAGAAAATCGTCCCTTTTAGTGCAAATGGGAATTTGAAGAAATGTAGACATAATTGGTGACCAAGGAGGAACCAAAGCTCAATATATTAGTATAATAGTCAAAGTATAGCTTTGAACCCATTTATAATGGATTCTAACCAATATATAGTCCAAACTATAGTTTTAAAACTTTGGAAGCAAATCTTCCCGTTATGGTACAAATGGGAAATTGAAGAAATTTATACAAAATTGGCTCACCAATGAGTAACCAAAGTTCAATATACTAGTATAATAGTCTAAATATAGCTTTGAACCCCTTTAGAATAGATTCTAATGAATATATAGTCCTAACTATAGTTTTGAAACTTTGGGAAGAAAATAGTCCCGCTTTGGTACAAATGGGAATTTGAAGAAATGTAGACAAAATTGGTGACCCAGGAGTAACCAAAGTTCAATATACTAGTATAATAGTCTAAATATATCTTTGAACCCTTTTAGAATGAAATCTAACCAATATATAATCCTAACTATAGTTTTGAAACTTTTGAAAGATAATCGTCCCGTTATAGCACAAAAAGGAATTTGAAGAAATTTATACAAATTGGCTGACCAAGGAGTAACCAAAGTTCAATATATTATTATAATAGTCTACATATAGCTTTGAACCCCTTTAGAATGGATTCTAATCAATATATAGTCCAAACTATAGTTTTGAAACTTTGGGAAGCAAATCGTCCCGTTTTGGTGCAAATGGGAATTTGAAGAAATGTAGACATAATTGGTGACCAAGGAGTAACCAAAGTACAATATATTAGTATAATAGTCAAAGTATAGCTTTGAACCCGTTTATAATGGATTCTAACCAATATATAGTCCAAACTATAGTTTTGAAACTTTGGGAAGAAAATCTTCCCGTTATGGTACAAATGAGAATTTGAAGAAATTTATACAAAATTGGCTCACCAATGAGTAACCAAAGTTCAATATACTAGTATAATAGTCTAAATATAGCTTTGAACCCCTTTAGAATGGATTGTAACGAATATATAGTCCTAACTATAGTTTTGAAACTTTGGGAAGAAAATCGTCCCGTTTTAGTGCAAATGGGAATTTGAAGAAATGTAGACATAATTATTGACCAAGGAGTAACCAAAGTTCAATATATTAGTATAATAGTCAAAGTATAGCTTTGAACCCATTTATAATGGATTCTAACCAATATATAGTCCAAACTATAGTTTTGAAACTTTGGGAAGCAATTCTTCCCGTTATGGTACAAATGAGAATTTGAAGAAATTTATACAAAATTGGCTCACCAATGAGTAACCAAAGTTCAATATACTAGTATAATAGTCTAAATATAGCTTTGAACCCCTTTAGAATGGATTGTAACGAATATATAGTCTTAACTATAGTTTTGAAACATTGGGAAGAAAATCGTCCCGTTTTAGTGCAAATGGGTATTTGAAGAAATGTAGACATAAATGGTGACCAAGGAGTAACCAAAGTTCAATATATTAGTATAATAGTCTACATATAGCTTTGAACCCATTTAGAATGGATTCTAACCAATATATAGTCCAAACTATAGTTTTGAAACTTTGGGAAGCAAATCGTACCTTTTGGTGCAAATGGGAATTTGAAGAAATGTAGATATAATTGGTGAGCAAGGAGTAACCAAAGTTCAATATATTAGTATAATAGTCAAAGTATAGCTTTGAACCCATTTATATTGGATTCTAACCAATATATAGTGCAAACTATAGTTTTAAAACTTTGGGAAGAAAATCTTCCCGTTATGGTACAAATAAAAATTTGAAGAAATTTATACATAATTGGCTCACCAATGAGTAACCAAAGTTCAATATACTAGTATAATAGTCTAAATATAGCTTTGAACCCCTTTAGAATGGATTGTAACGAATATATAGTCCTAACTATAGTTTTGAAACTTTGGGAAGAAAATCGTCCCTTTTAGTGCAAATGGGAATTTGAAGAAATGTAGACATAATTGGTGACCAAGGAGGAACCAAAGCTCAATATATTAGTATAATAGTCAAAGTATAGCTTTGAACCCATTTATAATGGATTCTAACCAATATATAGTCCAAACTATAGTTTTAAAACTTTGGAAGCAAATCTTCCCGTTATGGTACAAATGGGAAATTGAAGAAATTTATACAAAATTGGCTCACCAATGAGTAACCAAAGTTCAATATACTAGTATAATAGTCTAAATATAGCTTTGAACCCCTTTAGAATAGATTCTAATGAATATATAGTCCTAACTATAGTTTTGAAACTTTGGGAAGAAAATAGTCCCGCTTTGGTACAAATGGGAATTTGAAGAAATGTAGACAAAATTGGTGACCCAGGAGTAACCAAAGTTCAATATACTAGTATAATAGTCTAAATATATCTTTGAACCCTTTTAGAATGAAATCTAACCAATATATAATCCTAACTATAGTTTTGAAACTTTTGAAAGATAATCGTCCCGTTATAGCACAAAAAGGAATTTGAAGAAATTTATACAAATTGGCTGACCAAGGAGTAACCAAAGTTCAATATATTATTATAATAGTCTACATATAGCTTTGAACCCCTTTAGAATGGATTCTAATCAATATATAGTCCAAACTATAGTTTTGAAACTTTGGGAAGCAAATCGTCCCGTTTTGGTGCAAATGGGAATTTGAAGAAATGTAGACATAATTGGTGACCAAGGAGTAACCAAAGTACAATATATTAGTATAATAGTCAAAGTATAGCTTTGAACCCGTTTATAATGGATTCTAACCAATATATAGTCCAAACTATAGTTTTGAAACTTTGGGAAGAAAATCTTCCCGTTATGGTACAAATGAGAATTTGAAGAAATTTATACAAAATTGGCTCACCAATGAGTAACCAAAGTTCAATATACTAGTATAATAGTCTAAATATAGCTTTGAACCCCTTTAGAATGGATTGTAACGAATATATAGTCCTAACTATAGTTTTGAAACTTTGGGAAGAAAATCGTCCCGTTTTAGTGCAAATGGGAATTTGAAGAAATGTAGACATAATTATTGACCAAGGAGTAACCAAAGTTCAATATATTAGTATAATAGTCAAAGTATAGCTTTGAACCCATTTATAATGGATTCTAACCAATATATAGTCCAAACTATAGTTTTGAAACTTTGGGAAGCAATTCTTCCCGTTATGGTACAAATGAGAATTTGAAGAAATTTATACAAAATTGGCTCACCAATGAGTAACCAAAGTTCAATATACTAGTATAATAGTCTAAATATAGCTTTGAACCCCTTTAGAATGGATTGTAACGAATATATAGTCTTAACTATAGTTTTGAAACATTGGGAAGAAAATCGTCCCGTTTTAGTGCAAATGGGTATTTGAAGAAATGTAGACATAAATGGTGACCAAGAAGTAACCAAAGTTCAATATATTAGTATAATAGTCTACATATAGCTTTGAACCCATTTAGAATGGATTCTAACCAATATATAGTCCAAACTATAGTTTTGAAACTTTGGGAATTAAATCGTACCTTTTGGTGCAAATGGGAATTTGAAGAAATGTAGATATAATTGGTGAGCAAGGAGTAACCAAAGTTCAATATATTAGTATAATAGTCAAAGTATAGCTTTGAACCCATTTATATTGGATTCTAACCAATATATAGTGCAAACTATAGTTTTAAAACTTTGGGAAGAAAATCTTCCCGTTATGGTACAAATAAAAATTTGAAGAAATTTATACATAATTGGCTCACCAATGAGTAACCAAAGTTCAATATACTAGTATAATAGTCTAAATATAGCTTTGAACCCCTTTAGAATGGATTGTAACGAATATATAGTCCTAACTATAGTTTTGAAACTTTGGGAAGAAAATCGTCCCTTTTAGTGCAAATGGGAATTTGAAGAAATGTAGACATAATTGGTGACCAAGGAGGAACCAAAGCTCAATATATTAGTATAATAGTCAAAGTATAGCTTTGAACCCATTTATAATGGATTCTAACCAATATATAGTCCAAACTATAGTTTTAAAACTTTGGAAGCAAATCTTCCCGTTATGGTACAAATGGGAAATTGAAGAAATTTATACAAAATTGGCTCACCAATGAGTAACCAAAGTTCAATATACTAGTATAATAGTCTAAATATAGCTTTGAACCCCTTTAGAATAGATTCTAATGAATATATAGTCCTAACTATAGTTTTGAAACTTTGGGAAGAAAATAGTCCCGCTTTGGTACAAATGGGAATTTGAAGAAATGTAGACAAAATTGGTGACCCAGGAGTAACCAAAGTTCAATATACTAGTATAATAGTCTAAATATATCTTTGAACCCTTTTAGAATGAAATCTAACCAATATATAATCCTAACTATAGTTTTGAAACTTTTGAAAGATAATCGTCCCGTTATAGCACAAAAAGGAATTTGAAGAAATTTATACAAATTGGCTGACCAAGGAGTAACCAAAGTTCAATATATTATTATAATAGTCTACATATAGCTTTGAACCCCTTTAGAATGGATTCTAATCAATATATAGTCCAAACTATAGTTTTGAAACTTTGGGAAGCAAATCGTCCCGTTTTGGTGCAAATGGGAATTTGAAGAAATGTAGACATAATTGGTGACCAAGGAGTAACCAAAGTACAATATATTAGTATAATAGTCAAAGTATAGCTTTGAACCCGTTTATAATGGATTCTAACCAATATATAGTCCAAACTATAGTTTTGAAACTTTGGGAAGAAAATCTTCCCGTTATGGTACAAATGAGAATTTGAAGAAATTTATACAAAATTGGCTCACCAATGAGTAACCAAAGTTCAATATACTAGTATAATAGTCTAAATATAGCTTTGAACCCCTTTAGAATGGATTGTAACGAATATATAGTCCTAACTATAGTTTTGAAACTTTGGGAAGAAAATCGTCCCGTTTTAGTGCAAATGGGAATTTGAAGAAATGTAGACATAATTATTGACCAAGGAGTAACCAAAGTTCAATATATTAGTATAATAGTCAAAGTATAGCTTTGAACCCATTTATAATGGATTCTAACCAATATATAGTCCAAACTATAGTTTTGAAACTTTGGGAAGCAATTCTTCCCGTTATGGTACAAATGAGAATTTGAAGAAATTTATACAAAATTGGCTCACCAATGAGTAACCAAAGTTCAATATACTAGTATAATAGTCTAAATATAGCTTTGAACCCCTTTAGAATGGATTGTAACGAATATATAGTCTTAACTATAGTTTTGAAACATTGGGAAGAAAATCGTCCCGTTTTAGTGCAAATGGGTATTTGAAGAAATGTAGACATAAATGGTGACCAAGGAGTAACCAAAGTTCAATATATTAGTATAATAGTCTACATATAGCTTTGAACCCATTTAGAATGGATTCTAACCAATATATAGTCCAAACTATAGTTTTGAAACTTTGGGAAGCAAATCGTACCTTTTGGTGCAAATGGGAATTTGAAGAAATGTAGATATAATTGGTGAGCAAGGAGTAACCAAAGTTCAATATATTAGTATAATAGTCAAAGTATAGCTTTGAACCCATTTATATTGGATTCTAACCAATATATAGTGCAAACTATAGTTTTAAAACTTTGGGAAGAAAATCTTCCCGTTATGGTACAAATAAAAATTTGAAGAAATTTATACATAATTGGCTCACCAATGAGTAACCAAAGTTCAATATACTAGTATAATAGTCTAAATATAGCTTTGAACCCCTTTAGAATGGATTGTAACGAATATATAGTCCTAACTATAGTTTTGAAACTTTGGGAAGAAAATCGTCCCTTTTAGTGCAAATGGGAATTTGAAGAAATGTAGACATAATTGGTGACCAAGGAGGAACCAAAGCTCAATATATTAGTATAATAGTCAAAGTATAGCTTTGAACCCATTTATAATGGATTCTAACCAATATATAGTCCAAACTATAGTTTTAAAACTTTGGAAGCAAATCTTCCCGTTATGGTACAAATGGGAAATTGAAGAAATTTATACAAAATTGGCTCACCAATGAGTAACCAAAGTTCAATATACTAGTATAATAGTCTAAATATAGCTTTGAACCCCTTTAGAATAGATTCTAATGAATATATAGTCCTAACTATAGTTTTGAAACTTTGGGAAGAAAATAGTCCCGCTTTGGTACAAATGGGAATTTGAAGAAATGTAGACAAAATTGGTGACCCAGGAGTAACCAAAGTTCAATATACTAGTATAATAGTCTAAATATATCTTTGAACCCTTTTAGAATGAAATCTAACCAATATATAATCCTAACTATAGTTTTGAAACTTTTGAAAGATAATCGTCCCGTTATAGCACAAAAAGGAATTTGAAGAAATTTATACAAATTGGCTGACCAAGGAGTAACCAAAGTTCAATATATTATTATAATAGTCTACATATAGCTTTGAACCCCTTTAGAATGGATTCTAATCAATATATAGTCCAAACTATAGTTTTGAAACTTTGGGAAGCAAATCGTCCCGTTTTGGTGCAAATGGGAATTTGAAGAAATGTAGACATAATTGGTGACCAAGGAGTAACCAAAGTACAATATATTAGTATAATAGTCAAAGTATAGCTTTGAACCCGTTTATAATGGATTCTAACCAATATATAGTCCAAACTATAGTTTTGAAACTTTGGGAAGAAAATCTTCCCGTTATGGTACAAATGAGAATTTGAAGAAATTTATACAAAATTGGCTCACCAATGAGTAACCAAAGTTCAATATACTAGTATAATAGTCTAAATATAGCTTTGAACCCCTTTAGAATGGATTGTAACGAATATATAGTCCTAACTATAGTTTTGAAACTTTGGGAAGAAAATCGTCCCGTTTTAGTGCAAATGGGAATTTGAAGAAATGTAGACATAATTATTGACCAAGGAGTAACCAAAGTTCAATATATTAGTATAATAGTCAAAGTATAGCTTTGAACCCATTTATAATGGATTCTAACCAATATATAGTCCAAACTATAGTTTTGAAACTTTGGGAAGCAATTCTTCCCGTTATGGTACAAATGAGAATTTGAAGAAATTTATACAAAATTGGCTCACCAATGAGTAACCAAAGTTCAATATACTAGTATAATAGTCTAAATATAGCTTTGAACCCCTTTAGAATGGATTGTAACGAATATATAGTCTTAACTATAGTTTTGAAACATTGGGAAGAAAATCGTCCCGTTTTAGTGCAAATGGGTATTTGAAGAAATGTAGACATAAATGGTGACCAAGGAGTAACCAAAGTTCAATATATTAGTATAATAGTCTACATATAGCTTTGAACCCATTTAGAATGGATTCTAACCAATATATAGTCCAAACTATAGTTTTGAAACTTTGGGAAGCAAATCGTACCTTTTGGTGCAAATGGGAATTTGAAGAAATGTAGATATAATTGGTGAGCAAGGAGTAACCAAAGTTCAATATATTAGTATAATAGTCAAAGTATAGCTTTGAACCCATTTATATTGGATTCTAACCAATATATAGTGCAAACTATAGTTTTAAAACTTTGGGAAGAAAATCTTCCCGTTATGGTACAAATAAAAATTTGAAGAAATTTATACATAATTGGCTCACCAATGAGTAACCAAAGTTCAATATACTAGTATAATAGTCTAAATATAGCTTTGAACCCCTTTAGAATGGATTGTAACGAATATATAGTCCTAACTATAGTTTTGAAACTTTGGGAAGAAAATCGTCCCTTTTAGTGCAAATGGGAATTTGAAGAAATGTAGACATAATTGGTGACCAAGGAGTAACCAAAGTACAATATATTAGTATAATAGTCAAAGTATAGCTTTGAACCCGTTTATAATGGATTCTAACCAATATATAGTCCAAACTATAGTTTTGAAACTTTGGGAAGAAAATCTTCCCGTTATGGTACAAATGAGAATTTGAAGAAATTTATACAAAATTGGCTCACCAATGAGTAACCAAAGTTCAATATACTAGTATAATAGTCTAAATATAGCTTTGAACCCCTTTAGAATGGATTGTAACGAATATATAGTCCTAACTATAGTTTTGAAACTTTGGGAAGAAAATCGTCCCGTTTTAGTGCAAATGGGAATTTGAAGAAATGTAGACATAATTATTGACCAAGGAGTAACCAAAGTTCAATATATTAGTATAATAGTCAAAGTATAGCTTTGAACCCATTTATAATGGATTCTAACCAATATATAGTCCAAACTATAGTTTTGAAACTTTGGGAAGCAATTCTTCCCGTTATGGTACAAATGAGAATTTGAAGAAATTTATACAAAATTGGCTCACCAATGAGTAACCAAAGTTCAATATACTAGTATAATAGTCTAAATATAGCTTTGAACCCCTTTAGAATGGATTGTAACGAATATATAGTCTTAACTATAGTTTTGAAACATTGGGAAGAAAATCGTCCCGTTTTAGTGCAAATGGGTATTTGAAGAAATGTAGACATAAATGGTGACCAAGGAGTAACCAAAGTTCAATATATTAGTATAATAGTCTACATATAGCTTTGAACCCATTTAGAATGGATTCTAACCAATATATAGTCCAAACTATAGTTTTGAAACTTTGGGAAGCAAATCGTACCTTTTGGTGCAAATGGGAATTTGAAGAAATGTAGATATAATTGGTGAGCAAGGAGTAACCAAAGTTCAATATATTAGTATAATAGTCAAAGTATAGCTTTGAACCCATTTATATTGGATTCTAACCAATATATAGTGCAAACTATAGTTTTAAAACTTTGGGAAGAAAATCTTCCCGTTATGGTACAAATAAAAATTTGAAGAAATTTATACATAATTGGCTCACCAATGAGTAACCAAAGTTCAATATACTAGTATAATAGTCTAAATATAGCTTTGAACCCCTTTAGAATGGATTGTAACGAATATATAGTCCTAACTATAGTTTTGAAACTTTGGGAAGAAAATCGTCCCTTTTAGTGCAAATGGGAATTTGAAGAAATGTAGACATAATTGGTGACCAAGGAGGAACCAAAGCTCAATATATTAGTATAATAGTCAAAGTATAGCTTTGAACCCATTTATAATGGATTCTAACCAATATATAGTCCAAACTATAGTTTTAAAACTTTGGAAGCAAATCTTCCCGTTATGGTACAAATGGGAAATTGAAGAAATTTATACAAAATTGGCTCACCAATGAGTAACCAAAGTTCAATATACTAGTATAATAGTCTAAATATAGCTTTGAACCCCTTTAGAATAGATTCTAATGAATATATAGTCCTAACTATAGTTTTGAAACTTTGGGAAGAAAATAGTCCCGCTTTG
The DNA here is from genome assembly GCA_951804385.1 of Trifolium dubium. Taxonomy (NCBI): domain Eukaryota; kingdom Viridiplantae; phylum Streptophyta; class Magnoliopsida; order Fabales; family Fabaceae; genus Trifolium; species Trifolium dubium. The sequence goes on from OX638073.1 coordinate 17,333,781, forward strand.
GTACAAATGGGAATTTGAAGAAATGTAGACAAAATTGGTGACCCAGGAGTAACCAAAGTTCAATATACTAGTATAATAGTCTAAATATATCTTTGAACCCTTTTAGAATGAAATCTAACCAATATATAATCCTAACTATAGTTTTGAAACTTTTGAAAGATAATCGTCCCGTTATAGCACAAAAAGGAATTTGAAGAAATTTATACAAATTGGCTGACCAAGGAGTAACCTAAGTTCAATATATTATTATAATAGTCTACATATAGCTTTGAACCCCTTTAGAATGGATTCTAATCAATATATAGTCCAAACTATAGTTTTGAAACTTTGGGAAGCAAATCGTCCCGTTTTGGTGCAAATGGGAATTTGAAGAAATGTAGACATAATTGGTGACCAAGGAGTAACCAAAGTACAATATATTAGTATAATAGTCAAAGTATAGCTTTGAACCCGTTTATAATGGATTCTAACCAATATATAGTCCAAACTATAGTTTTGAAACTTTGGGAAGAAAATCTTCCCGTTATGGTACAAATGAGAATTTGAAGAAATTTATACAAAATTGGCTCACCAATGAGTAACCAAAGTTCAATATACTAGTATAATAGTCTAAATATAGCTTTGAACCCCTTTAGAATGGATTGTAACGAATATATAGTCCTAACTATAGTTTTGAAACTTTGGGAAGAAAATCGTCCCGTTTTAGTGCAAATGAGAATTTGAAGAAATGTAGACATAATTATTGACCAAGGAGTAACCAAAGTTCAATATATTAGTATAATAGTCAAAGTATAGCTTTGAACCCATTTATAATGGATTCTAACCAATATATAGTCCAAACTATAGTTTTGAAACTTTGGGAAGCAATTCTTCCCGTTATGGTACAAATGAGAATTTGAAGAAATTTATACAAAATTGGCTCACCAATGAGTAACCAAAGTTCAATATACTAGTATAATAGTCTAAATATAGCTTTGAACCCCTTTAGAATGGATTGTAACGAATATATAGTCTTAACTATAGTTTTGAAACATTGGGAAGAAAATCGTCCCGTTTTAGTGCAAATGGGTATTTGAAGAAATGTAGACATAAATGGTGACCAAGGAGTAACCAAAGTTCAATATATTAGTATAATAGTCTACATATAGCTTTGAACCCATTTAGAATGGATTCTAACCAATATATAGTCCAAACTATAGTTTTGAAACTTTGGGAAGCAAATCGTACCTTTTGGTGCAAATGGGAATTTGAAGAAATGTAGATATAATTGGTGAGCAAGGAGTAACCAAAGTTCAATATATTAGTATAATAGTCAAAGTATAGCTTTGAACCCATTTATATTGGATTCTAACCAATATATAGTGCAAACTATAGTTTTAAAACTTTGGGAAGAAAATCTTCCCGTTATGGTACAAATAAAAATTTGAAGAAATTTATACATAATTGGCTCACCAATGAGTAACCAAAGTTCAATATACTAGTATAATAGTCTAAATATAGCTTTGAACCCCTTTAGAATGGATTGTAACGAATATATAGTCCTAACTATAGTTTTGAAACTTTGGGAAGAAAATCGTCCCTTTTAGTGCAAATGGGAATTTGAAGAAATGTAGACATAATTGGTGACCAAGGAGGAACCAAAGCTCAATATATTAGTATAATAGTCAAAGTATAGCTTTGAACCCATTTATAATGGATTCTAACCAATATATAGTCCAAACTATAGTTTTAAAACTTTGGAAGCAAATCTTCCCGTTATGGTACAAATGGGAAATTGAAGAAATTTATACAAAATTGGCTCACCAATGAGTAACCAAAGTTCAATATACTAGTATAATAGTCTAAATATAGCTTTGAACCCCTTTAGAATAGATTCTAATGAATATATAGTCCTAACTATAGTTTTGAAACTTTGGGAAGAAAATAGTCCCGCTTTGGTACAAATGGGAATTTGAAGAAATGTAGACAAAATTGGTGACCCAGGAGTAACCAAAGTTCAATATACTAGTATAATAGTCTAAATATATCTTTGAACCCTTTTAGAATGAAATCTAACCAATATATAATCCTAACTATAGTTTTGAAACTTTTGAAAGATAATCGTCCCGTTATAGCACAAAAAGGAATTTGAAGAAATTTATACAAATTGGCTGACCAAGGAGTAACCAAAGTTCAATATATTATTATAATAGTCTACATATAGCTTTGAACCCCTTTAGAATGGATTCTAATCAATATATAGTCCAAACTATAGTTTTGAAACTTTGGGAAGCAAATCGTCCCGTTTTGGTGCAAATGGGAATTTGAAGAAATGTAGACATAATTGGTGACCAAGGAGTAACCAAAGTACAATATATTAGTATAATAGTCAAAGTATAGCTTTGAACCCGTTTATAATGGATTCTAACCAATATATAGTCCAAACTATAGTTTTGAAACTTTGGGAAGAAAATCTTCCCGTTATGGTACAAATGAGAATTTGAAGAAATTTATACAAAATTGGCTCACCAATGAGTAACCAAAGTTCAATATACTAGTATAATAGTCTAAATATAGCTTTGAACCCCTTTAGAATGGATTGTAACGAATATATAGTCCTAACTATAGTTTTGAAACTTTGGGAAGAAAATCGTCCCGTTTTAGTGCAAATGGGAATTTGAAGAAATGTAGACATAATTATTGACCAAGGAGTAACCAAAGTTCAATATATTAGTATAATAGTCAAAGTATAGCTTTGAACCCATTTATAATGGATTCTAACCAATATATAGTCCAAACTATAGTTTTGAAACTTTGGGAAGCAATTCTTCCCGTTATGGTACAAATGAGAATTTGAAGAAATTTATACAAAATTGGCTCACCAATGAGTAACCAAAGTTCAATATACTAGTATAATAGTCTAAATATAGCTTTGAACCCCTTTAGAATGGATTGTAACGAATATATAGTCTTAACTATAGTTTTGAAACATTGGGAAGAAAATCGTCCCGTTTTAGTGCAAATGGGTATTTGAAGAAATGTAGACATAAATGGTGACCAAGGAGTAACCAAAGTTCAATATATTAGTATAATAGTCTACATATAGCTTTGAACCCATTTAGAATGGATTCTAACCATATAGTCCAAACTATAGTTTTGAAACTTTGGGAAGCAAATCGTACCTTTTGGTGCAAATGGGAATTTGAAGAAATGTAGATATAATTGGCGAGCAAGGAGTAACCAAAGTTCAATATATTAGTATAATAGTCAAAGTATAGCTTTGAACCCATTTATATTGGATTCTAACCAATATATAGTGCAAACTATAGTTTTAAAACTTTGGGAAGAAAATCTTCCCGTTATGGTACAAATAAAAATTTGAAGAAATTTATACATAATTGGCTCACCAATGAGTAACCAAAGTTCAATATACTAGTATAATAGTCTAAATATAGCTTTGAACCCCTTTAGAATGGATTGTAACGAATATATAGTCCTAACTATAGTTTTGAAACTTTGGGAAGAAAATCGTCCCTTTTAGTGCAAATGGGAATTTGAAGAAATGTAGACATAATTGGTGACCAAGGAGGAACCAAAGCTCAATATATTAGTATAATAGTCAAAGTATAGCTTTGAACCCATTTATAATGGATTCTAACCAATATATAGTCCAAACTATAGTTTTAAAACTTTGGAAGCAAATCTTCCCGTTATGGTACAAATGGGAAATTGAAGAAATTTATACAAAATTGGCTCACCAATGAGTAACCAAAGTTCAATATACTAGTATAATAGTCTAAATATAGCTTTGAACCCCTTTAGAATAGATTCTAATGAATATATAGTCCTAACTATAGTTTTGAAACTTTGGGAAGAAAATAGTCCCGCTTTGGTACAAATGGGAATTTGAAGAAATGTAGACAAAATTGGTGACCCAGGAGTAACCAAAGTTCAATATACTAGTATAATAGTCTAAATATATCTTTGAACCCTTTTAGAATGAAATCTAACCAATATATAATCCTAACTATAGTTTTGAAACTTTTGAAAGATAATCGTCCCGTTATAGCACAAAAAGGAATTTGAAGAAATTTATACAAATTGGCTGACCAAGGAGTAACCAAAGTTCAATATATTATTATAATAGTCTACATATAGATTTGAACCCCTTTAGAATGGATTCTAATCAATATATAGTCCAAACTATAGTTTTGAAACTTTGGGAAGCAAATCGTCCCGTTTTGGTGCAAATGGGAATTTGAAGAAATGTAGACATAATTGGTGACCAAGGAGTAACCAAAGTACAATATATTAGTATAATAGTCAAAGTATAGCTTTGAACCCGTTTATAATGGATTCTAACCAATATATAGTCCAAACTATAGTTTTGAAACTTTGGGAAGAAAATCTTCCCGTTATGGTACAAATGAGAATTTGAAGAAATTTATACAAAATTGGCTCACCAATGAGTAACCAAAGTTCAATATACTAGTATAATAGTCTAAATATAGCTTTGAACCCCTTTAGAATGGATTGTAACGAATATATAGTCCTAACTATAGTTTTGAAACTTTGGGAAGAAAATAGTCCCGCTTTGGTACAAATGGGAATTTGAAGAAATGTAGACAAAATTGGTGACCAAGGAGTAACCAAAGTTCAATATACTAGTATAATAGTCTAAATATATCTTTGAACCCTTTTAGAATGAAATCTAACCAATATATAATCCTAACTATAGTTTTGAAACTTTTGAAAGAAAATCGTCCCGTTATAGCACAAAAAGGAATTTGAAGAAATTTATACAAATTGGCTGACCAAGGAGTAACCAAAGTTCAATATATTATTATAATAGTCTACATATAGCTTTGAACCCCTTTAGAATGGATTCTAATCAATATATAGTCCAAACTATAGTTTTGAAACTTTGGGAAGAAAATCGTCCCGTTTTAGTGCAAATGGGAATTTGAAGAAATGTAGACATAATTATTGACCAAGGAGTAACCAAAGTTCAATATATTAGTATAATAGTCAAAGTATAGCTTTGAACCCATTTATAATGGATTCTAACCAATATATAGTCCAAACTATAGTTTTAAAACTTTGGAAGCAAATCTTCCCGTTATGGTACAAATGGGAAATTGAAGAAATTTATACAAAATTGGCTCACCAATGAGTAACCAAAGTTCAATATACTAGTATAATAGTCTAAATATAGCTTTGAACCCCTTTAGAATAGATTCTAATGAATATATAGTCCTAACTATAGTTTTGAAACTTTGGGAAGAAAATAGTCCCACTTTGGTACAAATGGGAATTTGAAGAAATGTAGACAAAATTGGTGACCCAGGAGTAACCAAAGTTCAATATACTAGTATAATAGTCTAAATATATCTTTGAACCCTTTTAGAATGAAATCTAACCAATATATAATCCTAACTATAGTTTTGAAACTTTTGAAAGATAATCGTCCCGTTATAGCACAAAAAGGAATTTGAAGAAATTTATACAAATTGGCTGACCAAGGAGTAACCAAAGTTCAATATATTATTATAATAGTCTACATATAGCTTTGAACCCCTTTAGAATGGATTCTAATCAATATATAGTCCAAACTATAGTTTTGAAACTTTGGGAAGCAAATCGTCCCGTTTTGGTGCAAATGGGAATTTGAAGAAATGTAGACATAATTGGTGACCAAGGAGTAACCAAAGTACAATATATTAGTATAATAGTCAAAGTATAGCTTTGAACCCGTTTATAATGGATTCTAACCAATATATAGTCCAAACTATAGTTTTGAAACTTTGGGAAGAAAATCTTCCCGTTATGGTACAAATGAGAATTTGAAGAAATTTATACAAAATTGGCTCACCAATGAGTAACCAAAGTTCAATATACTAGTATAATAGTCTAAATATAGCTTTGAACCCCTTTAGAATGGATTGTAACGAATATATAGTCCTAACTATAGTTTTGAAACTTTGGGAAGAAAATAGTCCCGCTTTGGTACAAATGGGAATTTGAAGAAATGTAGACAAAATTGGTGACCAAGGAGTAACCAAAGTTCAATATACTAGTATAATAGTCTAAATATATCTTTGAACCCTTTTAGAATGAAATCTAACCAATATATAATCCTAACTATAGTTTTGAAACTTTTGAAAGAAAATCGTCCCGTTATAGCACAAAAAGGAATTTGAAGAAATTTATACAAATTGGCTGACCAAGGAGTAACCAAAGTTCAATATATTATTATAATAGTCTACATATAGCTTTGAACCCCTTTAGAATGGATTCTAATCAATATATAGTCCAAACTATAGTTTTGAAACTTTGGGAAGCAAATCGTCCCGTTTTGGTGCAAATGGGAATTTGAAGAAATGTAGACATAATTGGTGACCAAGGAGTAACCAAAGTACAATATATTAGTATAATAGTCAAAGTATAGCTTTGAACCCGTTTATAATGGATTCTAACCAATATATAGTCCAAACTATAGTTTTGAAACTTTGGGAAGAAAATCTTCCCGTTATGGTACAAATGACAATTTGAAGAAATTTATACAAAATTGGCTCACCAATGAGTAACCAAAGTTCAATATACTAGTATAATAGTCTAAATATAGCTTTGAACCCCTTTAGAATGGATTGTAACGAATATATAGTCCTAACTATAGTTTTGAAACTTTGGCAAGAAAATCGTCCCGTTTTAGTGCAAATGGGAATTTGAAGAAATGTAGACATAATTATTGACCAAGGAGTAACCAAAGTTCAATATATTAGTATAATAGTCAAAGTATAGCTTTGAACCCATTTATAATGGATTCTAACCAATATATAGTCCAAACTATAGTTTTGAAACTTTGGGAAGCAATTCTTCCCGTTATGGTACAAATGAGAATTTGAAGAAATTTATACAAAATTGGCTCACCAATGAGTAACCAAAGTTCAATATACTAGTATAATAGTCTAAATATAGCTTTGAACCCCTTTAGAATGGATTGTAACGAATATATAGTCTTAACTATAGTTTTGAAACATTGGGAAGAAAATCGTCCCGTTTTAGTGCAAATGGGTATTTGAAGAAATGTAGACATAAATGGTGACCAAGGAGTAACCAAAGTTCAATATATTAGTATAATAGTCTACATATAGCTTTGAACCCATTTAGAATGGATTCTAACCAATATATAGTCCAAACTATAGTTTTGAAACTTTGGGAAGCAAATCGTACCTTTTGGTGCAAATGGGAATTTGAAGAAATGTAGATATAATTGGTGAGCAAGGAGTAACCAAAGTTCAATATATTAGTATAATAGTCAAAGTATAGCTTTGAACCCATTTATATTGGATTCTAACCAATATATAGTGCAAACTATAGTTTTAAAACTTTGGGAAGAAAATCTTCCCGTTATGGTACAAATAAAAATTTGAAGAAATTTATACATAATTGGCTCACCAATGAGTAACCAAAGTTCAATATACTAGTATAATAGTCTAAATATAGCTTTGAACCCCTTTAGAATGGATTGTAACGAATATATAGTCCTAACTATAGTTTTGAAACTTTGGGAAGAAAATCGTCCCTTTTAGTGCAAATGGGAATTTGAAGAAATGTAGACATAATTGGTGACCAAGGAGGAACCAAAGCTCAATATATTAGTATAATAGTCAAAGTATAGCTTTGAGCCCATTTATAATGGATTCTAACCAATATATAGTCCAAACTATAGTTTTAAAACTTTGGAAGCAAATCTTCCCGTTATGGTACAAATGGGAATTTGAAGAAATTTATACAAAATTGGCTCACCAATGAGTAACCAAAGTTCAATATACTAGTATAATAGTCTAAATATAGCTTTGAACCCCTTTAGAATAGATTCTAATGAATATATAGTCCTAACTATAGTTTTGAAACTTTGGGAAGAAAATAGTCCCGCTTTGTACAAATGGGAATTTAAAGAAATGTAGACAAAATTGGTGACCAAGGAGTAACCAAAGTTCAATATACTAGTATAATAGTCTAAATATAGCTTTGAACCCCTTTAGAATGGATTCTAATCAATATATAGTCCAAACTATAGTTTGAAACTTTGGGAAGCAAATCGTCCCGTTTTGGTGCAAATGGGAACTTGAAGAAATGTAGACATAATTGGTGACCAAGGAGTAACCAAAGTACAATATATTAGTATAATAGTCAAAGTATAGCTTTGAACCCGTTTATAATGGATTCTAACCAATATATAGTCCAAACTATAGTTTTGAAACTTTGGGAAGAAAATCTTCCCGTTATGGTACAAATGAGAATTTGAAGAAATTTATACAAAATTGGCTCACCAATGAGTAACCAAAGTTCAATATACTAGTATAATAGTCTAAATATAGCTTTGAACCCCTTTAGAATGGATTGTAACGAATATATAGTCTTAACTATAGTTTTGAAACATTGGGAAGAAAATCATCCCGTTTTAGTGCAAATGGGTATTTGAAGAAATGTAGACATAAATGGTGACCAAGGAGTAACCAAAGTTCAATATATTAGTATAATAGTCTACATATAGCTTTGAACCCATTTAGAATGGATTCTAACCAATATATAGTCCAAACTATAGTTTTGAAACTTTGGGAAGCAAATCGTACCTTTTGGTGCAAATGGGAATTTGAAGAAATGTAGATATAATTGGTGAGCAAGGAGTAACCAAAGTTCAATATATTAGTATAATAGTCAAAGTATAGCTTTGAACCCATTTATATTGGATTCTAACCAATATATAGTGCAAACTATAGTTTTAAAACTTTGGGAAGAAAATCTTCCCGTTATGGTACAAATAAAAATTTGAAGAAATTTATACATAATTGGCTCACCAATGAGTAACCAAAGTTCAATATACTAGTATAATAGTCTAAATATAGCTTTGAACCCCTTTAGAATGGATTGTAACGAATATATAGTCCTAACTATAGTTTTGAAACTTTCGGAAGAAAATCGTCCCTTTTAGTGCAAATGGGAATTTGAAGAAATGTAGACATAATTGGTGACCAAGGAGGAACCAAAGCTCAATATATTAGTATAATAGTCAAAGTATAGCTTTGAACCCATTTATAATGGATTCTAACCAATATATAGTCCAAACTATAGTTTTAAAACTTTGGAAGCAAATCTTCCCGTTATGGTACAAATGGGAAATTGAAGAAATTTATACAAAATTGGCTCACCAATGAGTAACCAAAGTTCAATATACTAGTATAATAGTCTAAATATAGCTTTGAACCCCTTTAGAATAGATTCTAATGAATATATAGTCCTAACTATAGTTTTGAAACTTTGGGAAGAAAATAGTCCCGCTTTGGTACAAATGGGAATTTGAAGAAATGTAGACAAAATTGGTGACCCAGGAGTAACCAAAGTTCAATATACTAGTATAATAGTCTAAATATATCTTTGAACCCTTTTAGAATGAAATCTAACCAATATATAATCCTAACTATAGTTTTGAAACTTTTGAAAGATAATCGTCCCGTTATAGCACAAAAAGGAATTTGAAGAAATTTATACAAATTGGCTGACCAAGGAGTAACCAAAGTTCAATATATTATTATAATAGTCTACATATAGCTTTGAACCCCTTTAGAATGGATTCTAATCAATATATAGTCCAAACTATAGTTTTGAAACTTTGGGAAGCAAATCGTCCCGTTTTGGTGCAAATGGGAATTTGAAGAAATGTAGACATAATTGGTGACCAAGGAGTAACCAAAGTACAATATATTAGTATAATAGTCAAAGTATAGCTTTGAACCCGTTTATAATGGATTCTAACCAATATATAGTCCAAACTATAGTTTTGAAACTTTGGGAAGAAAATCTTCCCGTTATGGTACAAATGAGAATTTGAAGAAATTTATACAAAATTGGCTCACCAATGAGTAACCAAAGTTCAATATACTAGTATAATAGTCTAAATATAGCTTTGAACCCCTTTAGAATGGATTGTAACGAATATATAGTCCTAACTATAGTTTTGAAACTTTGGGAAGAAAATAGTCCCGCTTTGGTACAAATGGGAATTTGAAGAAATGTAGACAAAATTGGTGACCAAGGAGTAACCAAAGTTCAATATACTAGTATAATAGTCTAAATATATCTTTGAACCCTTTTAGAATGAAATCTAACCAATATATAATCCTAACTATAGTTTTGAAACTTTTGAAAGAAAATCGTCCCGTTATAGCACAAAAAGGAATTTGAAGAAATTTATACAAATTGGCTGACCAAGGAGTAACCAAAGTTCAATATATTATTATAATAGTCTACATATAGCTTTGAACCCCTTTAGAATGGATTCTAATCAATATATAGTCCAAACTATAGTTTTGAAACTTTGGGAAGCAAATCGTCCCGTTTTGGTGCAAATGGGAATTTGAAGAAATGTAGACATAATTGGTGACCAAGGAGTAACCAAAGTACAATATATTAGTATAATAGTCAAAGTATAGCTTTGAACCCGTTTATAATGGATTCTAACCAATATATAGTCCAAACTATAGTTTTGAAACTTTGGGAAGAAAATCTTCCCGTTATGGTACAAATGACAATTTGAAGAAATTTATACAAAATTGGCTCACCAATGAGTAACCAAAGTTCAATATACTAGTATAATAGTCTAAATATAGCTTTGAACCCCTTTAGAATGGATTGTAACGAATATATAGTCCTAACTATAGTTTTGAAACTTTGGCAAGAAAATCGTCCCGTTTTAGTGCAAATGGGAATTTGAAGAAATGTAGACATAATTATTGACCAAGGAGTAACCAAAGTTCAATATATTAGTATAATAGTCAAAGTATAGCTTTGAACCCATTTATAATGGATTCTAACCAATATATAGTCCAAACTATAGTTTTGAAACTTTGGGAAGCAATTCTTCCCGTTATGGTACAAATGAGAATTTGAAGAAATTTATACAAAATTGGCTCACCAATGAGTAACCAAAGTTCAATATACTAGTATAATAGTCTAAATATAGCTTTGAACCCCTTTAGAATGGATTGTAACGAATATATAGTCTTAACTATAGTTTTGAAACATTGGGAAGAAAATCGTCCCGTTTTAGTGCAAATGGGTATTTGAAGAAATGTAGACATAAATGGTGACCAAGGAGTAACCAAAGTTCAATATATTAGTATAATAGTCTACATATAGCTTTGAACCCATTTAGAATGGATTCTAACCAATATATAGTCCAAACTATAGTTTTGAAACTTTGGGAAGCAAATCGTACCTTTTGGTGCAAATGGGAATTTGAAGAAATGTAGATATAATTGGTGAGCAAGGAGTAACCAAAGTTCAATATATTAGTATAATAGTCAAAGTATAGCTTTGAACCCATTTATATTGGATTCTAACCAATATATAGTGCAAACTATAGTTTTAAAACTTTGGGAAGAAAATCTTCCCGTTATGGTACAAATAAAAATTTGAAGAAATTTATACATAATTGGCTCACCAATGAGTAACCAAAGTTCAATATACTAGTATAATAGTCTAAATATAGCTTTGAACCCCTTTAGAATGGATTGTAACGAATATATAGTCCTAACTATAGTTTTGAAACTTTGGGAAGAAAATCGTCCCTTTTAGTGCAAATGGGAATTTGAAGAAATGTAGACATAATTGGTGACCAAGGAGGAACCAAAGCTCAATATATTAGTATAATAGTCAAAGTATAGCTTTGAGCCCATTTATAATGGATTCTAACCAATATATAGTCCAAACTATAGTTTTAAAACTTTGGAAGCAAATCTTCCCGTTATGGTACAAATGGGAATTTGAAGAAATTTATACAAAATTGGCTCACCAATGAGTAACCAAAGTTCAATATACTAGTATAATAGTCTAAATATAGCTTTGAACCCCTTTAGAATAGATTCTAATGAATATATAGTCCTAACTATAGTTTTGAAACTTTGGGAAGAAAATAGTCCCGCTTTGTACAAATGGGAATTTAAAGAAATGTAGACAAAATTGGTGACCAAGGAGTAACCAAAGTTCAATATACTAGTATAATAGTCTAAATATAGCTTTGAACCCCTTTAGAATGGATTCTAATCAATATATAGTCCAAACTATAGTTTGAAACTTTGGGAAGCAAATCGTCCCGTTTTGGTGCAAATGGGAACTTGAAGAAATGTAGACATAATTGGTGACCAAGGAGTAACCAAAGTACAATATATTAGTATAATAGTCAAAGTATAGCTTTGAACCCGTTTATAATGGATTCTAACCAATATATAGTCCAAACTATAGTTTTGAAACTTTGGGAAGAAAATCTTCCCGTTATGGTACAAATGAGAATTTGAAGAAATTTATACAAAATTGGCTCACCAATGAGTAACCAAAGTTCAATATACTAGTATAATAGTCTAAATATAGCTTTGAACCCCTTTAGAATGGATTGTAACGAATATATTGTCCTAACTATAGTTTTGAAACTTTGGGAAGAAAATCGTCCCTTTTAGTGCAAATGGGAATTTGAAGAAATGTAGACATAATTGGTGACCAAGGAGGAACCAAAGTTCAATATATTAGTATAATAGTCAAAGTATAGCTTTGAACCCATTTATAATGGATTCTAACCAATATATAGTCCAAACTATAGTTTTAAAACTTTGGAAGCAAATCTTCCCGTTATGGTACAAATGGGAATTTGAAGAAATTTATACAAAATTGGCTCACCAATGAGTAACCAAAGTTCAATATACTAGTATAATAGTCTAAATATAGCTTTGAACCCCTTTAGAATAGATTCTAATGAATATATAGTCCTAACTATAGTTTTGAAACTTTGGGAAGAAAATAGTCCCGCTTTGGTACAAATGGGAATTTGAAGAAATGTAGACAAAATTGGTGACCAAGGAGTTACCAAAGTTCAATATACTAGTATAATAGTCTAAATATAGCTTTGAACCCCTTTAGAATGGATTCTAATCAATATATAGTCCAAACTATAGTTTGAAACTTTGGGAAGCAAATCGTCCCGTTTTGGTGCAAATGGGAACTTGAAGAAATGTAGACATAATTGGTGACCAAGGAGTAACCAAAGTACAATATATTAGTATAATAGTCAAAGTATAGCTTTGAACCCGTTTATAATGGATTCTAACCAATATATAGTCCAAACTATAGTTTTGAAACTTTGGGAAGAAAATCTTCCCGTTATGGTACAAATGAGAATTTGAAGAAATTTATACAAAATTGGCTCACCAATGAGTAACCAAAGTTCAATATACTAGTATAATAGTCTAAATATAGCTTTGAACCCCTTTAGAATGGATTGTAACGAATATATAGTCCTAACTATAGTTTTGAAACTTTGGGAAGAAAATCGTCCCGTTTTAGTGCAAATGGGAATTTGAAGAAATGTAGACAAAATTGGTGACCAAGGAGTAACCAAAGTTCAATATACTAGTATAATAGTCTAAATATATCTTTGAACCCTTTTAGAATGAAATCTAACCAATATATAATCCTAACTATAGTTTTGAAACTTTTGAAAGAAAATCGTCCCGTTATAGCACAAAAAGGAATTTGAAGAAATTTATACAAATTGGCTGACCAAGGAGTAACCAAAGTTCAATATATTATTATAATAGTCTACATATAGGTTTGAACCCCTTTAGAATGGATTCTAACCAATATATAGTCCAAACTATAGTTTTGAAACTTTGGGAAGAAAATCGTCCCGTTTTGGTGCAAATGGGAATTTGAAGAAATGTAGACATAATTGGTGACCAAGGAGTAACCAAAGTTCAATAGATTAGTATAATAGTCAAAGTATAGCTTTGAACCCATTTATAATGGATTCTAACCAATATATAGTCCAAACTATAGTTTTTAAACTTTGGGAAGAAAATCTTCCCGTTATGGTACAAATGAGAATTTGAAGAAATTTATACAAAATTGGCTCACCAATGAGTAACCAAAGTTCAATATACTAGTATAATAGTCTAAATATAGCTTTGAACCCCTTTAGAATGGATTGTAACGAATATATAGTCCTAACTATAGTTTTGAAACTTTGGGAAGAAAATCGTCTCGTTTTAGTGCAAATGGGAATTTGAAGAAACGTAGACATAAATGGTTACCAGGGAGTAACCAAAGTTCAATATATTAGTATAATAGTCTACATATAGCTTTGAACCCCTTTAGAATGGATTCTAACCAATATATAGTCCAAACTATAGTTTTGACACTTTGGGAAGCAAATCGTCCCATTTTGGTGCAAATGGGAATTTGAAGAAATGTAGACATAATTGGTGACCAAGGACTAACCAAAGTTCAATATATTAGTATAATAGTCAAAGTATAGCTTTGAACCCATTTATAATGGATTCTAACCAATATATAGTCCAAACTATAGTTTTAAAACTTTGGGAAGAAAATCGTCCCGTTTTAGTGCAAATGGGAATTTGAAGAAATTTACACATAATTGGTGACCAAGGAGTAACCAAAGTTCAATATATTAGTATAATAGTCAAAGTATAGCTTTGAACCCATTTATAATGGATTCTAACCAATATATAGTCCAAACTATAGTTTTGAAACTTTGGGAAGAAAATCGTCCCGTTTTGGTGCAAATGGGAATTTGAAGAAATGTAGACATAATTGGTGACCAAGGAGTAACCAAAGTTCAATAGATTAGTATAATAGTCAAAGTATAGCTTTGAACCCATTTATAATGGATTCTAACCAATATATAGTCCAAACTATAGTTTTTAAACTTTGGGAAGAAAATCTTCCCGTTATGGTACAAATGAGAATTTGAAGAAATTTATACAAAATTGGCTCACCAATGAGTAACCAAAGTTCAATATACTAGTATAATAGTCTAAATATAGCTTTGAACCCCTTTAGAATGGATTGTAACGAATATATAGTCCTAACTATAGTTTTGAAACTTTGGGAAGAAAATCGTCTCGTTTTAGTGCAAATGGGAATTTGAAGAAACGTAGACATAAATGGTGACCAGGGAGTAACCAAAGTTCAATATATTAGTATAATAGTCTACATATAGCTTTGAACCCCTTTAGAATGGATTCTAACCAATATATAGTCCAAACTATAGTTTTGACACTTTGGGAAGCAAATCGTCCCATTTTGGTGCAAATGGGAATTTGAAGAAATGTAGACATAATTGGTGACCAAGGACTAACCAAAGTTCAATATATTAGTATAATAGTCAAAGTATAGCTTTGAACCCATTTATAATGGATTCTAACCAATATATAGTCCAAACTATAGTTTTAAAACTTTGGGAAGAAAATCGTCCCGTTTTAGTGCAAATGGGAATTTGAAGAAATTTACACATAATTGGTGACCAAGGAGTAACCAAAGTTCAATATATTAGTATAATAGTCAAAGTATAGCTTTGAACCCATTTATAATGGATTCTAACCAATATATAGTCCAAACTATAGTTTTGAAACTTTGGGAAGAAAATCGTCCCGTTTTAGTGCAAATAGGAATTTGAAGAAATTTACACATAATTGGTGACCAAGGAGTAACCAAAGTTCAATATATTAGTATAATAGTCAAAGTATAGCTTTGAACCCATTTATAATGGATTCTAACCAATATATAGTCCAAACTATAGTTTTGAAACTTTGGGAAGAAAATCTTCCCGTTATGGTACAAATGAGAATTTGAAGAAATTTGTACAAAATTTGCTCACCAATGAGTAACCAAAGTTCAATATACTACTATAATAGTCTAAATATAGCTTTGAACCCCTTTAGAATGGATTGTAACGAATATATAGTCCTAACTATAGTTTTGAAACATTGGGAAGAAAATCGTCCCGTTTTAGTGCAAATGGGTATTTGAAGAAATGTAGACATAAATGGTGACCAAGGAGTAACCAAAGTTCAATATATTAGTATAATAGTCTACATATAGCTTTGAACCCCTTTAGAATGGATTCTAACCAATATATAGTCCAAACTATAGTTTTGACACTTTGGGAAGCAAATCGTCCCATTTTGGTGCAAATGGGAATTTGAAGAAATGTAGACATAATTGGTGACCAAGGACTAACCAAAGTTCAATATATTAGTATAATAGTCAAAGTATAGCTTTGAACCCATTTATAATGGATTCTAACCAATATATAGTCCAAACTATAGTTTTAAAACTTTGGGAAGAAAATCGTCCCGTTTTAGTGCAAATGGGAATTTGAAGAAATTTACACATAATTGGTGACCAAGGAGTAACCAAAGTTCAATATATTAGTATAATAGTCAAAGTATAGCTTTGAACCCATTTATAATGGATTCTAACCAATATATAGTCCAAACTATAGTTTTGAAACTTTGGGAAGAAAATCGTCCCGTTTTGGTGCAAATGGGAATTTGAAGAAATGTAGACATAATTGGTGACCAAGGAGTAACCAAAGTTCAATAGATTAGTATAATAGTCAAAGTATAGCTTTGAACCCATTTATAATGGATTCTAACCAATATATAGTCCAAACTATAGTTTTTAAACTTTGGGAAGAAAATCTTCCCGTTATGGTACAAATGAGAATTTGAAGAAATTTATACAAAATTGGCTCACCAATGAGTAACCAAAGTTCAATATACTAGTATAATAGTCTAAATATAGCTTTGAACCCCTTTAGAATGGATTGTAACGAATATATAGTCCTAACTATAGTTTTGAAACTTTGGGAAGAAAATCGTCTCGTTTTAGTGCAAATGGGAATTTGAAGAAACGTAGACATAAATGGTGACCAGGGAGTAACCAAAGTTCAATATATTAGTATAATAGTCTACATATAGCTTTGAACCCCTTTAGAATGGATTCTAACCAATATATAGTCCAAACTATAGTTTTGACACTTTGGGAAGCAAATCGTCCCATTTTGGTGCAAATGGGAATTTGAAGAAATGTAGACATAATTGGTGACCAAGGACTAACCAAAGTTCAATATATTAGTATAATAGTCAAAGTATAGCTTTGAACCCATTTATAATGGATTCTAACCAATATATAGTCCAAACTATAGTTTTAAAACTTTGGGAAGAAAATCGTCCCGTTTTAGTGCAAATGGGAATTTGAAGAAATTTATACAAATTGGCTGACCAAGGAGTAACCAAAGTTCAATATATTATTATAATAGTCTACATATAGGTTTGAACCCCTTTAGAATGGATTCTAACCAATATATAGTCCAAACTATAGTTTTGAAACTTTGGGAAGAAAATCGTCCCGTTTTGGTGCAAATGGGAATTTGAAGAAATGTAGACATAATTGGTGACCAAGGAGTAACCAAAGTTCAATAGATTAGTATAATAGTCAAAGTATAGCTTTGAACCCATTTATAATGGATTCTAACCAATATATAGTCCAAACTATAGTTTTTAAACTTTGGGAAGAAAATCTTCCCGTTATGGTACAAATGAGAATTTGAAGAAATTTATACAAAATTGGCTCACCAATGAGTAACCAAAGTTCAATATACTAGTATAATAGTCTAAATATAGCTTTGAACCCCTTTAGAATGGATTGTAACGAATATATAGTCCTAACTATAGTTTTGAAACTTTGGGAAGAAAATCGTCTCGTTTTAGTGCAAATGGGAATTTGAAGAAACGTAGACATAAATGGTGACCAGGGAGTAACCAAAGTTCAATATATTAGTATAATAGTCTACATATAGCTTTGAACCCCTTTAGAATGGATTCTAACCAATATATAGTCCAAACTATAGTTTTGACACTTTGGGAAGCAAATCGTCCCATTTTGGTGCAAATGGGAATTTGAAGAAATGTAGACATAATTGGTGACCAAGGACTAACCAAAGTTCAATATATTAGTATAATAGTCAAAGTATAGCTTTGAACCCATTTATAATGGATTCTAACCAATATATAGTCCAAACTATAGTTTTAAAACTTTGGGAAGAAAATCGTCCCGTTTTAGTGCAAATGGGAATTTGAAGAAATTTACACATAATTGGTGACCAAGGAGTAACCAAAGTTCAATATATTAGTATAATAGTCAAAGTATAGCTTTGAACCCATTTATAATGGATTCTAACCAATATATAGTCCAAACTATAGTTTTGAAACTTTGGGAAGAAAATCGTCCCGTTTTAGTGCAAATAGGAATTTGAAGAAATTTACACATAATTGGTGACCAAGGAGTAACCAAAGTTCAATATATTAGTATAATAGTCAAAGTATAGCTTTGAACCCATTTATAATGGATTCTAACCAATATATAGTCCAAACTATAGTTTTGAAACTTTGGGAAGAAAATCTTCCCGTTATGGTACAAATGAGAATTTGAAGAAATTTGTACAAAATTTGCTCACCAATGAGTAACCAAAGTTCAATATACTACTATAATAGTCTAAATATAGCTTTGAACCCCTTTAGAATGGATTGTAACGAATATATAGTCCTAACTATAGTTTTGAAACATTGGGAAGAAAATCGTCCCGTTTTAGTGCAAATGGGTATTTGAAGAAATGTAGACATAAATGGTGACCAAGGAGTAACCAAAGTTCAATATATTAGTATAATGGTCTACATATAGCTTTGAACCCATTTAGAATGGATTGTAACGAATATATAGTCCTAACAATAGTTTTGAAACTTTGGGAAGAAAATCGTCCCGTTTTAATGCAAATGGGAATTTGAAGAAATTTACACATAATTGGTGACCAAGGAGTAACCAAAGTTCAATATATTAGTATAATAGTCAAAGTATAGCTTTGAACCCATTTATAATGGATTCTAACCAATATATAGTCCAAACTATAGTTTTGAAACTTTGGGAAGAAAATCTTCCCGTTATGGTACAAATGAGAATTTGAAGAAATTTATACAAAATTGGCTCACCAATGAGTAACCAAAGTTCAATATACTAGTATAATAGTCTAAATATAGCTTTGAACCCCTTTAGAATGGATTGTAACGAATATATAGTCCTAACTATAGTTTTGAAACTTTGGGAAGAAAATCGTCCCGTTTTAGTGCAAATGGGAATTTGAAGAAACGTAGACATAAATGGTGACCAGGGAGTAACCAAAGTTCAATATATTAGTATAATAGTCTACATATAGCTTTGAACCCCTTTAGAATGGATTCTAACCAATATATAGTCCAAACTATAGTTTTGACACTTTGGGAAGCAAATCGTCCCATTTTGGTGCAAATGGGAATTTGAAGAAATGTAGACATAATTGGTGACCAAGGACTAACCAAAGTTCAATATATTAGTATAATAGTCAAAGTATAGCTTTGAACCCATTTATAATGGATTCTAACCAATATATAGTCCAAACTATAGTTTTAAAACTTTGGGAAGAAAATCGTCCCGTTTTAGTGCAAATGGGAATTTGAAGAAATTTACACATAATTGGTGACCAAGGAGTAACCAAAGTTCAATATATTAGTATAATAGTCAAAGTATAGCTTTGAACCCATTTATAATGGATTCTAACCAATATATAGTCCAAACTATAGTTTTGAAACTTTGGGAAGAAAATCGTCCCGTTTTGGTGCAAATGGGAACTTGAAGAAATGTAGACATAATTGGTGACCAAGGAGTAACCAAAGTACAATATATTAGTATAATAGTCAAAGTATAGCTTTGAACCCATTTATAATGGATTCTAACCAATATATAGTCCAAACTATAGTTTTGAAACTTTGGGAAGAAAATCGTCCCGTTTTGGTGCAAATGGGAATTTGAAGAAACGTAGACATAAATGGTGACCAGGGAGTAACCAAAGTTCAATATATTAGTATAATAGTCTACATATAGCTTTGAACCCCTTTAGAATGGATTCTAACCAATATATAGTCCAAACTATAGTTTTGACACTTTGGGAAGCAAATCCTCCCATTTTGGTGCAAATGGAAATTTGAAGAAATGTAGACATAATTGGTGACCAAGGACTAACCAAAGTTCAATACATTAGTATAATAGTCAAAGTATAGCTTTGAACCCATTTATAATGGATTCTAACCAATATATAGTCCAAACTATAGTTTTGAAACTTTGGGAAGAAAATCGTCCCGTTTTAGTGCAAATGGGAATTTGAAGAAATTTACACATAATTGGTGACCAAGGAGTAACCAAAGTTCAATATATTAGTATAATAGTCAAAGTATAGCTTTGAACCCATTTATAATGGATTCTAACCAATATATAGTCCAAACTATAGTTTTGAAACTTTGGGAAGAAAATCGTCCCGTTTTGGTGCAAATGGGAACTTGAAGAAATGTAGACATAATTGGTGACCAAGGAGTAACCAAAGTTCAATATATTAGTATAATAGTCAAAGTATAGCTTTGAACCCATTTATAATGGATTCTAACCAATATATAGTCCAAACTATAGTTTTGAAACTTTGGGAAGAAAATCGTCCCGTTTTGGTGCAAATGGGAATTTGAAGAAACGTAGACATAAATGGTGACCAGGGAGTAACCAAAGTTCAATATATTAGTATAATAGTCTACATATAGCTTTGAACCCCTTTAGAATGGATTCTAACCAATATATAGTCCAAACTATAGTTTTGACACTTTGGGAAGCAAATCCTCCCATTTTGGTGCAAATGGAAATTTGAAGAAATGTAGACATAATTGGTGACCAAGGACTAACCAAAGTTCAATATATTAGTATAATAGTCAAAGTATAGCTTTGAACCCATTTATAATGGATTCTAACCAATATATAGTCCAAACTATAGTTTTGAAACTTTGGGAAGAAAATCTTCCCGTTATGGTACAAATGAGAATTTGAAGAAATTTATACAAAATTGGCTCACCAATGAGTAACCAAAGTTCAATATACTAGTATAATAGTCTAAATATAGCTTTGAACCCCTTTAGAATGGATTGTAACGAATATATAGTCCTAACTATAGTTTTGAAACTTTGGGAAGAAAATCGTCCCGTTTTAGTGCAAATGGGAATTTGAAGAAACGTAGACATAAATGGTGACCAGGGAGTAACCAAAGTTCAATATATTAGTATAATAGTCTACATATAGCTTTGAACCCCTTTAGAATGGATTCTAACCAATATATAGTCCAAACTATAGTTTTGACACTTTGGGAAGCAAATCGTCCCATTTTGGTGCAAATGGGAATTTGAAGAAATGTAGACATAATTGGTGACCAAGGACTAACCAAAGTTCAATATATTAGTATAATAGTCAAAGTATAGCTTTGAACCCATTTATAATGGATTCTAACCAATATATAGTCCAAACTATAGTTTTAAAACTTTGGGAAGAAAATCGTCCCGTTTTAGTGCAAATGGGAATTTGAAGAAATTTACACATAATTGGTGACCAAGGAGTAACCAAAGTTCAATATATTAGTATAATAGTCAAAGTATAGCTTTGAACCCATTTATAATGGATTCTAACCAATATATAGTCCAAACTATAGTTTTGAAACTTTGGGAAGAAAATCGTCCCGTTTTGGTGCAAATGGGAACTTGAAGAAATGTAGACATAATTGGTGACCAAGGAGTAACCAAAGTACAATATATTAGTATAATAGTCAAAGTATAGCTTTGAACCCATTTATAATGGATTCTAACCAATATATAGTCCAAACTATAGTTTTGAAACTTTGGGAAGAAAATCGTCCCGTTTTGGTGCAAATGGGAATTTGAAGAAACGTAGACATAAATGGTGACCAGGGAGTAACCAAAGTTCAATATATTAGTATAATAGTCTACATATAGCTTTGAACCCCTTTAGAATGGATTCTAACCAATATATAGTCCAAACTATAGTTTTGACACTTTGGGAAGCAAATCCTCCCATTTTGGTGCAAATGGAAATTTGAAGAAATGTAGACATAATTGGTGACCAAGGACTAACCAAAGTTCAATACATTAGTATAATAGTCAAAGTATAGCTTTGAACCCATTTATAATGGATTCTAACCAATATATAGTCCAAACTATAGTTTTGAAACTTTGGGAAGAAAATCGTCCCGTTTTAGTGCAAATGGGAATTTGAAGAAATTTACACATAATTGGTGACCAAGGAGTAACCAAAGTTCAATATATTAGTATAATAGTCAAAGTATAGCTTTGAACCCATTTATAATGGATTCTAACCAATATATAGTCCAAACTATAGTTTTGAAACTTTGGGAAGAAAATCGTCCCGTTTTGGTGCAAATGGGAACTTGAAGAAATGTAGACATAATTGGTGACCAAGGAGTAACCAAAGTTCAATATATTAGTATAATAGTCAAAGTATAGCTTTGAACCCATTTATAATGGATTCTAACCAATATATAGTCCAAACTATAGTTTTGAAACTTTGGGAAGAAAATCGTCCCGTTTTGGTGCAAATGGGAATTTGAAGAAACGTAGACATAAATGGTGACCAGGGAGTAACCAAAGTTCAATATATTAGTATAATAGTCTACATATAGCTTTGAACCCCTTTAGAATGGATTCTAACCAATATATAGTCCAAACTATAGTTTTGACACTTTGGGAAGCAAATCCTCCCATTTTGGTGCAAATGGAAATTTGAAGAAATGTAGACATAATTGGTGACCAAGGACTAACCAAAGTTCAATATATTAGTATAATAGTCAAAGTATAGCTTTGAACCCATTTATAATGGATTCTAACCAATATATAGTCCAAACTATAGTTTTGAAACTTTGGGAAGAAAATCTTCCCGTTATGGTACAAATGAGAATTTGAAGAAATTTATACAAAATTGGCTCACCAATGAGTAACCAAAGTTCAATATACTAGTATAATAGTCTAAATATAGCTTTGAACCCCTTTAGAATGGATTGTAACGAATATATAGTCCTAACTATAGTTTTGAAACTTTGGGAAGAAAATCGTCCCGTTTTAGTGCAAATGGGAATTTGAAGAAACGTAGACATAAATGGTGACCAGGGAGTAACCAAAGTTCAATATATTAGTATAATAGTCTACATATAGCTTTGAACCCCTTTAGAATGGATTCTAACCAATATATAGTCCAAACTATAGTTTTGACACTTTGGGAAGCAAATCGTCCCATTTTGGTGCAAATGGGAATTTGAAGAAATGTAGACATAATTGGTGACCAAGGACTAACCAAAGTTCAATATATTAGTATAATAGTCAAAGTATAGCTTTGAACCCATTTATAATGGATTCTAACCAATATATAGTCCAAACTATAGTTTTAAAACTTTGGGAAGAAAATCGTCCCGTTTTAGTGCAAATGGGAATTTGAAGAAATTTACACATAATTGGTGACCAAGGAGTAACCAAAGTTCAATATATTAGTATAATAGTCAAAGTATAGCTTTGAACCCATTTATAATGGATTCTAACCAATATATAGTCCAAACTATAGTTTTGACACTTTGGGAAGCAAATCCTCCCATTTTGGTGCAAATGGAAATTTGAAGAAATGTAGACATAATTGGTGACCAAGGACTAACCAAAGTTCAATATATTAGTATAATAGTCAAAGTATAGCTTTGAACCCATTTATAATGGATTCTAACCAATATATAGTCCAAACTATAGTTTTGAAACTTTGGGAAGAAAATCGTCCCGTTTTAGTGCAAATGGGAATTTGAAGAAATTTACACATAATTGGTGACCAAGGAGTAACCAAAGTTCAATATATTAGTATAATAGTCAAAGTATAGCTTTGAACCCATTTATAATGGATTCTAACCAATATATAGTCCAAACTATAGTTTTGAAACTTTGGGAAGAAAATCGTCCCGTTTTGGTGCAAATGGGAACTTGAAGAAATGTAGACATAATTGGTGACCAAGGAGTAACCAAAGTTCAATATATTAGTATAATAGTCAAAGTATAGCTTTGAACCCATTTATAATGGATTCTAACCAATATATAGTCCAAACTATAGTTTTGAAACTTTGGGAAGAAAATCGTCCCGTTTTGGTGCAAATGGGAATTTGAAGAAATGTAGACATAAATGGTGACCAAGGAGTAACCAAAGTTCAATATATTAGTATAATGGTCTACATATAGCTTTGAACCCATTTAGAATGGATTGTAACGAATATATAGTCCTAACAATAGTTTTGAAACTTTGGGAAGAAAATCGTCCCGTTTTAATGCAAATGGGAATTTGAAGAAATTTACACATAATTGGTGACCAAGGAGTAACCAAAGTTCAATATATTAGTATAATAGTCAAAGTATAGCTTTGAACCCATTTATAATGGATTCTAACCAATATATAGTCCAAACTATAGTTTTGAAACTTTGGGAAGAAAATCTTCCCGTTATGGTACAAATGAGAATTTGAAGAAATTTATACAAAATTGGCTCACCAATGAGTAACCAAAGTTCAATATACTAGTATAATAGTCTAAATATAGCTTTGAACCCCTTTAGAATGGATTGTAACGAATATATAGTCCTAACTATAGTTTTGAAACTTTGGGAAGAAAATCGTCCCGTTTTAGTGCAAATGGGAATTTGAAGAAACGTAGACATAAATGGTGACCAGGGAGTAACCAAAGTTCAATATATTAGTATAATAGTCTACATATAGCTTTGAACCCCTTTAGAATGGATTCTAACCAATATATAGTCCAAACTATAGTTTTGACACTTTGGGAAGCAAATCGTCCCATTTTGGTGCAAATGGGAATTTGAAGAAATGTAGACATAATTGGTGACCAAGGACTAACCAAAGTTCAATATATTAGTATAATAGTCAAAGTATAGCTTTGAACCCATTTATAATGGATTCTAACCAATATATAGTCCAAACTATAGTTTTAAAACTTTGGGAAGAAAATCGTCCCGTTTTAGTGCAAATGGGAATTTGAAGAAATTTACACATAATTGGTGACCAAGGAGTAACCAAAGTTCAATATATTAGTATAATAGTCAAAGTATAGCTTTGAACCCATTTATAATGGATTCTAACCAATATATAGTCCAAACTATAGTTTTGAAACTTTGGGAAGAAAATCGTCCCGTTTTGGTGCAAATGGGAACTTGAAGAAATGTAGACATAATTGGTGACCAAGGAGTAACCAAAGTACAATATATTAGTATAATAGTCAAAGTATAGCTTTGAACCCATTTATAATGGATTCTAACCAATATATAGTCCAAACTATAGTTTTGAAACTTTGGGAAGAAAATCGTCCCGTTTTGGTGCAAATGGGAATTTGAAGAAACGTAGACATAAATGGTGACCAGGGAGTAACCAAAGTTCAATATATTAGTATAATAGTCTACATATAGCTTTGAACCCCTTTAGAATGGATTCTAACCAATATATAGTCCAAACTATAGTTTTGAAACTTTGGGAAGAAAATCGTCCCGTTTTGGTGCAAATGGGAATTTGAAGAAACGTAGACATAAATGGTGACCAGGGAGTAACCAAAGTACAATATATTAGTATAATAGTCAAAGTATAGCTTTGAACCCATTTATAATGGATTCTAACCAATATATAGTCCAAACTATAGTTTTGAAACTTTGGGAAGAAAATCGTCCCGTTTTGGTGCAAATGGGAATTTGAAGAAACGTAGACATAAATGGTGACCAGGGAGTAACCAAAGTTCAATATATTAGTATAATAGTCTACATATAGCTTTGAACCCATTTATAATGGATTCTAACCAATATATAGTCCAAACTATAGTTTTGAAACTTTGGGAAGAAAATCGTCCCGTTTTGGTGCAAATGGGAATTTGAAGAAACGTAGACATAAATGGTGACCAGGGAGTAACCAAAGTTCAATATATTAGTATAATAGTCTACATATAGCTTTGAACCCCTTTAGAATGGATTCTAACCAATATATAGTCCAAACTATAGTTTTGACACTTTGGGAAGCAAATCCTCCCATTTTGGTGCAAATGGAAATTTGAAGAAATGTAGACATAATTGGTGACCAAGGACTAACCAAAGTTCAATATATTAGTATAATAGTCAAAGTATAGCTTTGAACCCATTTATAATGGATTCTAACCAATATATAGTCCAAACTATAGTTTTGAAACTTTGGGAAGAAAATCTTCCCGTTATGGTACAAATGAGAATTTGAAGAAATTTATACAAAATTGGCTCACCAATGAGTAACCAAAGTTCAATATACTACTATAATAGTGTAAATATAGCTTTGAACCCCTTTAGAATGGATTGTAACGAATATATAGTCCTAACTATAGTTTTGAAACATTGGGAAGAAAATCGTCCCGTTTTAGTGCAAATGGGTATTTGAAGAAATGTAGACATAAATGGTGACCAAGGAGTAACCAAAGTTCAATATATTAGTATAATAGTCTACATATAGCTTTGAACCCATTTAGAATGGATTGTAACGAATATATAGTCCTAACTATAGTTTTGAAACTTTGGGAAGAAAATCGTCCCGTTTTAGTGCAAATGGGAATTTGAAGAAATTTACACATAATTGGTGACCAAGGAGTAACCAAAGTTCAATATATTAGTATAATAGTCAAAGTATAGCTTTGAACCCATTTATAATGGATTCTAACCAATATATAGTCCAAACTATAGTTTTGAAACTTTGGGAAGAAAATCTTCCCGTTATGGTACAAATGAGAATTTGAAGAAATTTATACAAAATTGGCTCACCAATGAGTAACCAAAGTTCAATATACTAGTATAATAGTCTAAATATAGCTTTGAACCCCTTTAGAATGGATTGTAACGAATATATAGTCCTAACTATAGTTTTGAAACTTTGGGAAGAAAATCGTCTCGTTTTAGTGCAAATGGGAATTTGAAGAAACGTAGACATAAATGGTGACCAGGGAGTAACCAAAGTTCAATATATTAGTATAATAGTCTACATATAGCTTTGAACCCCTTTAGAATGGATTCTAACCAATATATAGTCCAAACTATAGTTTTGACACTTTGGGAAGCAAATCGTCCCATTTTGGTGCAAATGGGAATTTGAAGAAATGTAGACATAATTGGTGACCAAGGACTAACCAAAGTTCAATATATTAGTATAATAGTCAAAGTATAGCTTTGAACCCATTTATAATGGATTCTAACCAATATATAGTCCAAACTATAGTTTTAAAACTTTGGGAAGAAAATCGTCCCGTTTTAGTGCAAATGGGAATTTGAAGAAATTTACACATAATTGGTGACCAAGGAGTAACCAAAGTTCAATATATTAGTATAATAGTCAAAGTATAGCTTTGAACCCATTTATAATGGATTCTAACCAATATATAGTCCAAACTATAGTTTTGAAACTTTGGGAAGAAAATCGTCCCGTTTTAGTGCAAATAGGAATTTGAAGAAATTTACACATAATTGGTGACCAAGGAGTAACCAAAGTTCAATATATTAGTATAATAGTCAAAGTATAGCTTTGAACCCATTTATAATGGATTCTAACCAATATATAGTCCAAACTATAGTTTTGAAACTTTGGGAAGAAAATCTTCCCGTTATGGTACAAATGAGAATTTGAAGAAATTTGTTCAAAATTGGCTCACCAATGAGTAACCAAAGTTCAATATACTACTATAATAGTCTAAATATAGCTTTGAACCCCTTTAGAATGGATTGTAACGAATATATAGTCCTAACTATAGTTTTGAAACATTGGGAAGAAAATCGTCCCGTTTTAGTGCAAAT
Source organism: Trifolium dubium (assembly GCA_951804385.1). Classification (NCBI taxonomy): domain Eukaryota; kingdom Viridiplantae; phylum Streptophyta; class Magnoliopsida; order Fabales; family Fabaceae; genus Trifolium; species Trifolium dubium. Next base: position 17,361,434 of record OX638073.1, read on the forward strand.
GGGTATTTGAAGAAATGTAGACATAAATGGTGACCAAGGAGTAACCAAAGTTCAATATATTAGTATAATGGTCTACATATAGCTTTGAACCCATTTAGAATGGATTGTAACGAATATATAGTCCTAACTATAGTTTTGAAACTTTGGGAAGAAAATCGTCCCGTTTTAGTGCAAATGGGAATTTGAAGAAATTTACACATAATTGGTGACCAAGGAGTAACCAAAGTTCAATATATTAGTATAATAGTCAAAGTATAGCTTTGAACCCATTTATAATGGATTCTAACCAATATATAGTCCAAACTATAGTTTTGAAACTTTGGGAAGAAAATCTTCCCGTTATGGTACAAATGAGAATTTGAAGAAATTTATACAAAATTGGCTCACCAATGAGTAACCAAAGTTCAATATACTAGTATAATAGTCTAAATATAGCTTTGAACCCCTTTAGAATGGATTGTAACGAATATATAGTCCTAACTATAGTTTTGAAACTTTGGGAAGAAAATCGTCCCGTTTTAGTGCAAATGGGAATTTGAAGAAACGTAGACATAAATGGTGACCAGGGAGTAACCAAAGTTCAATATATTAGTATAATAGTCTACATATAGCTTTGAACCCCTTTAGAATGGATTCTAACCAATATATAGTCCAAACTATAGTTTTGACACTTTGGGAAGCAAATCGTCCCATTTTGGTGCAAATGGGAATTTGAAGAAATGTAGACATAATTGGTGACCAAGGACTAACCAAAGTTCAATATATTAGTATAATAGTCAAAGTATAGCTTTGAACCCATTTATAATGGATTCTAACCAATATATAGTCCAAACTATAGTTTTAAAACTTTGGGAAGAAAATCGTCCCGTTTTAGTGCAAATGGGAATTTGAAGAAATTTACACATAATTGGTGACCAAGGAGTAACCAAAGTTCAATATATTAGTATAATAGTCAAAGTATAGCTTTGAACCCATTTATAATGGATTCTAACCAATATATAGTCCAAACTATAGTTTTGAAACTTTGGGAAGAAAATCGTCCCGTTTTAGTGCAAATAGGAATTTGAAGAAATTTACACATAATTGGTGACCAAGGAGTAACCAAAGTTCAATATATTAGTATAATAGTCAAAGTATAGCTTTGAACCCATTTATAATGGATTCTAACCAATATATAGTCCAAACTATAGTTTTGAAACTTTGGGAAGAAAATCTTCCCGTTATGGTACAAATGAGAATTTGAAGAAATTTATACAAAATTGGCTCACCAATGAGTAACCAAAGTTTAATATACTAGTATAATAGTCTAAATATAGCTTTGAACCCCTTTAGAATGGATTGTAATGAATATATAGTCCTAACTATAGTTTTGAAACTTTGGGAAGAAAATCGTCCCGTTTTAGTGCAAATGGGAATTTGAAGAAACGTAGACATAAATGGTGACCAGGGAGTAACCAAAGTTCAATATATTAGTATAATAGTCTACATATAGCTTTGAACCCATTTATAATGGATTCTAACCAATATATAGTCCAAATTATAGTTTTAAAACTTTGGGAAGAAAATCTTCCCGTTATGGTACAAATAAAAATTTGAAGAAATTTATACAAAATTGGCTCACCAATGAGTAACCAAAGTTCAATATATTAGTATAATAGTCAAAGTATAGCTTTGAACCCATTTATAATGGATTCTAACCAATATATAGTCCAAACTATAGTTTTGAAACTTTGGGAAGAAAATCGTCCCGTTTTAGTGCAAATGGGAATTTGAAGAAATTTACACATAATTGGTGACCAAGGAGTAACCAAAGTTCAATATATTAGTATAATAGTCAAAGTATAGCTTTGAACCCATTTATAATGGATTCTAACCAATATATAGTCCAAACTATAGTTTTGAAACTTTGGGAAGAAAATCTTCCCGTTATGGTACAAATGAGAATTTGAAGAAATTTATACAAAATTGGCTCACCAATGAGTAACCAAAGTTCAATATACTAGTATAATAGTCTAAATATAGCTTTGAACCCCTTTAGAATGGATTGTAACGAATATATAGTCCTAACTATAGTTTTGAAACTTTGGGAAGAAAATCGTCCCGTTTTAGTGCAAATGGGAATTTGAAGAAACGTAGACATAAATGGTGACCAGGGAGTAACCAAAGTTCAATATATTAGTATATTAGTCTACATATAGCTTTGAACCCCTTTAGAATGGATTCTAACCAATATATAGTCCAAACTATAGTTTTGACACTTTGGGAAGCAAATCGTCCCATTTTGGTGCAAATGGGAATTTGAAGAAATGTAGACATAATTGGTGACCAAGGACTAACCAAAGTTCAATATATTAGTATAATAGTCAAAGTATAGCTTTGAACCCATTTATAATGAATTCTAACCAATATATAGTCCAAACTATAGTTTTGAAACTTTGGGAAGAAAATCGTCCCGTTTTAGTGCAAATAGGAATTTGAAGAAATTTACACATAATTGGTGACCAAGGAGTAACCAAAGTTCAATATATTAGTATAATAGTCAAAGTATAGCTTTGAACCCATTTATAATGGATTCTAACCAATATATAGTCCAAACTATAGTTTTGAAACTTTGGGAAGAAAATCTTCCCGTTATGGTACAAATGAGAATTTGAAGAAATTTATACAAAATTGGCTCACCAATGAGTAACCAAAGTTTAATATACTAGTATAATAGTCTAAATATAGCTTTGAACCCCTTTAGAATGGATTGTAACGAATATATAGTCCTAACTATAGTTTTGAAACTTTGGGAAGAAAATCGTCCCGTTTTAGTGCAAATGGGAATTTGAAGAAACGTAGACATAAATGGTGACCAGGGAGTAACCAAAGTTCAATATATTAGTATAATAGTCTACATATAGCTTTGAACCCATTTATAATGGATTCTAACCAATATATAGTCCAAACTATAGTTTTAAAACTTTGGGAAGAAAATCTTCCCGTTATGGTACAAATAAAAATTTGAAGAAATTTATACAAAATTGGCTCACCAATGAGTAACCAAAGTTCAATATATTAGTATAATAGTCAAAGTATAGCTTTGAACCCATTTATAATGGATTCTAACCAATATATAGTCCAAACTATAGTTTTGAAACTTTGGGAAGAAAATCGTCCCGTTTTAGTGCAAATGGGAATTTGAAGAAATTTACACATAATTGGTGACCAAGGAGTAACCAAAGTTCAATATATTAGTATAATAGTCAAAGTATAGCTTTGAACCCATTTATAATGGATTCTAACCAATATATAGTCCAAACTATAGTTTTGAAACTTTGGGAAGAAAATCTTCCCGTTATGGTACAAATGAGAATTTGAAGAAATTTATACAAAATTGGCTCACCAATGAGTAACCAAAGTTCAATATACTAGTATAATAGTCTAAATATAGCTTTGAACCCCTTTAGAATGGATTGTAACGAATATATAGTCCTAACTATAGTTTTGAAACTTTGGGAAGAAAATCGTCCCGTTTTAGTGCAAATGGGAATTTGAAGAAACGTAGACATAAATGGTGACCAGGGAGTAACCAAAGTTCAATATATTAGTATAATAGTCTACATATAGCTTTGAACCCCTTTAGAATGGATTCTATTCTAACCAATATATAGTCCAAACTATAGTTTTGACACTTTGGGAAGCAAATCGTCCCATTTTGGTGCAAATGGGAATTTGAAGAAATGTAGACATAATTGGTGACCAAGGACTAACCAAAGTTCAATATATTAGTATAATAGTCAAAGTATAGCTTTGAACCCATTTATAATGGATTCTAACCAATATATAGTCCAAACTATAGTTTTGAAACTTTGGGAAGAAAATCGTCCCGTTTTAGTGCAAATAGGAATTTGAAGAAATTTACACATAATTGGTGACCAAGGAGTAACCAAAGTTCAATATATTAGTATAATAGTCAAAGTATAGCTTTGAACCCATTTATAATGGATTCTAACCAATATATAGTCCAAACTATAGTTTTGAAACTTTGGGAAGAAAATCTTCCCGTTATGGTACAAATGAGAATTTGAAGAAATTTATACAAAATTGGCTCACCAATGAGTAACCAAAGTTTAATATACTAGTATAATAGTCTAAATATAGCTTTGAACCCCTTTAGAATGGATTGTAACGAATATATAGTCCTAACTATAGTTTTGAAACTTTGGGAAGAAAATCGTCCCGTTTTAGTGCAAATGGGAATTTGAAGAAACGTAGACATAAATGGTGACCAGGGAGTAACCAAAGTTCAATATATTAGTATAATAGTCTACATATAGCTTTGAACCCATTTATAATGGATTCTAACCAATATATAGTCCAAACTATAGTTTTAAAACTTTGGGAAGAAAATCTTCCCGTTATGGTACAAATAAAAATTTGAAGAAATTTATACAAAATTGGCTCACCAATGAGTAACCAAAGTTCAATATATTAGTATAATAGTCAAAGTATAGCTTTGAACCCATTTATAATGGATTCTAACCAATATATAGTCCAAACTATAGTTTTGAAACTTTGGGAAGAAAATCGTCCCGTTTTAGTGCAAATGGGAATTTGAAGAAATTTACACATAATTGGTGACCAAGGAGTAACCAAAGTTCAATATATTAGTATAATAGTCAAAGTATAGCTTTGAACCCATTTATAATGGATTCTAACCAATATATAGTCCAAACTATAGTTTTGAAACTTTGGGAAGAAAATCTTCCCGTTATGGTACAAATGAGAATTTGAAGAAATTTATACAAAATTGGCTCACCAATGAGTAACCAAAGTTCAATATACTAGTATAATAGTCTAAATATAGCTTTGAACCCCTTTAGAATGGATTGTAACGAATATATAGTCCTAACTATAGTTTTGAAACTTTGGGAAGAAAATCGTCCCGTTTTAGTGCAAATGGGAATTTGAAGAAACGTAGACATAAATGGTGACCAGGGAGTAACCAAAGTTCAATATATTAGTATAATAGTCTACATATAGCTTTGAACCCCTTTAGAATGGATTCTAACCAATATATAGTCCAAACTATAGTTTTGACACTTTGGGAAGCAAATCGTCCCATTTTGGTGCAAATGGGAATTTGAAGAAATGTAGACATAATTGGTGACCAAGGACTAACCAAAGTTCAATATATTAGTATAATAGTCAAAGTATAGCTTTGAACCCATTTATAATGAATTCTAACCAATATATAGTCCAAACTATAGTTTTGAAACTTTGGGAAGAAAATCGTCCCGTTTTAGTGCAAATAGGAATTTGAAGAAATTTACACATAATTGGTGACCAAGGAGTAACCAAAGTTCAATATATTAGTATAATAGTCAAAGTATAGCTTTGAACCCATTTATAATGGATTCTAACCAATATATAGTCCAAACTATAGTTTTGAAACTTTGGGAAGAAAATCTTCCCGTTATGGTACAAATGAGAATTTGAAGAAATTTATACAAAATTGGCTCACCAATGAGTAACCAAAGTTTAATATACTAGTATAATAGTCTAAATATAGCTTTGAACCCCTTTAGAATGGATTGTAACGAATATATAGTCCTAACTATAGTTTTGAAACTTTGGGAAGAAAATCGTCCCGTTTTAGTGCAAATGGGAATTTGAAGAAACGTAGACATAAATGGTGACCAGGGAGTAACCAAAGTTCAATATATTAGTATAATAGTCTACATATAGCTTTGAACCCATTTATAATGGATTCTAACCAATATATAGTCCAAACTATAGTTTTAAAACTTTGGGAAGAAAATCTTCCCGTTATGGTACAAATAAAAATTTGAAGAAATTTATACAAAATTGGCTCACCAATGAGTAACCAAAGTTCAATATATTAGTATAATAGTCAAAGTATAGCTTTGAACCCATTTATAATGGATTCTAACCAATATATAGTCCAAACTATAGTTTTGAAACTTTGGGAAGAAAATCGTCCCGTTTTAGTGCAAATGGGAATTTGAAGAAATTTACACATAATTGGTGACCAAGGAGTAACCAAAGTTCAATATATTAGTATAATAGTCAAAGTATAGCTTTGAACCCATTTATAATGGATTCTAACCAATATATAGTCCAAACTATAGTTTTGAAACTTTGGGAAGAAAATCTTCCCGTTATGGTACAAATGAGAATTTGAAGAAATTTATACAAAATTGGCTCACCAATGAGTAACCAAAGTTCAATATACTAGTATAATAGTCTAAATATAGCTTTGAACCCCTTTAGAATGGATTGTAACGAATATATAGTCCTAACTATAGTTTTGAAACTTTGGGAAGAAAATCGTCCCATTTTAGTGCAAATGGGAATTTGAAGAAACGTAGACATAAATGGTGACCAGGGAGTAACCAAAGTTCAATATATTAGTATAATAGTCTACATATAGCTTTGAACCCCTTTAGAATGGATTCTATTCTAACCAATATATAGTCCAAACTATAGTTTTGACACTTTGGGAAGCAAATCGTCCCATTTTGGTGCAAATGGGAATTTGAAGAAATGTAGACATAATTGGTGACCAAGGACTAACCAAAGTTCAATATATTAGTATAATAGTCAAAGTATAGCTTTGAACCCATTTATAATGGATTCTAACCAATATATAGTCCAAACTATAGTTTTGAAACTTTGGGAAGAAAATCGTCCCGTTTTAGTGCAAATAGGAATTTGAAGAAATTTACACATAATTGGTGACCAAGGAGTAACCAAAGTTCAATATATTAGTATAATAGTCAAAGTATAGCTTTGAACCCATTTATAATGGATTCTAACCAATATATAGTCCAAACTATAGTTTTGAAACTTTGGGAAGAAAATCTTCCCGTTATGGTACAAATGAGAATTTGAAGAAATTTATACAAAATTGGCTCACCAATGAGTAACCAAAGTTTAATATACTAGTATAATAGTCTAAATATAGCTTTGAACCCCTTTAGAATGGATTGTAACGAATATATAGTCCTAACTATAGTTTTGAAACTTTGGGAAGAAAATCGTCCCGTTTTAGTGCAAATGGGAATTTGAAGAAACGTAGACATAAATGGTGACCAGGGAGTAACCAAAGTTCAATATATTAGTATAATAGTCTACATATAGCTTTGAACCCATTTATAATGGATTCTAACCAATATATAGTCCAAACTATAGTTTTAAAACTTTGGGAAGAAAATCTTCCCGTTATGGTACAAATAAAAATTTGAAGAAATTTATACAAAATTGGCTCACCAATGAGTAACCAAAGTTCAATATATTAGTATAATAGTCAAAGTATAGCTTTGAACCCATTTATAATGGATTCTAACCAATATATAGTCCAAACTATAGTTTTGAAACTTTGGGAAGAAAATCGTCCCGTTTTAGTGCAAATGGGAATTTGAAGAAATTTACACATAATTGGTGACCAAGGAGTAACCAAAGTTCAATATATTAGTATAATAGTCAAAGTATAGCTTTGAACCCATTTATAATGGATTCTAACCAATATATAGTCCAAACTATAGTTTTGAAACTTTGGGAAGAAAATCTTCCCGTTATGGTACAAATGAGAATTTGAAGAAATTTATACAAAATTGGCTCACCAATGAGTAACCAAAGTTCAATATACTAGTATAATAGTCTAAATATAGCTTTGAACCCCTTTAGAATGGATTGTAACGAATATATAGTCCTAACTATAGTTTTGAAACTTTGGGAAGAAAATCGTCCCGTTTTAGTGCAAATGGGAATTTGAAGAAACGTAGACATAAATGGTGACCAGGGAGTAACCAAAGTTCAATATATTAGTATAATAGTCTACATATAGCTTTGAACCCCTTTAGAATGGATTCTATTCTAACCAATATATAGTCCAAACTATAGTTTTGACACTTTGGGAAGCAAATCGTCCCATTTTGGTGCAAATGGGAATTTGAAGAAATGTAGACATAATTGGTGACCAAGGACTAACCAAAGTTCAATATATTAGTATAATAGTCAAAGTATAGCTTTGAACCCATTTATAATGGATTCTAACCAATATATAGTCCAAACTATAGTTTTGAAACTTTGGGAAGAAAATCGTCCCGTTTTAGTGCAAATAGGAATTTGAAGAAATTTACACATAATTGGTGACCAAGGAGTAACCAAAGTTCAATATATTAGTATAATAGTCAAAGTATAGCTTTGAACCCATTTATAATAGATTCTAACCAATATATAGTCCAAACTATAGTTTTGAAACTTTGGGAAGAAAATCTTCCCGTTATGGTACAAATGAGAATTTGAAGAAATTTATACAAAATTGGCTCACCAATGAGTAACCAAAGTTTAATATACTAGTATAATAGTCTAAATATAGCTTTGAACCCCTTTAGAATGGATTGTAACGAATATATAGTCCTAACTATAGTTTTGAAACTTTGGGAAGAAAATCGTCCCGTTTTAGTGCAAATGGGAATTTGAAGAAACGTAGACATAAATGGTGACCAGGGAGTAACCAAAGTTCAATATATTAGTATAATAGTCTACATATAGCTTTGAACCCATTTATAATGGATTCTAACCAATATATAGTCCAAACTATAGTTTTAAAACTTTGGGAAGAAAATCTTCCCGTTATGGTACAAATAAAAATTTGAAGAAATTTATACAAAATTGGCTCACCAATGAGTAACCAAAGTTCAATATATTAGTATAATAGTCAAAGTATAGCTTTGAACCCATTTATAATGGATTCTAACCAATATATAGTCCAAACTATAGTTTTGAAACTTTGGGAAGAAAATCGTCCCGTTTTAGTGCAAATGGGAATTTGAAGAAATTTACACATAATTGGTGACCAAGGAGTAACCAAAGTTCAATATATTAGTATAATAGTCAAAGTATAGCTTTGAACCCATTTATAATGGATTCTAACCAATATATAGTCCAAACTATAGTTTTGAAACTTTGGGAAGAAAATCTTCCCGTTATGGTACAAATGAGAATTTGAAGAAATTTATACAAAATTGGCTCACCAATGAGTAACCAAAGTTCAATATACTAGTATAATAGTCTAAATATAGCTTTGAACCCCTTTAGAATGGATTGTAACGAATATATAGTCCTAACTATAGTTTTGAAACTTTGGGAAGAAAATCGTCCCGTTTTAGTGCAAATGGGAATTTGAAGAAACGTAGACATAAATGGTGACCAGGGAGTAACCAAAGTTCAATATATTAGTATAATAGTCTACATATAGCTTTGAACCCCTTTAGAATGGATTCTAACCAATATATAGTCCAAACTATAGTTTTGACACTTTGGGAAGCAAATCGTCCCATTTTGGTGCAAATGGGAATTTGAAGAAATGTAGACATAATTGGTGACCAAGGACTAACCAAAGTTCAATATATTAGTATAATAGTCAAAGTATAGCTTTGAACCCATTTATAATGAATTCTAACCAATATATAGTCCAAACTATAGTTTTGAAACTTTGGGAAGAAAATCGTCCCGTTTTAGTGCAAATAGGAATTTGAAGAAATTTACACATAATTGGTGACCAAGGAGTAACCAAAGTTCAATATATTAGTATAATAGTCAAAGTATAGCTTTGAACCCATTTATAATGGATTCTAACCAATATATAGTCCAAACTATAGTTTTGAAACTTTGGGAAGAAAATCTTCCCGTTATGGTACAAATGAGAATTTGAAGAAATTTATACAAAATTGGCTCACCAATGAGTAACCAAAGTTTAATATACTAGTATAATAGTCTAAATATAGCTTTGAACCCCTTTAGAATGGATTGTAACGAATATATAGTCCTAACTATAGTTTTGAAACTTTGGGAAGAAAATCGTCCCGTTTTAGTGCAAATGGGAATTTGAAGAAACGTAGACATAAATGGTGACCAGGGAGTAACCAAAGTTCAATATATTAGTATAATAGTCTACATATAGCTTTGAACCCATTTATAATGGATTCTAACCAATATATAGTCCAAACTATAGTTTTAAAACTTTGGGAAGAAAATCTTCCCGTTATGGTACAAATAAAAATTTGAAGAAATTTATACAAAATTGGCTCACCAATGAGTAACCAAAGTTCAATATATTAGTATAATAGTCAAAGTATAGCTTTGAACCCATTTATAATGGATTCTAACCAATATATAGTCCAAACTATAGTTTTGAAACTTTGGGAAGAAAATCGTCCCGTTTTAGTGCAAATGGGAATTTGAAGAAATTTACACATAATTGGTGACCAAGGAGTAACCAAAGTTCAATATATTAGTATAATAGTCAAAGTATAGCTTTGAACCCATTTATAATGGATTCTAACCAATATATAGTCCAAACTATAGTTTTGAAACTTTGGGAAGAAAATCTTCCCGTTATGGTACAAATGAGAATTTGAAGAAATTTATACAAAATTGGCTCACCAATGAGTAACCAAAGTTCAATATACTAGTATAATAGTCTAAATATAGCTTTGAACCCCTTTAGAATGGATTGTAACGAATATATAGTCCTAACTATAGTTTTGAAACTTTGGGAAGAAAATCGTCCCGTTTTAGTGCAAATGGGAATTTGAAGAAACGTAGACATAAATGGTGACCAGGGAGTAACCAAAGTTCAATATATTAGTATAATAGTCTACATATAGCTTTGAACCCCTTTAGAATGGATTCTAACCAATATATAGTCCAAACTATAGTTTTGACACTTTGGGAAGCAAATCGTCCCATTTTGGTGCAAATGGGAATTTGAAGAAATGTAGACATAATTGGTGACCAAGGACTAACCAAAGTTCAATATATTAGTATAATAGTCAAAGTATAGCTTTGAACCCATTTATAATGAATTCTAACCAATATATAGTCCAAACTATAGTTTTGAAACTTTGGGAAGAAAATCGTCCCGTTTTAGTGCAAATAGGAATTTGAAGAAATTTACACATAATTGGTGACCAAGGAGTAACCAAAGTTCAATATATTAGTATAATAGTCAAAGTATAGCTTTGAACCCATTTATAATGGATTCTAACCAATATATAGTCCAAACTATAGTTTTGAAACTTTGGGAAGAAAATCTTCCCGTTATGGTACAAATGAGAATTTGAAGAAATTTATACAAAATTGGCTCACCAATGAGTAACCAAAGTTTAATATACTAGTATAATAGTCTAAATATAGCTTTGAACCCCTTTAGAATGGATTGTAACGAATATATAGTCCTAACTATAGTTTTGAAACTTTGGGAAGAAAATCGTCCCGTTTTAGTGCAAATGGGAATTTGAAGAAACGTAGACATAAATGGTGACCAGGGAGTAACCAAAGTTCAATATATTAGTATAATAGTCTACATATAGCTTTGAACCCATTTATAATGGATTCTAACCAATATATAGTCCAAACTATAGTTTTAAAACTTTGGGAAGAAAATCTTCCCGTTATGGTACAAATAAAAATTTGAAGAAATTTATACAAAATTGGCTCACCAATGAGTAACCAAAGTTCAATATATTAGTATAATAGTAAAAGTATAGCTTTGAACCCATTTATAATGGATTCTAACCAATATATAGTCCAAACTATAGTTTTGAAACTTTGGGAAGAAAATCGTCCCGTTTTAGTGCAAATGGGAATTTGAAGAAATTTACACATAATTGGTGACCAAGGAGTAACCAAAGTTCAATATATTAGTATAATAGTCAAAGTATAGCTTTGAACCCATTTATAATGGATTCTAACCAATATATAGTCCAAACTATAGTTTTGAAACTTTGGGAAGAAAATCTTCCCGTTATGGTACAAATGAGAATTTGAAGAAATTTATACAAAATTGGCTCACCAATGAGTAACCAAAGTTTAATATACTAGTATAATAGTCTAAATATAGCTTTGAACCCCTTTAGAATGGATTGTAACGAATATATAGTCCTAACTATAGTTTTGAAACTTTGGGAAGAAAATCGTCCCGTTTTAGTGCAAATGGGAATTTGAAGAAACGTAGACATAAATGGTGACCAGGGAGTAACCAAAGTTCAATATATTAGTATAATAGTCTACATATAGCTTTGAACCCATTTATAATGGATTCTAACCAATATATAGTCCAAACTATAGTTTTAAAACTTTGGGAAGAAAATCTTCACGTTATGGTACAAATAAAAATTTGAAGAAATTTATACAAAATTGGCTCACCAATGAGTAACCAAAGTTCAATATATTAGTATAATAGTAAAAGTATAGCTTTGAACCCATTTATAATGGATTCTAACCAATATATAGTCCAAACTATAGTTTTGAAACTTTGGGAAGAAAATCGTCCCGTTTTAGTGCAAATGGGAATTTGAAGAAATTTACACATAATTGGTGACCAAGGAGTAACCAAAGTTCAATATATTAGTATAATAGTCAAAGTATAGCTTTGAACCCATTTATAATGGATTCTAACCAATATATAGTCCAAACTATAGTTTTGAAACTTTGGGAAGAAAATCTTCCCGTTATGGTACAAATGAGAATTTGAAGAAATTTATACAAAATTGGCTCACCAATGAGTAACCAAAGTTCAATATACTAGTATAATAGTCTAAATATAGCTTTGAACCCCTTTAGAATGGATTGTAAAGAATATATAGTCCTAACTATAGTTTTGAAACTTTGGGAAGAAAATCGTCCCGTTTTAGTGCAAATGGGAATTTGAAGAAACGTAGACATAAATGGTGACCAGGGAGTAACCAAAGTTCAATATATTAGTATAATAGTCTACATATAGCTTTGAACCCCTTTAGAATGGATTCTAACCAATATATAGTCCAAACTATAGTTTTGACACTTTGGGAAGCAAATCGTCCCATTTTGGTGCAAATGGGAATTTGAAGAAATGTAGACATAATTGGTGACCAAGGACTAACCAAAGTTCAATATATTAGTATAATAGTCAAAGTATAGCTTTGAACCCATTTATAATGAATTCTAACCAATATATAGTCCAAACTATAGTTTTGAAACTTTGGGAAGAAAATCGTCCCGTTTTAGTGCAAATAGGAATTTGAAGAAATTTACACATAATTGGTGACCAAGGAGTAACCAAAGTTCAATATATTAGTATAATAGTCAAAGTATAGCTTTGAACCCATTTATAATGGATTCTAACCAATATATAGTCCAAACTATAGTTTTGAAACTTTGGGAAGAAAATCTTCCCGTTATGGTACAAATGAGAATTTGAAGAAATTTATACAAAATTGGCTCACCAATGAGTAACCAAAGTTTAATATACTAGTATAATAGTCTAAATATAGCTTTGAACCCCTTTAGAATGGATTGTAACGAATATATAGTCCTAACTATAGTTTTGAAACTTTGGGAAGAAAATCGTCCCGTTTTAGTGCAAATGGGAATTTGAAGAAACGTAGACATAAATGGTGACCAGGGAGTAACCAAAGTTCAATATATTAGTATAATAGTCTACATATAGCTTTGAACCCATTTATAATGGATTCTAACCAATATATAGTCCAAACTATAGTTTTAAAACTTTGGGAAGAAAATCTTCCCGTTATGGTACAAATAAAAATTTGAAGAAATTTATACAAAATTGGCTCACCAATGAGTAACCAAAGTTCAATATATTAGTATAATAGTCAAAGTATAGCTTTGAACCCATTTATAATGGATTCTAACCAATATATAGTCCAAACTATAGTTTTGAAACTTTGGGAAGAAAATCGTCCCGTTTTAGTGCAAATGGGAATTTGAAGAAATTTACACATAATTGGTGACCAAGGAGTAACCAAAGTTCAATATATTAGTATAATAGTCAAAGTATAGCTTTGAACCCATTTATAATGGATTCTAACCAATATATAGTCCAAACTATAGTTTTGAAACTTTGGGAAGAAAATCTTCCCGTTATGGTACAAATGAGAATTTGAAGAAATTTATACAAAATTGGCTCACCAATGAGTAACCAAAGTTCAATATACTAGTATAATAGTCTAAATATAGCTTTGAACCCCTTTAGAATGGATTGTAACGAATATATAGTCCTAACTATAGTTTTGAAACTTTGGGAAGAAAATCGTCCCGTTTTAGTGCAAATGGGAATTTGAAGAAACGTAGACATAAATGGTGACCAGGGAGTAACCAAAGTTCAATATATTAGTATAATAGTCTACATATAGCTTTGAACCCCTTTAGAATGGATTCTAACCAATATATAGTCCAAACTATAGTTTTGACACTTTGGGAAGCAAATCGTCCCATTTTGGTGCAAATGGGAATTTGAAGAAATGTAGACATAATTGGTGACCAAGGACTAACCAAAGTTCAATATATTAGTATAATAGTCAAAGTATAGCTTTGAACCCATTTATAATGAATTCTAACCAATATATAGTCCAAACTATAGTTTTGAAACTTTGGGAAGAAAATCGTCCCGTTTTAGTGCAAATAGGAATTTGAAGAAATTTACACATAATTGGTGACCAAGGAGTAACCAAAGTTCAATATATTAGTATAATAGTCAAAGTATAGCTTTGAACCCATTTATAATGGATTCTAACCAATATATAGTCCAAACTATAGTTTTGAAACTTTGGGAAGAAAATCTTCCCGTTATGGTACAAATGAGAATTTGAAGAAATTTATACAAAATTGGCTCACCAATGAGTAACCAAAGTTTAATATACTAGTATAATAGTCTAAATATAGCTTTGAACCCCTTTAGAATGGATTGTAACGAATATATAGTCCTAACTATAGTTTTGAAACTTTGGGAAGAAAATCGTCCCGTTTTAGTGCAAATGGGAATTTGAAGAAACGTAGACATAAATGGTGACCAGGGAGTAACCAAAGTTCAATATATTAGTATAATAGTCTACATATAGCTTTGAACCCATTTATAATGGATTCTAACCAATATATAGTCCAAACTATAGTTTTAAAACTTTGGGAAGAAAATCTTCCCGTTATGGTACAAATAAAAATTTGAAGAAATTTATACAAAATTGGCTCACCAATGAGTAACCAAAGTTCAATATATTAGTATAATAGTAAAAGTATAGCTTTGAACCCATTTATAATGGATTCTAACCAATATATAGTCCAAACTATAGTTTTGAAACTTTGGGAAGAAAATCGTCCCGTTTTAGTGCAAATGGGAATTTGAAGAAATTTACACATAATTGGTGACCAAGGAGTAACCAAAGTTCAATATATTAGTATAATAGTCAAAGTATAGCTTTGAACCCATTTATAATGGATTCTAACCAATATATAGTCCAAACTATAGTTTTGAAACTTTGGGAAGAAAATCTTCCCGTTATGGTACAAATGAGAATTTGAAGAAATTTATACAAAATTGGCTCACCAATGAGTAACCAAAGTTTAATATACTAGTATAATAGTCTAAATATAGCTTTGAACCCCTTTAGAATGGATTGTAACGAATATATAGTCCTAACTATAGTTTTGAAACTTTGGGAAGAAAATCGTCCCGTTTTAGTGCAAATGGGAATTTGAAGAAACGTAGACATAAATGGTGACCAGGGAGTAACCAAAGTTCAATATATTAGTATAATAGTCTACATATAGCTTTGAACCCATTTATAATGGATTCTAACCAATATATAGTCCAAACTATAGTTTTAAAACTTTGGGAAGAAAATCTTCCCGTTATGGTACAAATAAAAATTTGAAGAAATTTATACAAAATTGGCTCACCAATGAGTAACCAAAGTTCAATATATTAGTATAATAGTAAAAGTATAGCTTTGAACCCATTTATAATGGATTCTAACCAATATATAGTCCAAACTATAGTTTTGAAACTTTGGGAAGAAAATCGTCCCGTTTTAGTGCAAATGGGAATTTGAAGAAATTTACACATAATTGGTGACCAAGGAGTAACCAAAGTTCAATATATTAGTATAATAGTCAAAGTATAGCTTTGAACCCATTTATAATGGATTCTAACCAATATATAGTCCAAACTATAGTTTTGAAACTTTGGGAAGAAAATCTTCCCGTTATGGTACAAATGAGAATTTGAAGAAATTTATACAAAATTGGCTCACCAATGAGTAACCAAAGTTCAATATACTAGTATAATAGTCTAAATATAGCTTTGAACCCCTTTAGAATGGATTGTAAAGAATATATAGTCCTAACTATAGTTTTGAAACTTTGGGAAGAAAATCGTCCCGTTTTAGTGCAAATGGGAATTTGAAGAAACGTAGACATAAATGGTGACCAGGGAGTAACCAAAGTTCAATATATTAGTATAATAGTCTACATATAGCTTTGAACCCCTTTAGAATGGATTCTAACCAATATATAGTCCAAACTATAGTTTTGACACTTTGGGAAGCAAATCGTCCCATTTTGGTGCAAATGGGAATTTGAAGAAATGTAGACATAATTGGTGACCAAGGACTAACCAAAGTTCAATATATTAGTATAATAGTCAAAGTATAGCTTTGAACCCATTTATAATGGATTCTAACCAATATATAGTCCAAACTATAGTTTTGAAACTTTGGGAAGAAAATCTTCCCGTTATGGTACAAATAAAAATTTGAAGAAATTTATACAAAATTGGCTCACCAATGAGTAACCAAAGTTCAATATATTAGTATAATAGTCAAAGTATAGCTTTGAACCCATTTATAATGGATTCTAACCAATATATAGTCCAAACTATAGTTTTGAAACTTTGGGAAGAAAATCGTCCCGTTTTAGTGCAAATGGGAATTTGAAGAAATTTACACATAATTGGTGACCAAGGAGTAACCAAAGTTCAATATATTAGTATAATAGTCAAAGTATAGCTTTGAACCCATTTATAATGGATTCTAACCAATATATAGTCCAAACTATAGTTTTGAAACTTTGGGAAGAAAATCTTCCCGTTATGGTACAAATGAGAATTTGAAGAAATTTATACAAAATTGGCTCACCAATGAGTAACCAAAGTTCAATATACTAGTATAATAGTCTAAATATAGCTTTGAACCCCTTTAGAATGGATTGTAACGAATATATAGTCCTAACTATAGTTTTGAAACTTTGGGAAGAAAATCGTCCCGTTTTAGTGCAAATGGGAATTTGAAGAAACGTAGACATAAATGGTGACCAGGGAGTAAGCAAAGTTCAATATATTAGAATAATAGTCTACATATAGCTTTGAACCCCTTTAGAATGGATTCTAACCAATATATAGTCCAAACTATAGTTTTGACACTTTGGGAAGCAAATCGTCCCATTTTGGTGCAAATGGGAATTTGAAGAAATGTAGACATAATTGGTGACCAAGGACTAACCAAAGTTCAATATATTAGTATAATAGTCAAAGTATAGCTTTGAACCCATTTATAATGGATTCTAACCAATATATAGTCCAAACTATAGTTTTGAAACTTTGGGAAGAAAATCTTCCCGTTATGGTACAAATAAAAATTTGAAGAAAATTATACAAAATTGGCTCACCAATGAGTAACCAAAGTTCAATATACTAGTATAATTGTCTAAATATAGCTTTGAACCCTTTTAGAATGGATTGTAACAAATATATAGTCCTAACTATAGTTTTGAAACTTTGGGAAGAAAATCGTCCCGTTTTAGTGCAAATGGGAATTTGAAGAAATTTACACGTAATTGGTGACCAAGGAGTAACCAAAGTTCAATATATTAGTATAATAGTCAAAGTATAGCTTTGAACCCATTTATAATGGATTCTAACCAATATATAGTCCAAACTATAGTTTTGAAACTTTGGGAAGAAAATCTTCCCGTTATGGTACAAATGAGAATTTGAAGAAATTTATACAAAATTGGCTCACCAATGAGTAACCAAAGTTTAATATACTAGTATAATAGTCTAAATATAGCTTTGAACCCCTTTAGAATGGATTGTAACGAATATATAGTCCTAACTATAGTTTTGAAACTTTGGGAAGAAAATCGTCCCGTTTTAGTGCAAATGGGAATTTGAAGAAATGTAGACATAATTATTGACCAAGGAGTAACCAAAGTTCAATATATTAGTATAATAGTCAAAGTATAGCTTTGAACCCATTTATAATGGATTCTAACCAATATATAGTCCAAACTATAGTTTTAAAACTTTGGGAAGAAAATCTTCCCGTTATGGTACAAATAAAAATTTGAAGAAATTTATACAAAATTGGCTCACCAATGAGTAACCAAAGTTCAATATATTAGTATAATAGTCAAAGTATAGCTTTGAACCCATTTATAATGGATTCTAACCAATATATAGTCCAAACTATAGTTTTGAAACTTTGGGAAGAAAATCGTCCCGTTTTAGTGCAAATGGGAATTTGAAGAAATTTACACATAATTGGTGACCAAGAAGTAACCAAAGTTCAATATATTAGTATAATAGTCAAAGTATAGCTTTGAACCCATTTATAATGGATTCTAACCAATATATAGTCCAAACTATAGTTTTGAAACTTTGGGAAGAAAATCTTCCCGTTATGGTACAAATGAGAATTTGAAGAAATTTATACAAAATTGGCTCACCAATGAGTAACCAAAGTTCAATATACTAGTATAATAGTCTAAATATAGCTTTGAACCCCTTTAGAATGGATTGTAACGAATATATAGTCCTAACTATAGTTTTGAAACTTTGGGAAGAAAATCGTCCCGTTTTAGTGCAAATGGGAATTTGAAGAAACGTAGACATAAATGGTGACCAGGGAGTAACCAAAGTTCAATATATTAGTATAATAGTCTACATATAGCTTTGAACCCCTTTAGAATGGATTCTAACCAATATATAGTCCAAACTATAGTTTTGACACTTTGGGAAGCAAATCGTCCCATTTTGGTGCAAATGGGAATTTGAAGAAATGTAGACATAATTGGTGACCAAGGACTAACCAAAGTTCAATATATTAGTATAATAGTCAAAGTATAGCTTTGAACCCATTTATAATGGATTCTAACCAATATATAGTCCAAACTATAGTTTTGAAACTTTGGGAAGAAAATCTTCCCGTTATGGTACAAATAAAAATTTGAAGAAATTTATACAAAATTGGCTCACCAATGAGTAACCAAAGTTCAATATACTAGTATAATTGTCTAAATATAGCTTTGAACCCTTTTAGAATGGATTGTAACAAATATATAGTCCTAACTATAGTTTTGAAACTTTGGGAAGAAAATCGTCCCGTTTTAGTGCAAATGGGAATTTGAAGAAATTTACACGTAATTGGTGACCAAGGAGTAACCAAAGTTCAATATATTAGTATAATAGTCAAAGTATAGCTTTGAACCCATTTATAATGGATTCTAACCAATATATAGTCCAAACTATAGTTTTGAAACTTTGGGAAGAAAATCTTCCCGTTATGGTACAAATGAGAATTTGAAGAAATTTATACAAAATTGGCTCACCAATGAGTAACCAAAGTTTAATATACTAGTATAATAGTCTAAATATAGCTTTGAACCCCTTTAGAATGGATTGTAACGAATATATAGTCCTAACTATAGTTTTGAAACTTTGGGAAGAAAATCGTCCCGTTTTAGTGCAAATGGGAATTTGAAGAAATGTAGACATAATTATTGACCAAGGAGTAACCAAAGTTCAATATATTAGTATAATAGTCAAAGTATAGCTTTGAACCCATTTATAATGGATTCTAACCAATATATAGTCCAAACTATAGTTTTAAAACTTTGGGAAGAAAATCTTCCCGTTATGGTACAAATAAAAATTTGAAGAAATTTATACAAAATTGGCTCACCAATGAGTAACCAAAGTTCAATATATTAGTATAATAGTAAAAGTATAGCTTTGAACCCATTTATAATGGATTCTAACCAATATATAGTCCAAACTATAGTTTTGAAACTTTGGGAAGAAAATCGTCCCGTTTTAGTGCAAATGGGAATTTGAAGAAATTTACACATAATTGGTGACCAAGAAGTAACCAAAGTTCAATATATTAGTATAATAGTCAAAGTATAGCTTTGAACCCATTTATAATGGATTCTAACCAATATATAGTCCAAACTATAGTTTTGAAACTTTGGGAAGAAAATCTTCCCGTTATGGTACAAATGAGAATTTGAAGAAATTTATACAAAATTGGCTCACCAATGAGTAACCAAAGTTCAATATACTAGTATAATAGTCTAAATATAGCTTTGAACCCCTTTAGAATGGATTGTAACGAATATATAGTCCTAACTATAGTTTTGAAACTTTGGGAAGAAAATCGTCCCGTTTTAGTGCAAA
This sequence comes from Trifolium dubium, assembly GCA_951804385.1. Classification (NCBI taxonomy): domain Eukaryota; kingdom Viridiplantae; phylum Streptophyta; class Magnoliopsida; order Fabales; family Fabaceae; genus Trifolium; species Trifolium dubium. The sequence goes on from OX638073.1 coordinate 17,381,733, forward strand.
TGGGAATTTGAAGAAACGTAGACATAAATGGTGACCAGGGAGTAACCAAAGTTCAATATATTAGTATAATAGTCTACATATAGCTTTGAACCCCTTTAGAATGGATTCTAACCAATATATAGTCCAAACTATAGTTTTGACACTTTGGGAAGCAAATCGTCCCATTTTGGTGCAAATGGGAATTTGAAGAAATGTAGACATAATTGGTGACCAAGGACTAACCAAAGTTCAATATATTAGTATAATAGTCAAAGTATAGCTTTGAACCCATTTATAATGGATTCTAACCAATATATAGTCCAAACTATAGTTTTGAAACTTTGGGAAGAAAATCTTCCCGTTATGGTACAAATAAAAATTTGAAGAAATTTATACAAAATTGGCTCACCAATGAGTAACCAAAGTTCAATATATTAGTATAATAGTCAAAGTATAGCTTTGAACCCATTTATAATGGATTCTAACCAATATATAGTCCAAACTATAGTTTTGAAACTTTGGGAAGAAAATCGTCCCGTTTTAGTGCAAATGGGAATTTGAAGAAATTTACACATAATTGGTGACCAAGGAGTAACCAAAGTTCAATATATTAGTATAATAGTCAAAGTATAGCTTTGAACCCATTTATAATGGATTCTAACCAATATATAGTCCAAACTATAGTTTTGAAACTTTGGGAAGAAAATCTTCCCGTTATGGTACAAATGAGAATTTGAAGAAATTTATACAAAATTGGCTCACCAATGAGTAACCAAAGTTCAATATACTAGTATAATAGTCTAAATATAGCTTTGAACCCCTTTAGAATGGATTGTAACGAATATATAGTCCTAACTATAGTTTTGAAACTTTGGGAAGAAAATCGTCCCGTTTTAGTGCAAATGGGAATTTGAAGAAACGTAGACATAAATGGTGACCAGGGAGTAACCAAAGTTCAATATATTAGTATAATAGTCTACATATAGCTTTGAACCCCTTTAGAATGGATTCTAACCAATATATAGTCCAAACTATAGTTTTGACACTTTGGGAAGCAAATCGTCCCATTTTGGTGCAAATGGGAATTTGAAGAAATGTAGACATAATTGGTGACCAAGGACTAACCAAAGTTCAATATATTAGTATAATAGTCAAAGTATAGCTTTGAACCCATTTATAATGGATTCTAACCAATATATAGTCCAAACTATAGTTTTGAAACTTTGGGAAGAAAATCTTCCCGTTATGGTACAAATAAAAATTTGAAGAAATTTATACAAAATTGGCTCACCAATGAGTAACCAAAGTTCAATATACTAGTATAATTGTCTAAATATAGCTTTGAACCCTTTTAGAATGGATTGTAACGAATATATAGTCCTAACTATAGTTTTGAAACATTGGGAAGAAAATCGTCCCGTTTTAGTGCAAATGGGTATTTGAAGAAATGTAGACATAAATGGTGACCAAGGAGGAACCAAAGTTCAATATATTAGTATAATAGTCTAAGTATAGCTTTGAACCCATTTATAATGGATTCTAACCAATATATAGTCCAAACTATAGTTTTGAAACTTTGGGAAGAAAATCTTCCCGTTATGGTACAAATAAAAATTTGAAGAAATTTATACAAAATTGGCTCACCAATGAGTAACCAAAGTTCAATATACTAGTATAATTGTCTAAATATAGCTTTGAACCCTTTTAGAATGGATTGTAACAAATATATAGTCCTAACTATAGTTTTGAAACTTTGGGAAGAAAATCGTCCCGTTTTAGTGCAAATGGGAATTTGAAGAAATTTACACGTAATTGGTGACCAAGGAGTAACCAAAGTTCAATATATTAGTATAATAGTCAAAGTATAGCTTTGAACCCATTTATAATGGATTCTAACCAATATATAGTCCAAACTATAGTTTTGAAACTTTGGGAAGAAAATCTTCCCGTTATGGTACAAATGAGAATTTGAAGAAATTTATACAAAATTGGCTCACCAATGAGTAACCAAAGTTTAATATACTAGTATAATAGTCTAAATATAGCTTTGAACCCCTTTAGAATGGATTGTAACGAATATATAGTCCTAACTATAGTTTTGAAACTTTGGGAAGAAAATCGTCCCGTTTTAGTGCAAATGGGAATTTGAAGAAATGTAGACATAATTATTGACCAAGGAGTAACCAAAGTTCAATATATTAGTATAATAGTCAAAGTATAGCTTTGAACCCATTTATAATGGATTCTAACCAATATATATTCCAAACTATAGTTTTGAAACTTTGGGAAGAAAATCTTCCCGTTATGGTACAAATGAGAATTTGAAGAAATTTATACAAAATTGGCTCACCAATGAGTAACCAAAGTTCAATATACTAGTATAATAGTCTAAATATAGCTTTGAACCCCTTTAGAATGGTTTGTAACGAATATATAGTCCTAACTATAGTTTTGAAACTTTGGGAAGAAAATCGTGCCTTTTAGTGTAAATGGGAATTTGAAGAAATGTAGACATAATTGGTGACCAAGGAGGAACCAAAGTTCAATATATTAGTATAATAGTCAAAGTATAGCTTTGAACCCATTTATAATGGATTCTAACCAATATATAGTCCAAACTATAGTTTTGAAACTTTGGGAAGCAATTCTTCCCGTTATGGTACCAATAAAAATTTGAAGAAATTTATACAAAATTTGCTCACCAATGAGTAACCAAAGTTCAATATACTAGTATAATAGTCTAAATATAGCTTTGAACCCCTTTAGAATGGATTGTAACGAATATATAGTCCTAACTATAGTTTTGAAACTTTGGGAAGAAAATCGTCCCGTTTTAGTGCAAATGGGAATTTGAAGAAATGTAGACATAATTATTGACCAAGGAGTAACAAAAGTTCAATATATTAGTATAATAGTCAAAGTATAGCTTTGAAACCATTTATAATGGATTCTAACCAATATATAGTCCAAACTATAGTTTTGAAACTTTGGGAAGAAAATCTTCCCGTTATGGTACAAATGAGAATTTGAAGAAATTTATACAAAATTGGTTCACCAATGAGTAACCAAAGTTCAATATACTAGTATAATAGTCTAAATATAGCTTTGAACCCCTTTAGAATGGATTGTAACGAATATATAGTCCTAATTATAGTTTTGAAACTTTGGGAAGAAAATTGTCCCGTTTTAGTGCAAATGGGAATTTGAAGAAATGTAGACATAATTATTGACCAAGGAGTAACCAAAGTTCAATATATTAGTATAATAGTCAAAGTATAGCTTTGAATCCATTTATAATGGATTCTAACCAATATATAGTCCAAACTATAGTTTTGAAACTTTGGGAAGAAAATCTTCCCGTTATGGTACAAATGAGAATTTGAAGAAATTTATACAAAATTGGCTCACCAATGAGTAACCAAAGTTCAATATACTACTATAATAGTCTAAATATAGCTTTGAACCCCTTTAGAATGGATTGTAACGAATATATAGTCCTAACTATAGTTTTGAAACTTTGGGAAGAAAATCGTCCCTTTTAGTGCAAATGGGAATTTGAAGAAATGTAGACATAATTGGTGACCAAGGAGTAACCAAAGTTCAATATACTAGTATAATAGTCTAAATATAGCTTTGAACCCTTTTAGAATGAAATCTAACCAATATATAATCCTAACTATAGTTTTGAAACTTTTGAAAGAAAATCGTCCCGTTATAGCACAAAAGGGAATTTGAAGAAATTTATACAAATTGGCTGACCAAGGAGTAACCAAAGTTCAATATATTATTATAATAGTCTACATATAGCTTTGAACCCCTTTAGAATGGATTCTAATCAATATATAGTCCAAACTATAGTTTTGAAACTTTGGGAAGCAAATCGTCTCGTTTTGGTACAAATGGGAATTTGAAGAAATGTAGACATAATTGGTGACCACGGAGTAACCAAAGTTCAATATATTAGTATAATAGTCAAAGTATAGCTTTGAACCCATTTATAATGGATTCTATCCAATATATAGTCCAAACTATAGTTTTGAAACTTTGGGAAGAAAATCTTCCCGTTATAGTACAAATGAGAATTTGAAGAAATTTATACAAAATTGGCTCACCAATGAGTAACCAAAGTTCAATATACTAGTATAATAGTCTAAATATAGCTTTGAACCCCTTTAGAATGGATTTTAACGAATATATAGTCCTAACTATAGTTTTGAAACTTTGGGAAGAAAATCGTCCCGTTTTAGTGCAAATGGGAATTTGAAGAAACGTAGACATAAATGGTGACCAGGGAGTAACCAAAGTTCAATATATTAGTATAATAGTCTACATATAGCTTTGAACCCCTTTAGAATGGATTCTAACCAATATATAGTCCAAACTATAGTTTTGACACTTTGGGAAGCAAATCGTCCCATTTTGGTGCAAATGGGAATTTGAAGAAATGTAGACATAATTGGTGACCAAGGACTAACCAAAGTTCAATATATTAGTATAATAGTCAAAGTATAGCTTTGAACCCATTTATAATAGATTCTAACCAATATATAGTCCAAACTATAGTTTTAAAACTTTGGGAAGAAAATCTTCCCGTTATGGTACAAATGAGAATTTGAAGAAATTTATACAAAATTGGCTCACCTATGAGTAACCAAAGTTCAGTTTACTAGTATAATAGTCTAAATATAGCTTTGAACCCCTTTAGAATGGATTGTAACGAATATATAGTCCTAACTATAGTTTTGAAACTTTGGGAAGAAAATCGTTCCGTTTTAGTGCAAATGGGAATTTGAAGAAATGTAGACATAATTGGTGACCAAGGAGGAACCAAAGTTCAATATATTAGTATAATAGTCTAAGTATAGCTTTGAACCCATTTATAATGGATTCTAACCAATATATAGTCCAAACTATAGTTTTGAAACTTTGGGAAGCAATTCTTCCCGTTATGGTACAAATAAAAATTTGAAGAAATTTATACAAAATTGGCTCACCAATGAGTAACCAAAGTTCAATATACTAGTATAATAGTCTAAATATAGCTTTGAACCCCTTTAGAATGGATTGTAACGAATATATAGTCCTAACTATAGTTTTGAAACTTTGGGAAGAAAATCGTCCCTTTTAGTGCAAATGGGAATTTGAAGAAATGTAGACATAATTGGTGACCAAGGAGGAACCAAAGTTCAATATATTAGTATAATAGTCAAAGTATAGCTTTGAACCCATTTATAATGGATTCTAACCAATATATAGTCCAAACTATAGTTTTGAAACTTTGGGAAGCAATTCTTCCCGTTATGGTACAAATGAGAATTTGAAGAAATTTATACAAAATTGGCTCACCAAAGAGTAACCAAAGTTCAATATACTAGTATAATAGTCTAAATATAGCTTTGAACTCCTTTAGAATGGATTGTAACGAATATATAGTCCTAACTATAGTTTTGAAACATTGGGAAGAAAATCGTCCCGTTTTAGTGCAAATGGATATTTGAAGAAATGTAGACATAAATGGTGACCAAGGACTAACCAAAGTTCAATATATTAGTATAATAGTCAAAGTATAGCTTTGAACCCATTTAGAATGGATTCTAACCAATATATAGTCCAAACTATAGTTTTAAAACTTTGGGAAGCAAATCGTACCGTTTTGGTGCAAATGGGAATTTGAAGAAATGTAGACATAATTGGTGACCAAGGAGGAACCAAAGTTCAATATATTAGTATAATAGTCAAAGTATAGCTTTGAACCCATTTATAATGGATTCTAACCAATATATAGTCCAAACTATAGTTTTGAAACTTTGGGAAGCAATTCTTCCCGTTATGGTACAAATGAGAATTTGAAGAAATTTATACAAAATTGGCTCACCAATGAGTAACCAAAGTTCAATATACTAGTATAATAGTCTAACTATAGCTTTGAACCCCTTTAGAATGGATTGTAACGAATATATAGTCCTAACTATAGTTTTGAAACTTTGGGAAGAAAATCGTCCCGTTTTAGTGCAAATGGGTATTTGAAGAAATGTAGACATAAATGGTGACCAAGGAGTAACCAAAGTTCAATATATTAGTATAATAGTCTACATATAGCTTTGAACCCATTTAGAATGGATTCTAACCAATATATAGTCCAAACTATAGTTTTGAAACTTTGGGAAGCAAATCGTACCGTTTTGGTGCAAATGGGAATTTGATGAAATGTAGATATAATTGGTGAGCAAGGAGTAACCAAAGTTCAATATATTAGTATAATAGTCAAAGTATAGCTTTGAACCCATTTATATTGGATTCTAACCAATATATAGTGCAAACTATAGTTTTAAAACTTTGGGAAGAAAATCTTCCCGTTTTGGTACAAATAAAAATTTGAAGAAATTTATACAAAATTGGCTCACCAATGAGTAACCAAAGTTCAATATACTAGTATAATAGTCTAAATATAGCTTTGAACCCCTTTAGAATGGATTGTAACGAATATATAGTCCTAACTATAGTTTTGAAACTTTGGGAAGAAAGTCGTCCCGTTTTAGTGCAAATGGGTATTTGAAGAAATGTAGACATAAATGGTGACCAAGGAGTAACCAAAGTTCAATATATTAGTATAATAGTCTACATATAGCTTTGAACCCATTTAGAATGGATTCTAACCAATATATAGTCCAAACTATAGTTTTGAAACTTTGGGAAGCAAATCGTACCGTTTTGGTGCAAATGGGAATTTCAAGAAATGTAGATATAATTGGTGAGCAAGGAGTAACCAAAGTTCAATATATTAGTATAATAGTCAAAGTATAGCTTTGAACCCATTTATATTGGATTCTAACCAATATATAGTCCAAACTATAGTTTTGAAACTTTGGGAAGCAATTCTTCCCGTTATGGTACAAATGAGAATTTGAAGAAATTTATACAAAATTGGCTCACCAAAGAGTAACCAAAGTTCAATATACTAGTATAATAGTCTAAATATAGCTTTGAACCCCTTTAGAATGGATTGTAACGAATATATAGTCCTAACTATAGTTTTGAAACATTGGGAAGAAAATCGTCCCGTTTTAGTGCAAATGGATATTTGAAGAAATGTAGACATAAATGGTGACCAAGGACTAACCAAAGTTCAATATATTAGTATAATAGTCAAAGTATAGCTTTGAACCCATTTAGAATGGATTCTAACCAATATATAGTCCAAACTATAGTTTTAAAACTTTGGGAAGCAAATCGTACCGTTTTGGTGCAAATGGGAATTTGAAGAAATGTAGACATAATTGGTGACCAAGGAGGAACCAAAGTTCAATATATTAGTATAATAGTCAAAGTATAGCTTTGAACCCATTTATAATGGATTCTAACCAATATATAGTCCAAACTATAGTTTTGAAACTTTGGGAAGCAATTCTTCCCGTTATGGTACAAATGAGAATTTGAAGAAATTTATACAAAATTGGCTCACCAATGAGTAACCAAAGTTCAATATACTAGTATAATAGTCTAAATATAGCTTTGAACCCCTTTAGAATGGATTGTAACGAATATATAGTCCTAACTATAGTTTTGAAACTTTGGGAAGAAAATCGTCCCGTTTTAGTGCAAATGGGTATTTGAACAAATGTAGACATAAATGGTGACCAAGGAGTAACCAAAGTTCAATATATTAGTATAATAGTCTACATATAGCTTTGAACCCATTTAGAATGGATTCTAACCAATATATAGTCCAAACTATAGTTTTGAAACTTTGGGAAGCAAATCGTACCGTTTTGGTGCAAATGGGAATTTGAAGAAATGTAGATATAATTGGTGAGCAAGGAGTAACCAAAGTTCAATATATTAGTATAATAGTCAAAGTATAGCTTTGAACCCATTTATATTGGATTCTAACCAATATATAGTGCAAACTATAGTTTTAAAACTTTGGGAAGAAAATCTTCCCGTTATGGTACAAATAAAAATTTGAAGAAATTTATACAAAATTGGCTCACCAATGAGTAACCAAAGTTCAATATACTAGTATAATAGTCTAAATATAGCTTTGAACCCCTTTAGAATGGATTGTAACGAATATATAGTCCTAACTATAGTTTTGAAACTTTGGGAAGAAAATCGTCCCTTTTAGTGCAAATGGGAATTTGAAGAAATGTAGACATAATTGGTGACCAAGGAGGAACCAAAGTTCAATATATTAGTATAATAGTCAAAGTATAGCTTTGAACCCATTTATAATGGATTCTAACCAATATATAGTCCAAACTATAGTTTTAAAACTTTGGAAGCAAATCTTCCCGTTATGGTACAAATGGGAATTTGAAGAAATTTATACAAAATTGGCTCACCAATGAGTAACCAAAGTTCAATATACTAGTATAATAGTCTAAATATAGCTTTGAACCCCTTTAGAATAGATTCTAATGAATATATAGTCCTAACTATAGTTTTGAAACTTTGGGAAGAAAATCGTCCCGCTTTGGTACAAATGGGAATTTGAAGAAATGTAGACAAAATTGGTGACCAAGGAGTAACCAAAGTTCAATATACTAGTATAATAGTCTAAATATAGCTTTGAACCCTTTTAGAATGAAATCTAACCAATATATAATCCTAACTATAGTTTTGAAACTTTTGAAAGAAAATCGTCCCGTTATAGCACAAAAGGGAATTTGAAGAAATTTATACAAATTGGCTGACCAAGGAGTAACCAAAGTTCAATATATTATTATAATAGTCTACATATAGCTTTGAACCCCTTTAGAATGAATTCTAATCAATATATAGTCCAAACTATAGTTTTGAAACTTCTGGAAGCAAATCGTCCCGTTTTGGTGCAAATGGGAATTTGAAGAAATGTAGACATAATTGGTGACCAAGGAGTAACCAAAGTTCAATATATTAGTATAATAGTCAAAGTATAGCTTTGAACCCATTTATAATGGATTCTAACCAATATATAGTCCAAACTATAGTTTTAAAACTTTGGGAAGAAACTCTTCCCGTTATGGTACAAATAAAAATTTGAAGAAATTTATACAAAATTGGCTCACCAATGAGTAACCAAAGTTCAATATACTAGTATAATAGTCTAAATATAGCTTTGAACCCCTTTAGAATGGATTGTAACGAATATATAGTCCTAACTATAGTTTTGAAACTTTGGGAAGAAAATCGTCCCGTTTTAGTGCAAATGGGTATTTGAAGAAATGTAGACATAAATGGTGACCAAGGAGTAACCAAAGTTCAATATATTAGTATAATAGTCTACATATAGCTTTGAACCCATTTAGAATGGATTCTAACCAATATATAGTCCAAACTATAGTTTTGAAACTTTGGGAAGCAAATCGTACCGTTTTGGTGCAAATGGGAATTTGAAGAAATGTAGATATAATTGGTGAGCAAGGAGTAACCAAAGTTCAATATATTAGTATAATAGTCAAAGTATAGCTTTGAACCCATTTATATTGGATTCTAACCAATATATAGTCCAAACTATAGTTTTGAAACTTTGGGAAGCAATTCTTCCCGTTATGGTACAAATGAGAATTTGAAGAAATTTATACAAAATTGGCTCACCAAAGAGTAACCAAAGTTCAATATACTAGTATAATAGTCTAAATATAGCTTTGAACCCCTTTAGAATGGATTGTAACGAATATATAGTCCTAACTATAGTTTTGAAACATTGGGAAGAAAATCGTCCCGTTTTAGTGCAAATGGATATTTGAAGAAATGTAGACATAAATGGTGACCAAGGACTAACCAAAGTTCAATATATTAGTATAATAGTCAAAGTATAGCTTTGAACCCATTTAGAATGGATTCTAACCAATATATAGTCCAAACTATAGTTTTAAAACTTTGGGAAGCAAATCGTACCGTTTTGGTGCAAATGGGAATTTGAAGAAATGTAGACATAATTGGTGAACAAGGAGGAACCAAAGTTCAATATATTAGTATAATAGTCAAAGTATAGCTTTGAACCCATTTATAATGGATTCTAACCAATATATAGTCCAAACTATAGTTTTGAAACTTTGGGAAGCAATTCTTCCCGTTATGGTACAAATGAGAATTTGAAGAAATTTATACAAAATTGGCTCACCAATGAGTAACCAAAGTTCAATATACTAGTATAATAGTCTAAATATAGCTTTGAACCCCTTTAGAATAGATTCTAATGAATATATAGTCCTAACTATAGTTTTGAAACTTTGGGAAGAAAATCGTCCCGCTTTGGTACAAATGGGAATTTGAAGAAATGTAGACAAAATTGGTGACCAAGGAGTAACCAAAGTTCAATATACTAGTATAACAGTCTAAATATAGCTTTGAACCCTTTTAGAATGAAATCTAACCAATATATAATCCTAACTATAGTTTTGAAACTTTTGAAAGAAAATCGTCCCGTTATAGCACAAAAGGGAATTTGAAGAAATTTATACAAATTGGCTGACCAAGGAGTAACCAAAGTTCAATATATTATTATAATAGTCTACATATAGCTTTGAACCCCTTTAGAATGAATTCTAATCAATATATAGTCCAAACTATAGTTTTGAAACTTCTGGAAGCAAATCGTCCCGTTTTGGTGCAAATGGGAATTTGAAGAAATGTAGACATAATTGGTGACCAAGGAGTAACCAAAGTTCAATATATTAGTATAATAGTCAAAGTATAGCTTTGAACCCATTTATAATGGATTCTAACCAATATATAGTCCAAACTATAGTTTTAAAACTTTGGGAAGAAACTCTTCCCGTTATGGTACAAATAAAAATTTGAAGAAATTTATACAAAATTGGCTCACCAATGAGTAACCAAAGTTCAATATACTAGTATAATAGTCTAAATATAGCTTTGAACCCCTTTAGAATGGATTGTAACGAATATATAGTCCTAACTATAGTTTTGAAACTTTGGGAAGAAAATCGTCCCGTTTTAGTGCAAATGGGTATTTGAAGAAATGTAGACATAAATGGTGACCAAGGAGTAACCAAAGTTCAATATATTAGTATAATAGTCTACATATAGCTTTGAACCCATTTAGAATGGATTCTAACCAATATATAGTCCAAACTATAGTTTTGAAACTTTGGGAAGCAAATCGTACCGTTTTGGTGCAAATGGGAATTTGAAGAAATGTAGATATAATTGGTGAGCAAGGAGTAACCAAAGTTCAATATATTAGTATAATAGTCAAAGTATAGCTTTGAACCCATTTATATTGGATTCTAACCAATATATAGTCCAAACTATAGTTTTGAAACTTTGGGAAGCAATTCTTCCCGTTATGGTACAAATGAGAATTTGAAGAAATTTATACAAAATTGGCTCACCAAAGAGTAACCAAAGTTCAATATACTAGTATAATAGTCTAAATATAGCTTTGAACCCCTTTAGAATGGATTGTAACGAATATATAGTCCTAACTATAGTTTTGAAACATTGGGAAGAAAATCGTCCCGTTTTAGTGCAAATGGATATTTGAAGAAATGTAGACATAAATGGTGACCAAGGACTAACCAAAGTTCAATATATTAGTATAATAGTCAAAGTATAGCTTTGAACCCATTTAGAATGGATTCTAACCAATATATAGTCCAAACTATAGTTTTAAAACTTTGGGAAGCAAATCGTACCGTTTTGGTGCAAATGGGAATTTGAAGAAATGTAGACATAATTGGTGAACAAGGAGGAACCAAAGTTCAATATATTAGTATAATAGTCAAAGTATAGCTTTGAACCCCTTTAGAATAGATTCTAATGAATATATAGTCCTAACTATAGTTTTGAAACTTTGGGAAGAAAATCGTCCCGCTTTGGTACAAATGGGAATTTGAAGAAATGTAGACAAAATTGGTGACCAAGGAGTAACCAAAGTTCAATATACTAGTATAACAGTCTAAATATAGCTTTGAACCCTTTTAGAATGAAATCTAACCAATATATAATCCTAACTATAGTTTTGAAACTTTTGAAAGAAAATCGTCATGTTATAGCACAAAAGGGAATTTGAAGAAATTTATACAAATTGGCTGACCAAGGAGTAACCAAAGTTCAATATATTATTATAATAGTCTACATATAGCTTTGAACCCCTTTAGAATGAATTCTAATCAATATATAGTCCAAACTATAGTTTTGAAACTTCTGGAAGCAAATCGTCCCGTTTTGGTGCAAATGGGAATTTGAAGAAATGTAGACATAATTGGTGACCAAGGAGTAACCAAAGTTCAATATATTAGTATAATAGTCAAAGTATAGCTTTGAACCCATTTATAATGGATTCTAACCAATATATAGTCCAAACTATAGTTTTGAAACTTTGGGAAGCAATTCTTCCCGTTATGGTACAAATGAGAATTTGAAGAAATTTATACAAAATTGGCTCACCAATGAGTAACCAAAGTTCAATATACTAGTATAATAGTCTAAATATAGCTTTGAACCCCTTTAGAATGGATTGTAACGAATATATAGTCCTAACTATAGTTTTGAAACTTTGGGAAGAAAATCGTCCCGTTTTAGTGCAAATGGGTATTTGAAGAAATGTAGACATAAATGGTGACCAAGGAGAAACCAAAGTTCAATATATTAGTATAATAGTCTACATATAGCTTTGAACCCATTTAGAATGGATTCTAACCAATATATAGTCCAAACTATAGTTTTAAAACTTTGGGAAGCAAATCGTACCGTTTTGGTGCAAATGGGAATTTGAAGAAATGTAGACATAATTGGTGACCAAGGAGGAACCAAAGTTCAATATATTAGTATAATAGTCAAAGTATAGCTTTGAACCCATTTATAATGGATTCTAACCAATATATAGTCCAAACTATAGTTTTAAAACTTTGGGAAGAAACTCTTCCCGTTATGGTACAAATAAAAATTTGAAGAAATTTATACAAAATTGGCTCACCAATGAGTAACCAAAGTTCAATATACTAGTATAATAGTCTAAATATAGCTTTGAACCCCTTTAGAATGGATTGTAACGAATATATAGTCCTAACTATAGTTTTGAAACTTTGGGAAGAAAATCGTCCCGTTTTAGTGCAAATGGGTATTTGAAGAAATGTAGACATAAATGGTGACCAAGGAGTAACCAAAGTTCAATATATTAGTATAATAGTCTACATATAGCTTTGAACCCATTTAGAATGGATTCTAACCAATATATAGTCCAAACTATAGTTTTGAAACTTTGGGAAGCAAATCGTACCGTTTTGGTGCAAATGGGAATTTGAAGAAATGTAGATATAATTGGTGAGCAAGGAGTAACCAAAGTTCAATATATTAGTATAATAGTCAAAGTATAGCTTTGAACCCATTTATATTGGATTCTAACCAATATATAGTCCAAACTATAGTTTTGAAACTTTGGGAAGCAATTCTTCCCGTTATGGTACAAATGAGAATTTGAAGAAATTTATACAAAATTGGCTCACCAAAGAGTAACCAAAGTTCAATATACTAGTATAATAGTCTAAATATAGCTTTGAACCCCTTTAGAATGGATTGTAACGAATATATAGTCCTAACTATAGTTTTGAAACATTGGGAAGAAAATCGTCCCGTTTTAGTGCAAATGGATATTTGAAGAAATGTAGACATAAATGGTGACCAAGGACTAACCAAAGTTCAATATATTAGTATAATAGTCAAAGTATAGCTTTGAACCCATTTAGAATGGATTCTAACCAATATATAGTCCAAACTATAGTTTTAAAACTTTGGGAAGCAAATCGTACCGTTTTGGTGCAAATGGGAATTTGAAGAAATGTAGACATAATTGGTGAACAAGGAGGAACCAAAGTTCAATATATTAGTATAATAGTCAAAGTATAGCTTTGAACCCCTTTAGAATAGATTCTAATGAATATATAGTCCTAACTATAGTTTTGAAACTTTGGGAAGAAAATCGTCCCGCTTTGGTACAAATGGGAATTTGAAGAAATGTAGACAAAATTGGTGACCAAGGAGTAACCAAAGTTCAATATACTAGTATAACAGTCTAAATATAGCTTTGAACCCTTTTAGAATGAAATCTAACCAATATATAATCCTAACTATAGTTTTGAAACTTTTGAAAGAAAATCGTCATGTTATAGCACAAAAGGGAATTTGAAGAAATTTATACAAATTGGCTGACCAAGGAGTAACCAAAGTTCAATATATTATTATAATAGTCTACATATAGCTTTGAACCCCTTTAGAATGAATTCTAATCAATATATAGTCCAAACTATAGTTTTGAAACTTCTGGAAGCAAATCGTCCCGTTTTGGTGCAAATGGGAATTTGAAGAAATGTAGACATAATTGGTGACCAAGGAGTAACCAAAGTTCAATATATTAGTATAATAGTCAAAGTATAGCTTTGAACCCATTTATAATGGATTCTAACCAATATATAGTCCAAACTATAGTTTTGAAACTTTGGGAAGCAATTCTTCCCGTTATGGTACAAATGAGAATTTGAAGAAATTTATACAAAATTGGCTCACCAATGAGTAACCAAAGTTCAATATACTAGTATAATAGTCTAAATATAGCTTTGAACCCCTTTAGAATGGATTGTAACGAATATATAGTCCTAACTATAGTTTTGAAACTTTGGGAAGAAAATCGTCCCGTTTTAGTGCAAATGGGTATTTGAAGAAATGTAGACATAAATGGTGACCAAGGAGAAACCAAAGTTCAATATATTAGTATAATAGTCTACATATAGCTTTGAACCCATTTAGAATGGATTCTAACCAATATATAGTCCAAACTATAGTTTTGAAACTTTGGGAAGCAAATCGTACCGTTTTGGTGCAAATGGGAATTTCAAGAAATGTAGATATAATTGGTGAGCAAGGAGTAACCAAAGTTCAATATATTAGTATAATAGTCAAAGTATAGCTTTGAACCCATTTATATTGGATTCTAACCAATATATAGTCCAAACTATAGTTTTGAAACTTTGGGAAGCAATTCTTCCCGTTATGGTACAAATGAGAATTTGAAGAAATTTATACAAAATTGGCTCACCAAAGAGTAACCAAAGTTCAATATACTAGTATAATAGTCTAAATATAGCTTTGAACCCCTTTAGAATGGATTGTAACGAATATATAGTCCTAACTATAGTTTTGAAACATTGGGAAGAAAATCGTCCCGTTTTAGTGCAAATGGATATTTGAAGAAATGTAGACATAAATGGTGACCAAGGACTAACCAAAGTTCAATATATTAGTATAATAGTCAAAGTATAGCTTTGAACCCATTTAGAATGGATTCTAACCAATATATAGTCCAAACTATAGTTTTAAAACTTTGGGAAGCAAATCGTACCGTTTTGGTGCAAATGGGAATTTGAAGAAATGTAGACATAATTGGTGACCAAGGAGGAACCAAAGTTCAATATATTAGTATAATAGTCAAAGTATAGCTTTGAACCCATTTATAATGGATTCTAACCAATATATAGTCCAAACTATAGTTTTGAAACTTTGGGAAGCAATTCTTCCCGTTATGGTACAAATGAGAATTTGAAGAAATTTATACAAAATTGGCTCACCAATGAGTAACCAAAGTTCAATATACTAGTATAATAGTCTAAATATAGCTTTGAACCCCTTTAGAATGGATTGTAACGAATATATAGTCCTAACTATAGTTTTGAAACTTTGGGAAGAAAATCGTCCCGTTTTAGTGCAAATGGGTATTTGAAGAAATGTAGACATAAATGGTGACCAAGGAGTAACCAAAGTTCAATATATTAGTATAATAGTCTACATATAGCTTTGAACCCATTTAGAATGGATTCTAACCAATATATAGTCCAAACTATAGTTTTGAAACTTTGGGAAGCAAATCGTACCGTTTTGGTGCAAATGGGAATTTCAAGAAATGTAGATATAATTGGTGAGCAAGGAGTAACCAAAGTTCAATATATTAGTATAATAGTCAAAGTATAGCTTTGAACCCATTTATATTGGATTCTAACCAATATATAGTCCAAACTATAGTTTTGAAACTTTGGGAAGCAATTCTTCCCGTTATGGTACAAATGAGAATTTGAAGAAATTTATACAAAATTGGCTCACCAAAGAGTAACCAAAGTTCAATATACTAGTATAATAGTCTAAATATAGCTTTGAACCCCTTTAGAATGGATTGTAACGAATATATAGTCCTAACTATAGTTTTGAAACATTGGGAAGAAAATCGTCCCGTTTTAGTGCAAATGGATATTTGAAGAAATGTAGACATAAATGGTGACCAAGGACTAACCAAAGTTCAATATATTAGTATAATAGTCAAAGTATAGCTTTGAACCCATTTAGAATGGATTCTAACCAATATATAGTCCAAACTATAGTTTTAAAACTTTGGGAAGCAAATCGTACCGTTTTGGTGCAAATGGGAATTTGAAGAAATGTAGACATAATTGGTGACCAAGGAGGAACCAAAGTTCAATATATTAGTATAATAGTCAAAGTATAGCTTTGAACCCATTTATAATGGATTCTAACCAATATATAGTCCAAACTATAGTTTTGAAACTTTGGGAAGCAATTCTTCCCGTTATGGTACAAATGAGAATTTGAAGAAATTTATACAAAATTGGCTCACCAATGAGTAACCAAAGTTCAATATACTAGTATAATAGTCTAAATATAGCTTTGAACCCCTTTAGAATGGATTGTAACGAATATATAGTCCTAACTATAGTTTTGAAACTTTGGGAAGAAAATCGTCCCGTTTTAGTGCAAATGGGTATTTGAACAAATGTAGACATAAATGGTGACCAAGGAGTAACCAAAGTTCAATATATTAGTATAATAGTCTACATATAGCTTTGAACCCATTTAGAATGGATTCTAACCAATATATAGTCCAAACTATAGTTTTAAAACTTTGGGAAGCAAATCGTACCGTTTTGGTGCAAATGGGAATTTGAAGAAATGTAGACATAATTGGTGAACAAGGAGGAACCAAAGTTCAATATATTAGTATAATAGTCAAAGTATAGCTTTGAACCCATTTATAATGGATTCTAACCAATATATAGTCCAAACTATAGTTTTGAAACTTTGGGAAGCAATTCTTCCCGTTATGGTACAAATGAGAATTTGAAGAAATTTATACAAAATTGGCTCACCAATGAGTAACCAAAGTTCAATATACTAGTATAATAGTCTAAATATAGCTTTGAACCCCTTTAGAATAGATTCTAATGAATATATAGTCCTAACTATAGTTTTGAAACTTTGGGAAGAAAATCGTCCCGCTTTGGTACAAATGGGAATTTGAAGAAATGTAGACAAAATTGGTGACCAAGGAGTAACCAAAGTTCAATATACTAGTATAACAGTCTAAATATAGCTTTGAACCCTTTTAGAATGAAATCTAACCAATATATAATCCTAACTATAGTTTTGAAACTTTTGAAAGAAAATCGTCCCGTTATAGCACAAAAGGGAATTTGAAGAAATTTATACAAATTGGCTGACCAAGGAGTAACCAAAGTTCAATATATTATTATAATAGTCTACATATAGCTTTGAACCCCTTTAGAATGAATTCTAATCAATATATAGTCCAAACTATAGTTTTGAAACTTCTGGAAGCAAATCGTCCCGTTTTGGTGCAAATGGGAATTTGAAGAAATGTAGACATAATTGGTGACCAAGGAGTAACCAAAGTTCAATATATTAGTATAATAGTCAAAGTATAGCTTTGAACCCATTTATAATGGATTCTAACCAATATATAGTCCAAACTATAGTTTTAAAACTTTGGGAAGAAACTCTTCCCGTTATGGTACAAATAAAAATTTGAAGAAATTTATACAAAATTGGCTCACCAATGAGTAACCAAAGTTCAATATACTAGTATAATAGTCTAAATATAGCTTTGAACCCCTTTAGAATGGATTGTAACGAATATATAGTCCTAACTATAGTTTTGAAACTTTGGGAAGAAAATCGTCCCGTTTTAGTGCAAATGGGTATTTGAAGAAATGTAGACATAAATGGTGACCAAGGAGAAACCAAAGTTCAATATATTAGTATAATAGTCTACATATAGCTTTGAACCCATTTAGAATGGATTCTAACCAATATATAGTCCAAACTATAGTTTTGAAACTTTGGGAAGCAAATCGTACCGTTTTGGTGCAAATGGGAATTTCAAGAAATGTAGATATAATTGGTGAGCAAGGAGTAACCAAAGTTCAATATATTAGTATAATAGTCAAAGTATAGCTTTGAACCCATTTATATTGGATTCTAACCAATATATAGTCCAAACTATAGTTTTGAAACTTTGGGAAGCAATTCTTCCCGTTATGGTACAAATGAGAATTTGAAGAAATTTATACAAAATTGGCTCACCAAAGAGTAACCAAAGTTCAATATACTAGTATAATAGTCTAAATATAGCTTTGAACCCCTTTAGAATGGATTGTAACGAATATATAGTCCTAACTATAGTTTTGAAACATTGGGAAGAAAATCGTCCCGTTTTAGTGCAAATGGATATTTGAAGAAATGTAGACATAAATGGTGACCAAGGACTAACCAAAGTTCAATATATTAGTATAATAGTCAAAGTATAGCTTTGAACCCATTTAGAATGGATTCTAACCAATATATAGTCCAAACTATAGTTTTAAAACTTTGGGAAGCAAATCGTACCGTTTTGGTGCAAATGGGAATTTGAAGAAATGTAGACATAATTGGTGACCAAGGAGGAACCAAAGTTCAATATATTAGTATAATAGTCAAAGTATAGCTTTGAACCCATTTATAATGGATTCTAACCAATATATAGTCCAAACTATAGTTTTGAAACTTTGGGAAGCAATTCTTCCCGTTATGGTACAAATGAGAATTTGAAGAAATTTATACAAAATTGGCTCACCAATGAGTAACCAAAGTTCAATATACTAGTATAATAGTCTAAATATAGCTTTGAACCCCTTTAGAATGGATTGTAACGAATATATAGTCCTAACTATAGTTTTGAAACTTTGGGAAGAAAATCGTCCCGTTTTAGTGCAAATGGGTATTTGAAGAAATGTAGACATAAATGGTGACCAAGGAGTAACCAAAGTTCAATATATTAGTATAATAGTCTACATATAGCTTTGAACCCATTTAGAATGGATTCTAACCAATATATAGTCCAAACTATAGTTTTGAAACTTTGGGAAGCAAATCGTACCGTTTTGGTGCAAATGGGAATTTCAAGAAATGTAGATATAATTGGTGAGCAAGGAGTAACCAAAGTTCAATATATTAGTATAATAGTCAAAGTATAGCTTTGAACCCATTTATATTGGATTCTAACCAATATATAGTCCAAACTATAGTTTTGAAACTTTGGGAAGCAATTCTTCCCGTTATGGTACAAATGAGAATTTGAAGAAATTTATACAAAATTGGCTCACCAAAGAGTAACCAAAGTTCAATATACTAGTATAATAGTCTAAATATAGCTTTGAACCCCTTTAGAATGGATTGTAACGAATATATAGTCCTAACTATAGTTTTGAAACATTGGGAAGAAAATCGTCCCGTTTTAGTGCAAATGGATATTTGAAGAAATGTAGACATAAATGGTGACCAAGGACTAACCAAAGTTCAATATATTAGTATAATAGTCAAAGTATAGCTTTGAACCCATTTAGAATGGATTCTAACCAATATATAGTCCAAACTATAGTTTTAAAACTTTGGGAAGCAAATCGTACCGTTTTGGTGCAAATGGGAATTTGAAGAAATGTAGACATAATTGGTGACCAAGGAGGAACCAAAGTTCAATATATTAGTATAATAGTCAAAGTATAGCTTTGAACCCATTTATAATGGATTCTAACCAATATATAGTCCAAACTATAGTTTTGAAACTTTGGGAAGCAATTCTTCCCGTTATGGTACAAATGAGAATTTGAAGAAATTTATACAAAATTGGCTCACCAATGAGTAACCAAAGTTCAATATACTAGTATAATAGTCTAAATATAGCTTTGAACCCCTTTAGAATGGATTGTAACGAATATATAGTCCTAACTATAGTTTTGAAACTTTGGGAAGAAAATCGTCCCGTTTTAGTGCAAATGGGTATTTGAACAAATGTAGACATAAATGGTGACCAAGGAGTAACCAAAGTTCAATATATTAGTATAATAGTCTACATATAGCTTTGAACCCATTTAGAATGGATTCTAACCAATATATAGTCCAAACTATAGTTTTGAAACTTTGGGAAGCAAATCGTACCGTTTTGGTGCAAATGGGAATTTGAAGAAATGTAGATATAATTGGTGAGCAAGGAGTAACCAAAGTTCAATATATTAGTATAATAGTCAAAGTATAGCTTTGAACCCATTTATATTGGATTCTAACCAATATATAGTGCAAACTATAGTTTTAAAACTTTGGGAAGAAAATCTTCCCGTTATGGTACAAATAAAAATTTGAAGAAATTTATACAAAATTGGCTCACCAATGAGTAACCAAAGTTCAATATACTAGTATAATAGTCTAAATATAGCTTTGAACCCCTTTAGAATGGATTGTAACGAATATATAGTCCTAACTATAGTTTTGAAACATTGGGAAGAAAATCGTCCTGTTTTAGTGCAAATGGATATTTGAAGAAATGTAGACATAAATGGTGACCAAGGACTAACCAAAGTTCAATATATTAGTATAATAGTCAAAGTATAGCTTTGAACCCATTTAGAATGGATTCTAACCAATATATAGTCCAAACTATAGTTTTAAAACTTTGGGAAGCAAATCGTACCGTTTTGGTGCAAATGGGAATTTCAAGAAATGTAGATATAATTGGTGAGCAAGGAGTAACCAAAGTTCAATATATTAGTATAATAGTCAAAGTATAGCTTTGAACCCATTTATATTGGATTCTAACCAATATATAGTCCAAACTATAGTTTTGAAACTTTGGGAAGCAATTCTTCCCGTTATGGTACAAATGAGAATTTGAAGAAATTTATACAAAATTGGCTCACCAATGAGTAACCAAAGTTCAATATACTAGTATAATAGTCTAAATATAGCTTTGAACCCCTTTAGAATAGATTCTAATGAATATATAGTCCTAACTATAGTTTTGAAACTTTGGGAAGCAATTCTTCCCGTTATGGTACAAATAAAAATTTGAAGAAATTTATACAAAATTGGCTCACCAATGAGTAACCAAAGTTCAATATACTAGTATAATAGTCTAAATATAGCTTTGAACCCCTTTAGAATGGATTGTAACGAATATATAGTCCTAACTATAGTTTTGAAACTTTGGGAAGAAAATCGTCCCGTTTTAGTGCAAATGGGAATTTGAAGAAATGTAGACATAATTATTGACCAAGGAGTATCCAAAGTTCAATATATTAGTATAATAGTCAAAGTATAGCTTTGAACCCATTTATAATGGATTCTAACCAATATATAGTCCAAACTATAGTTTTGAAACTTTGGGAAGAAAATCTTCCCGTTATGGTACAAATGAGAATTTGAAGAAATTTATACAAAATTGGCTCACCAATGAGTAACCAAAGTTCAATATACTACTATAATAGTCTAAATATAGCTTTGAACCCCTTTAGAATGGATTGTAACGAATATATAGTCCTAACTATAGTTTTGAAACTTTGGGAAGAAAATCGTCCCTTTTAGTGCAAATGGGAATTTGAAGAAATGTAGACATAATTGGTGACCAAGGAGTAACCAAAGTTCAATATACTAGTATAATAGTCTGAATATAGCTTTGAACCCTTTTAGAATGAAATCTAACCAATATATAATCCTAACTATAGTTTTGAAACTTTTGAAAGAAAATCGTCCCGTTATAGCACAAAAGGGAATTTGAAGAAATTTATACAAATTGGCTGACCAAGGAGTAACCAAAGTTCAATATATTAGTATAATAGTCAAAGTATAGCTTTGAACCCATTTATAATGGATTCTAACCAATATATAGTCCAAACTATAGTTTTGAAACTATGGGAAGCAAATCTTCCCGTTATGGTACAAATGAGAATTTGAAGAAATTTATACAAAATTGGCTCACCAATGAGTAACCAAAGTTCAATATATTAGTATAATAGTCAAAGTATAGCTTTGAACCCATTTATAATGGATTCTAACCAATATATAGTCCAAACTATAGTTTTGAAACTTTGGGAAGAAAATCTTCCCGTTATAGTACAAATGAGAATTTGAAGAAATTTATACAAAATTGGCTCACCAATGAGTAACCAAAGTTCAATATACTAGTATAATAGTCTAAATATAGCTTTGAACCCCTTTAGAATGGATTGTAACGAATATATAGTCCTAACTATAGTTTTGAAACTTTGGGAAGAAAATCGTCCCGTTTTAGTGCAAATGGGAATTTGAAGAAACGTAGACATAAATGGTGACCAGGGAGTAACCAAAGTTCAATATATTAGTATAATAGTCTACATATAGCTTTGAACCCCTTTAGAATGGATTCTAACCAATATATAGTCCAAACTATAGTTTTGACACTTTGGGAAGCAAATCGTCCCATTTTGGTGCAAATGGGAATTTGAAGATATGTAGACATAATTGGTGACCAAGGACTAACCCAAGTTCAATATATTAGTATAATAGTCAAAGTATAGCTTTGAACTCATTTATAATGGATTCTAACCAATATATAGTCCAAACTATAGTTTTAAAACTTTGGGAAGAAAATCTTCCCGTTATGGTACAAATAAAAATTTGAAGAAATTTATACAAAATTGGCTCACCAATGAGTAACCAAAGTTCAATATACTAGTATAATTGTCTAAATATAGCTTTGAACCCCTTTAGAATGGATTGTAACAAATATATAGTCCTAACTATAGTTTTGAAACTTTGGGAAGAAAATCGTCCCGTTTTAGTGCAAATGGGAATTTGAAGAAATTTACACATAATTGGTGACCAAGGAGTAACCAAAGTTCAATATATTAGTATAATAGTCAAAGTATAGCTTTGAACTCATTTATAATGGATTCTAACCAATATATAGTCCAAACTATAGTTTTAAAACTTTGGGAAGAAAATCTTCCCGTTATGGTACAAATCAAAATTTGAAGAAATTTATACAAAATTGGCTCACCAATGAGTAACCAAAGTTCAATATACTAGTATAATTGTCTAAATATAGCTTTGAACCCCTTTAGAATGGATTGTAACGAATATATAGTCCTAACTATAGTTTTGAAACTTTGGGAAGAAAATCGTCCCGTTTTAGTGCAAATGGGAATTTGAAGAAATTTACACATAATTGGTGACCAAGGAGTAACCAAAGTTCAATATATTAGTATAATAGTCAAAGTATAGCTTTGAACCCATTTATAATGGACTCTAACCAATATATAGTCCAAACTATAGTTTTAAAACTTTGGGAAGAAACTCTTCCCGTTATGGTACAAATAAAAATTTGAAGAAATTTATACAAAATTGGCTCACCAATGAGTAACCAAAGTTCAATATACTAGTATAATAGTCTAAATATAGCTTTGAACCCCTTTAGAATGGATTGTAACGAATATATAGTCCTAACTATAGTTTTGAAACTTTGGGAAGAAAATCGTCCCGTTTTAGTGCAAATGGGTATTTGAAGAAATGTAGACATAAATGGTGACCAAGGAGAAACCAAAGTTCAATATATTAGTATAATAGTCTACATATAGCTTTGAACCCATTTAGAATGGATTCTAACCAATATATAGTCCAAACTATAGTTTTGAAACTTTGGGAAGCAAATCGTACCGTTTTGGTGCAAATGGGAATTTCAAGAAATGTAGATATAATTGGTGAGCAAGGAGTAACCAAAGTTCAATATATTAGTATAATAGTCAAAGTATAGCTTTGAACCCATTTATATTGGATTCTTACCAATATATAGTCCAAACTATAGTTTTGAAACTTTGGGAAGCAATTCTTCCCGTTATGGTACAAATGAGAATTTGAAGAAATTTATACAAAATTGGCTCACCAAAGAGTAACCAAAGTTCAATATACTAGTATAATAGTCTAAATATAGCTTTGAACCCCTTTAGAATGGATTGTAACGAATATATAGTCCTAACTATAGTTTTGAAACATTGGGAAGAAAATCGTCCCGTTTTAGTGCAAATGGATATTTGAAGAAATGTAGACATAAATGGTGACCAAGGACTAACCAAAGTTCAATATATTAGTATAATAGTCAAAGTATAGCTTTGAACCCATTTAGAATGGATTCTAACCAATATATAGTCCAAACTATAGTTTTAAAACTTTGGGAAGCAAATCGTACCGTTTTGGTGCAAATGGGAATTTGAAGAAATGTAGACATAATTGGTGACCAAGGAGGAACCAAAGTTCAATATATTAGTATAATAGTCAAAGTATAGCTTTGAACCCATTTATAATGGATTCTAACCAATATATAGTCCAAACTATAGTTTTGAAACTTTGGGAAGCAATTCTTCCCGTTATGGTACAAATGAGAATTTGAAGAAATTTATACAAAATTGGCTCACCAATGAGTAACCAAAGTTCAATATACTAGTATAATAGTCTAAATATACCTTTGAACCCCTTTAGAATGGATTGTAACGAATATATAGTCCTAACTATAGTTTTGAAACTTTGGGAAGAAAATCGTCCCGTTTTAGTGCAAATGGGTATTTGAAGAAATGTAGACATAAATGGTGACCAAGGAGTAACCAAAGTTCAATATATTAGTATAATAGTCTACATATAGCTTTGAACCCATTTAGAATGGATTCTAACCAATATATAGTCCAAACTATAGTTTTGAAACTTTGGGAAGCAAATCGTACCGTTTTGGTGCAAATGGGAATTTGAAGAAATGTAGATATAATTGGTGAGCAAGGAGTAACCAAAGTTCAATATATTAGTATAATAGTCAAAGTATAGCTTTGAACCCATTTATATTGGATTCTAACCAATATATAGTGCAAACTATAGTTTTAAAACTTTGGGAAGAAAATCTTCCCGTTATGGTACAAATAAAAATTTGAAGAAATTTATACAAAATTGGCTCACCAATGAGTAACCAAAGTTCAATATACTAGTATAATAGTCTAAATATAGCTTTGAACCCCTTTAGAATGGATTGTAACGAATATATAGTCCTAACTATAGTTTTGAAACATTGGGAAGAAAATCGTCCCGTTTTAGTGCAAATGGATATTTGAAGAAATGTAGACATAAATGGTGACCAAGGACTAACCAAAGTTCAATATATTAGTATAATAGTCAAAGTATAGCTTTGAACCCATTTAGAATGGATTCTAACCAATATATAGTCCAAACTATAGTTTTAAAACTTTGGGAAGCAAATCGTCCCGTTTTAGTGCAAATGGATATTTGAAGAAATGTAGACATAAATGGTGACCAAGGACTAACCAAAGTTCAATATATTAGTATAATAGTCAAAGTATAGCTTTGAACCCATTTAGAATGGATTCTAACCAATATATAGTCCAAACTATAGTTTTGAAACTTTGGGAAGCAATTCTTCCCGTTATGGTACAAATGAGAATTTGAAGAAATTTATACAAAATTGGCTCACCAATGAGTAACCAAAGTTCAATATACTAGTATAATAGTCTAAATATAGCTTTGAACCCCTTTAGAATAGATTCTAACCAATATATAGTCCAAACTATAGTTTTAAAACTTTGGGAAGCAAATCGTCCCGTTTTAGTGCAAATGGATATTTGAAGAAATGTAGACATAAATGGTGACCAAGGACTAACCAAAGTTCAATATATTAGTATAATAGTCAAAGTATAGCTTTGAACCCATTTAGAATGGATTCTAACCAATATATAGTCCAAACTATAGTTTTAAAACTTTGGATTCTAACCAATATATTAGTATAATAGTCTACATATAGCTTTGAACACCTTTAGAATGGATTCTAACCAATATATAGTCTAAACTATAGTTATGAAACTTTGGAAAGCAAATCGTCCCGTTTTGGTGCAAATGGGAATTTGAAGAAATGTAGACATAATTGGTGACCAAGGACTAACCAAAGTTCAATATATTAGTATAATAGTCAAAGTATAGCTTTGAACTCATTTATAATGGATTCTAACCAATATATAGTCCAAACTATAGTTTTAAAACTTTGGGAAGAAAATCTTCCCGTTATGGTACAAATAAAAATTTGAAGAAATTTATACAAAATTGGCTCACCAATAAGTAACCAAAGTTCAATATACTAGTATAATTGTCTAAATATAGCTTTGAACCCCTTTAGAATGGATTGTAACAAATATATAGTCCTAACTATAGTTTTGAAACTTTGGGAAGAAAATCGTCCCGTTTTAGTGCAAATGGGAATTTGAAGAAATTTACACATAATTGGTGAACCCATTTATAATGGATTCTAACCAATATATAATCCTAACTATAGTTTTGAAACTTTGGGAAGAAAATCTTCCCGTTATGGTACAAATGAGAATTTGAAAAAATTTATACAAAATTGGCTCACCAATGAGTAACCAAAGTTCAATATACTAGTATAATAGTCTAAATATAGCTTTGAACCCCTTTAGAATGGATTGTAACGAATATATAGTCCTAACTATAGTTTTGAAACTTTGGGAAGAAAATCGTCCCGTTTTAGTGCAAATGGGAATTTGAAGAAATTTACACATAATTGGTGACCAAGGAGTAACCAAAGTTCAATATATTAGTATAACAGTCTAAATATAGCTTTGAACCCATTTATAATGGATTCTAACCAATATATAATCCTAACTATAGTTTTGAAACTTTGGGAAGAAAATCTTCCCGTTATGGTACAAATGAGAATTTGAAAAAATTTATACAAAATTGGCTCACCAATGAGTAACCAAAGTTCAATATACTAGTATAATAGTCTAAATATAGCTTTGAACCCCTTTAGAATGGATTGTAACGAATATATAGTCCTAACTATAGTTTTGAAACTTTGGGAAGAAAATCGTCCCGTTTTAGTGCAAATGGGAAATTTGAAGAAATTTACACATAATTGGTGACCAAGGAGTAACCAAAGTTCAATATATTAGTATAATAGTCAAAGTATAGCTTTGAACCCATTTATAATGGACTCTAACCAATATATAGTCCAAACTATAGTTTTAAAACTTTGGGAAGAAACTCTTCCCGTTATGGTACAAATAAAAATTTGAAGAAATTTATACAAAATTGGCTCACCAATGAGTAACCAAAGTTCAATATACTAGTATAATAGTCTAAATATAGCTTTGAACCCCTTTAGAATGGATTGTAACGAATATATAGTCCTAACTATAGTTTTGAAACTTTGGGAAGAAAATCGTCCCGTTTTAGTGCAAATGGGTATTTGAAGAAATGTAGACATAAATGGTGACCAAGGAGTAACCAAAGTTCAATATATTAGTATAATAGTCTACATATAGCTTTGAAACCTTTTAGAATGAAATCTAACCAATATATAATCCTAACTATAGTTTTGAAACTTTTGAAAGAAAATCGTCCCGTTATAGCACAAAAGGGAATTTGAAGAAATTTACACATAATTGGTGACCAAGGAGTAACCAAAGTTCAATATATTAGTATAATAGTCAAAGTATAGCTTTGAACCCATTTATAATGGATTCTAACCAATATATAGTCCAAACTATAGTTTTGAAACTTTGGGAAGAAAATCTTCCCGTTTTAGTGCAAATGAGAATTTGAAAAAATTTATACAAAATTGGCTCACCAATGAGTAACCAAAGTTCAATATACTAGTATAATTGTCTAAATATAGCTTTGAACCCCTTTAGAATGGATTGTAACGAATATATAGTCCTAACTATAGTTTTGAAACTTTGGGAAGCAAATCGTACCGTTTTGGTGCAAATGGGAATTTGAAGAAATGTAGATATAATTGGTGAGCAAGGAGTAACCAAAGTCCAATATATTAGTATAATAGTCAAAGTATAGCTTTGAACCCATTTATATTGGATTCTAACCAATATATAGTGCAAACTATAGTTTTAAAACTTTGAGAAGAAAATCTTCCCGTTATGGTACAAATAAAAATTTGAAGAAATTTATACAAAATTGGCTCACCAATGAGTAACCAAAGTTCAATATACTACTATAATAGTCTAAATATAGCTTTGAACCCCTTTAGAATGGATTGTAACGAATATATAGTCCTAACTATAGTTTTGAAACTTTGGGAAGAAAATCGTCCCGTTTTAGTGCAAATGGATATTTGAAGAAATGTAGACATAAATGGTGACCAAGGAGTAACCAAAGTTCAATATATTAGTATAATAGTCTAAATATAGCTTTGAACCCATTTAGAATGGATTCTAACCAATATATAATCCTAACTATAGTTTTGAAACTTTGGGAAGAAAATCTTCCCGTTATGGTACAAATAAAAATTTGAAGAAATTTATACAAAATTGGCTCACCAAGGAGTAACCAAAGTTCAATATACCAGTATAATAGTCTAAATATAGCTTTAAACCCCTTTAGAATGGATTGTAACGAATATATAGTCCTAACTATAGTTTTGAAACTTTGGGAAGAAAATCGTCCCGTTTTAGTGCAAATGGATATTTGAAGAAATGTAGACATAAATGGTGACCAAGGAGTAACCAAAGTTCAATATATTAGTATAATAGTCAAAGTATAGCTTTGAACCCATTTAGAATGGATTCTAACCAATATATAGTCCAAACTATAGTTTTAAAACTTTGGGAAGCAAATCGTCCCGTTTTAGTGCAAATGGATATTTGAAGAAATTTATACAAATTGGCTGACCAAGGAGTAACCAAAGTTCAATATATTAGTATAATAGTCAAAGTATAGCTTTGAACCCATTTATAATGGATTCTAACCAATATATAGTCCAAACTATAGTTTTGAAACTTTGGGAAGCAATTCTTCCCGTTATGGTACAAATGAGAATTTGAAGAAATTTATACAAAATTGGCTCACCAATGAGTAACCAAAGTTCAATATACTAGTATAATAGTCTAAATATAGCTTTGAACCCCTTTAGAATAGATTCTAACCAATATATAGTCCTAACTATAGTTTTGAAACTTTGGGAAAAAAATCTTCCCGCTTTGGTACAAATGAGAATTTGAAGAAATTTATACAAAATTGGTGACCAAGGAGTAACCAAAGTTCAATATACTAGTATAACAGTCTAAATATAGCTTTGAACCCTTTTAGAATGAAATCTAACCAATATATAATCCTAACTATAGTTTTGAAACTTTTGAAAGAAAATCGTCATGTTATAGCACAAAAGGGAATTTGAAGAAATTTATACAAATTGGCTGACCAAGGAGTAACCAAAGTTCAATATATTATTATAATAGTCTACATATAGCTTTGAACCCCTTTAGAATGAATTCTAATCAATATATAGTCCAAACTATAGTTTTGAAACTTCTGGAAGCAAATCGTCCCGTTTTGGTGCAAATGGGAATTTGAAGAAATGTAGACATAATTGGTGACCAAGGAGTAACCAAAGTTCAATATATTAGTATAATAGTCAAAGTATAGCTTTGAACCCATTTATAATGGACTCTAACCAATATATAGTCCAAACTATAGTTTTAAAACTTTGGGAAGAAACTCTTCCCGTTATGGTACAAATAAAAATTTGAAGAAATTTATACAAAATTGGCTCACCAATGAGTAACCAAAGTTCAATATACTAGTATAATAGTCTAAATATAGCTTTGAACCCCTTTAGAATGGATTGTAACGAATATATAGTCCTAACTATAGTTTTGAAACTTTGGGAAGAAAATCGTCCCGTTTTAGTGCAAATGGGTATTTGAAGAAATGTAGACATAAATGGTGACCAAGGAGAAACCAAAGTTCAATATATTAGTATAATAGTCTACATATAGCTTTGAACCCATTTAGAATGGATTCTAACCAATATATAGTCCAAACTATAGTTTTGAAACTTTGGGAAGCAAATCGTACCGTTTTGGTGCAAATGGGAATTTCAAGAAATGTAGATATAATTGGTGAGCAAGGAGTAACCAAAGTTCAATATATTAGTATAATAGTCAAAGTATAGCTTTGAACCCATTTATATTGGATTCTAACCAATATATAGTCCAAACTATAGTTTTGAAACTTTGGGAAGCAATTCTTCCCGTTATGGTACAAATGAGAATTTGAAGAAATTTATACAAAATTGGCTCACCAAAGAGTAACCAAAGTTCAATATACTAGTATAATAGTCTAAATATAGCTTTGAACCCCTTTAGAATGGATTGTAACGAATATATAGTCCTAACTATAGTTTTGAAACATTGGGAAGAAAATCGTCCCGTTTTAGTGCAAATGGATATTTGAAGAAATGTAGACATAAATGGTGACCAAGGACTAACCAAAGTTCAATATATTAGTATAATAGTCAAAGTATAGCTTTGAACCCATTTAGAATGGATTCTAACCAATATATAGTCCAAACTATAGTTTTAAAACTTTGGGAAGCAAATCGTACCGTTTTGGTGCAAATGGGAATTTGAAGAAATGTAGACATAATTGGTGACCAAGGAGGAACCAAAGTTCAATATATTAGTATAATAGTCAAAGTATAGCTTTGAACCCATTTATAATGGATTCTAACCAATATATAGTCCAAACTATAGTTTTGAAACTTTGGGAAGCTGATACGAATTATACTAAGGATAGCGTAAGCAAAAACAACCAATAACGAAGATACTATGTACCACCCTTATTAGTTGAATTTCTCACGTGTTTTGTAGTATGGGTTTCTTTTGTTATAGTAAAAAAAGAGAGGAAATGAGCAGTGTTAAACTACACCAATAGCCTAACAAAGAGATTAGCACTCAACACCAATTGAGCTAATCGGACTATTTTCAAGACGACGCTTGCAAATAATCGGACGAAAATGTAGACACAATTTCTGAGTATACTGAATTATTTCTTGTTTATTCGATGATCAATAATGTTCAGCATACATAGTTATATAGGCGAAAATGCATAGCCTAATAAAATACAAAATAAAGTGCAACATAAAATGCAATTATACTAGTAATAAAATGACATTTATTCCAATCAGCTATTGTAACTCCTTCTCCATGAGTAGTCACACGCCCCCTTTAATGCTTTGAATGGCTCTTTTATGCTCCTTTTGTAACCACTTGGATAGGTTTTTAAATGGCTGAATTTATTTGCTTAAATGATGAAAATAATTAAAATAGCCAAGTGATTAAACTCAGCCCTTGTTGCTGACTTATGGGCGCCCCCACGCCATTAACCTTCTTTTGATGGTCACTTGCGTTTATTTCAAATTCTTCCGGATAAATTTTCGTACCATCTCCTCCTCCTTTGAAAGGAATTGACCTCAATTCTTGAATACCGTCATCATCTAAATATGGTGAGAGATCTCCAACATTGAAAGTGGCATGTACGCCATATTCTCCGGGCAACTCAATCTTGTATGCATTGTCATTGATTTTTGATATAACTTTGAAAGGACCATCAGCTCTAGGCATGAGCTTATTCTTTCTCTTGCTTGGAAATCTTTCTTTTCTTAAATGGACCCATACAAGATCACCTTCATTGAACAACTTCGGCCTTTTATTTTTGGACCTTTGCTTATAGACTTCATTCACCGCCTTAATTCTTTCTTGCACTTGCTCATGAAGCTT
Source organism: Trifolium dubium (assembly GCA_951804385.1). NCBI lineage: Eukaryota > Viridiplantae > Streptophyta > Magnoliopsida > Fabales > Fabaceae > Trifolium > Trifolium dubium. The sequence goes on from OX638073.1 coordinate 17,413,445, forward strand.
GATCATTGATTTGAGTTTGGACTCGGCATCTGGATGGACTAATTCTTCTTTTGGCATAGTAATCAAATCCAATGGCAAGTAAGGATTCACACCATAAACAACTTCAAAAGGAGAATGATTAGTAGCATATGTAGGGGACCGGTTATAGGCAAATTCAGCATGAGCTAGCTTCAAGTCCCAATCCTTTTGAGTCTTACTAACCAAACCACGCAGCAATGTACCAAGAGTTCTATTTGTCACCTCGGTCTGTCCATCGGTTTGAGGGTGATGGGAAGTACTAAACAGCAACTTAGTACCCAATTTCCTCCATAATGTATTCCAAAAATAACTCAAAAACTTTGAATCACGATCGGAAACAATAGTTTTAGGAACTCCATGTAAACGTACAATCTCACGAAAGTACAAATCAGCAACATTACTAGCATCATCTATTTTGTGACAAGCTACAAAGTGTGCCATTTTTGAAAACCTATCAACAACAACCATAATAGCATCTTTACCTCGCTGTGTACGGGGTAAAGCCACAATGAAATCCATGCTCACATCCATCCAAGGACCACTAGGCGTTGGTAATGGAGTGTACGCCCCTGGTTTGAAAGAACTCTTTGCCATATGACAAGTAACACATTTGCTAATGACTTTTTGCACATCTCCTAACATCTTTGGCCAGTGAAAATGTTCTTTTAAAATCTCCAAGGTCTTTGTAATGCCAAAATGACCAGCCAAACCTCCACCATGAGCTTCACGAACTAGTAGCTCACGAATTGAATGCCTCGGTATGCAAAGCCGATTCTCCTTGAACAAAAATCCGTCCTGCACTATGTACTTTCCAAATGCTCCATTTTCACAATTAGAATATATTTCACCAAAATCCACATCCTCTTTATAATAATCTTTCAAAGTCTCAAAACCAAGCAAGCGAGTTTCAAGAATTGAAATTAAAGCATACCTCCTGGAAAGTGCATCAGCCACCACATTACTCTTACCATCCTTGTATTTTGAAGAGAAATTAAAAGATTGAAGGAATTCCACCCATTTAGCATGCCTTGGACTCAACTTTTGCTGCCCATTGATATACTTCAAAGACTCATGATCTGAATGCAATATAAAATGATTAGAACGTAAATAATGGTTCCAATGATCAAGAGCTCTCACAATGGCATAGAACTCTTTGTCATAAGTGCAATAGTTCAATCTAGCTCCTCCCAATTTCTCCGAGAAATAAGCGATAGGCCTCTTGTTTTGTATCAAAACAGCCCCAATGCCAACTCCACTAGCATCACACTCAACTTCAAATGGTTGAGTGAAGTCGGGTAAAGCTAAAACAGGAGCTTCACAAAGCTTTGACTTAATCAATTCAAAAGCCTTTTGTGCTTGCTCATTCCACACAAACGCACCCTTCTTCAAACATTCGGTCATGGGACTTGCTATAGTGCTAAAATTCTGGATAAAGCGCCGATAAAATGATGCAAGACCAAGAAAAGATCTCACCTCCGAAACTGTTGTAGGGCTCGGCCAAGTTTTGATAGCATCCACCTTTGTTTGATCAACTGATACTCCATCCTTAGACACCACATAACCAAGAAACACCACACTTTCAACCAAGAAATCACACTTTTCCTTCTTCCCATAGAGTTTTTGTGCTCTTAGGGTCTCAAAGATATGTTTCAAATGAGTGAAATGTTCCTCAATAGACTTGCTATACACCAATATGTCATCAAGATAAACAACAACAAACTTACCCAAAAATGGCTTGAGTACTTCGTTCATGAGTCTCATAAAAGTGCTAGGCGCATTTGTGAGCCCAAACGGCATAACTAGCCATTCATATAGACCATGTTTAGTCTTGAATGCCGTCTTCCATTCATCACCTTCGCGCATTCTGATTTGGTGATATCCACTCCTTAGATCGATTTTTGAGAAGATAACCGATCCATGTAACTCATCAAGCATATCATCTAGTCTCGGAATGGGAAAACGATATTTTATGGTTATGTTGTTCACTGCCCTACTATCAATACACATTCTCCATGAACCATCCTTTTTAGGAACCAACAATGCCGGAACAGCACATGGGCTCATTGATTCACGCACATAACCCATGCTCATCAATTCTTCAATTTGCCGTTGCAACTCCTTTGTCTCCGCTGGATTACACCTATAGGCAGCCTTGTTTGGTAATGGAGCCCCTGGGATTAGATCAATTTGATGTTCAATTCCACGAATAGGTGGCAAACCAATTGGTAGTTCACTTGGAAACACATCTTCATACTCACCCAAGACCGCCTCTAATTGTTGTTTAAGAGGATTCTCTACACCATCTGGCTTAGTATTCTTTGCAACCAGCATATAGACTAATTCACCATTATCAATAGCATTCTTCACTTCACTTTCAGTAGCAAACATAGTGAGGTTAGGGCTTTTACCTCTCTTTGTAATCATGGAACGGACTTCATTTGATGCCATTGGTTTCAACACAATTCTCTTGCCGTTGAAGTTCAATTCATGCTCATTGGACCTTCCTCTATGCGTCACATCCCTATCAAATTGCCAAGGGCGTCCCAAAAGTATGTGACTTGCATCCATGGGCACCACATCACACAAGACCTCATCAACATAAGATCCCATGGTCAATACCACACGTGTCTGCCTTGTAACATTTATGCTACTCCCATTGTCCAGCCAATGTAGTGCATAAGGCTTAGGATGTTTTGTTGTGAGTAATCCTAATTTAGACACCATTTCAGTTGAGGCCGCATTGGTACAACTACCTCCATCCACAATGACACTACACCACTTATCCTTCACTTGACATTTAGTGTAGAATATTTGATTCCTTTGATCTCCTTCCACGGGTACCGTCTTGGCTTGCAAAGTTCTGAGCATCAAGGTATCATATATGGGAGGTCCATATATTTCTACCTTATCATCATCATCTTCAACAATTTCAATTCCGTCACCTTCATTATTGCCACCAAATGAACCGCCAGATTCTTCTTCTTCCTCAACCAACGCATCACGCATGCTAATTGCTTCTCGGAGGGTCACAACTCGTTGATTAGGACAAGCTCTAGAAAAGTGTCCAAAGCCTTGACACTTAAAACACCTAACCTTTGACAGGTTAGTCTCCTTGGCCGCGGCAATAGGCTGTTTAGGAGTGGGCTCACTTTGTTTTGGTTGATTCACCGTTGGTTTAGTGTTAGGGGCTGGACTTGCACTACCCGACACACCTCCCTTGGACCAACCACTTGAACTCCCAGCATTATATCTACTCTTGTTTTGATTTTCAATCTTCAAGCATAAGGTGCACAAATTGTTGAAATCTGTGTAATTACATAGCTCAACAGCAAAGGCTATGTTCTTATTCAGCCCACGAAGGAAACGGCTCATTCTTTGTTCTTCATTTTCCTCCACTTCACCCATTAGGCATAGGTTCTCAAATTCATCAATGTACTCCGTGACACTCATTTTGCCTTGCACCAATTCTGAAATCTTCTTGTACAAATTCAGTCGGTGGTTTGATGGTACATATCTTTTGCGCAACTTCCTCTTCAAGGACTCCCAAGATTGGATTTTCTCCTTTCCATCTCGTGTTCTTCTAGCCTTCAACCCCTCATACCACAATGATGCACTTTTGCCAAGTTTCAGAATAGCATATTTGCAACGTTTCTCATCATCAAGATCCTTGAAGTCAAACATTCTATCAATCTTGCGCTCCCATTCTAAATAATTCTCCGGGTCTATACTACCATTGAATTCCGGTAGTTCGGTGATTTTGAACTCATCCACGTTTGGACGTGGTGGTTCACCCCTTCTAGGCCTCCATCGTTCATCTCTCAAATCAATGTTCCTCATTGCTTCGCGCAATCTAGCCATGAATTCCTCGTTGTCGAAGTCCATTGTTGTTGCTAACCACGGAATCAGAACCGTGCTCTGATTACCACTAATGATACGAATTATACTAAGGATAGCGTAAGCAAAAACAACCAATAACGAAGATACTATGTACCACCCTTATTAGTTGAATTTCTCACGTGTTTTGTAGTATGGGTTTCTTTTGTTATAGTAAAAAAAGAGAGGAAATGAGCAGTGTTAAACTACACCAATAGCCTAACAAAGAGATTAGCACTCAACACCAATTGAGCTAATCGGACTATTTTCAAGACGACGCTTGCAAATAATCGGACGAAAATGTAGACACAATTTCTGAGTATACTGAATTATTTCTTGTTTATTCGATGATCAATAATGTTCAGCATACATAGTTATATAGGCGAAAATGCATAGCCTAATAAAATACAAAATAAAGTGCAACATAAAATGCAATTATACTAGTAATAAAATGACATTTATTCCAATCAGCTATTGTAACTCCTTCTCCATGAGTAGTCACACGCCCCCTTTAATGCTTTGAATGGCTCTTTTATGCTCCTTTTGTAACCACTTGGATAGGTTTTTAAATGGCTGAATTTATTTGCTTAAATGATGAAAATAATTAAAATAGCCAAGTGATTAAACTCAGCCCTTGTTGCTGACTTATGGGCGCCCCCACGCCATTAACCTTCTTTTGATGGTCACTTGCGTTTATTTCAAATTCTTCCGGATAAATTTTCGTACCAGAAGCAATTCTTCCCGTTATGGTACAAATGAGAATTTGAAGAAATTTATACAAAATTGGCTCACCAATGAGTAACCAAAGTTCAATATACTAGTATAATAGTCTAAATATAGCTTTGAACCCCTTTAGAATGGATTGTAACGAATATATAGTCCTAACTATAGTTTTGAAACTTTGGGAAGAAAATCGTCCCGTTTTAGTGCAAATGGGTATTTGAAGAAATGTAGACATAAATGGTGACCAAGGAGTAACCAAAGTTCAATATATTAGTATAATAGTCTACATATAGCTTTGAACCCATTTAAAATGGATTCTAACCAATATATAGTCCAAACTATAGTTTTGAAACTTTGGGAAGCAAATCGTACCGTTTTGGTGCAAATGGGAATTTGAAGAAATGTAGATATAATTGGTGAGCAAGGAGTAACCAAAGTTCAATATATTAGTATAATAGTCAAAGTATAGCTTTGAACCCATTTATATTGGATTCTAACCAATATATAGTGCAAACTATAGTTTTAAAACTTTGGGAAGAAAATCTTCCCGTTATGGTACAAATAAAAATTTGAAGAAATTTATACAAAATTGGCTCACCAATGAGTAACCAAAGTTCAATATACTAGTATAATAGTCTAAATATAGCTTTGAACCCCTTTAGAATGGATTGTAACGAATATATAGTCCTAACTATAGTTTTGAAACATTGGGAAGAAAATCGTCCCGTTTTAGTGCAAATGGATATTTGAAGAAATGTAGACATAAATGGTGACCAAGGACTAACCAAAGTTCAATATATTAGTATAATAGTCAAAGTATAGCTTTGAACCCATTTAGAATGGATTCTAACCAATATATAGTCCAAACTATAGTTTTAAAACTTTGGGAAGCAAATCGTACCGTTTTGGTGCAAATGGGAATTTGAAGAAATGTAGACATAATTGGTGACCAAGGAGGAACCAAAGTTCAATATATTAGTATAATAGTCAAAGTATAGCTTTGAACCCATTTATAATGGATTCTAACCAATATATAGTCCAAACTATAGTTTTGAAACTTTGGGAAGCAATTCTTCCCGTTATGGTACAAATGAGAATTTGAAGAAATTTATACAAAATTGGCTCACCAATGAGTAACCAAAGTTCAATATACTAGTATAATAGTCTAAATATAGCTTTGAACCCCTTTAGAATAGATTCTAATGAATATATAGTCCTAACTATAGTTTTGAAACTTTGGGAAGCAATTCTTCCCGTTATGGTACAAATAAAAATTTGAAGAAATTTATACAAAATTGGCTCACCAATGAGTAACCAAAGTTCAATATACTAGTATAATAGTCTAAATATAGCTTTGAACCCCTTTAGAATGGATTGTAACGAATATATAGTCCTAACTATAGTTTTGAAACTTTGGGAAGAAAATCGTCCCGTTTTAGTGCAAATGGGAATTTGAAGAAATGTAGACATAATTATTGACCAAGGAGTATCCAAAGTTCAATATATTAGTATAATAGTCAAAGTATAGCTTTGAACCCATTTATAATGGATTCTAACCAATATATAGTCCAAACTATAGTTTTGAAACTTTGGGAAGAAAATCTTCCCGTTATGGTACAAATGAGAATTTGAAGAAATTTATACAAAATTGGCTCACCAATGAGTAACCAAAGTTCAATATACTACTATAATAGTCTAAATATAGCTTTGAACCCCTTTAGAATGGATTGTAACGAATATATAGTCCTAACTATAGTTTTGAAACTTTGGGAAGAAAATCGTCCCTTTTAGTGCAAATGGGAATTTGAAGAAATGTAGACATAATTGGTGACCAAGGAGTAACCAAAGTTCAATATACTAGTATAATAGTCTAAATATAGCTTTGAACCCTTTTAGAATGAAATCTAACCAATATATAATCCTAACTATAGTTTTGAAACTTTTGAAAGAAAATCGTCTTGTTATAGCACAAAAGGGAATTTGAAGAAATTTATACAAATTGGCTGACCAAGGAGTAACCAAAGTTCAATATATTAGTATAATAGTCAAAGTATAGCTTTGAACCCATTTATAATGGATTCTAACCAATATATAGTCCAAACTATAGTTTTGAAACTATGGGAAGCAAATCTTCCCGTTATGGTACAAATGAGAATTTGAAGAAATTTATACAAAATTGGCTCACCAATGAGTAACCAAAGTTCAATATATTAGTATAATAGTCAAAGTATAGCTTTGAACCCATTTATAATGGATTCTAACCAATATATAGTCCAAACTATAGTTTTGAAACTTTGGGAAGAAAATCTTCCCGTTATAGTACAAATGAGAATTTGAAGAAATTTATACAAAATTGGCTCACCAATGAGTTACCAAAGTTCAATATACTAGTATAATAGTCTAAATATAGCTTTGAACCCCTTTAGAATGGATTGTAACGAATATATAGTCCTAACTATAGTTTTGAAACTTTGGGAAGAAAATCGTCCCGTTTTAGTGCAAATGGGAATTTGAAGAAACGTAGACATAAATGGTGACCAGGGAGTAACCAAAGTTCAATATATTAGTATAATAGTCTACATATAGCTTTGAACCCCTTTAGAATGGATTCTAACCAATATATAGTCCAAACTATAGTTTTGACACTTTGGGAAGCAAATCGTCCCATTTTGGTGCAAATGGGAATTTGAAGATATGTAGACATAATTGGTGACCAAGGACTAACCAAAGTTCAATATATTAGTATAATAGTCAAAGTATAGCTTTGAACTCATTTATAATGGATTCTAACCAATATATAGTCCAAACTATAGTTTTAAAACTTTGGGAAGAAAATCTTCCCGTTATGGTACAAATCAAAATTTGAAGAAATTTATACAAAATTGGCTCACCAATGAGTAACCAAAGTTCAATATACTAGTATAATTGTCTAAATATAGCTTTGAACCCCTTTAGAATGGATTGTAACGAATATATAGTCCTAACTATAGTTTTGAAACTTTGGGAAGAAAATCGTCCCGTTTTAGTGCAAATGGGAATTTGAAGAAATTTACACATAATTGGTGACCAAGGAGTAACCAAAGTTCAATATATTAGTATAATAGTCAAAGTATAGCTTTGAACCCATTTATAATGGATTCTAACCAATATATAGTCCAAACTATAGTTTTGAAACTTTGGGAAGAAAATCTTCCCGTTATGGTACAAATGAGAATTTGAAAAAATTTATACAAAATTGGCTCACCAATGAGTAACCAAAGTTCAATATACTAGTATAATTGTCTAAATATAGCTTTGAACCCCTTTAGAATGGATTTTAACGAATATATAGTCCTAACTATAGTTTTGAAACTTTGGGAAGAAAATCGTCCCGTTTTAGTGCAAATGGGAATTTGAATAAATGTAGACATAATTATTGACCAAGGAGTAACCAAAGTTCAATATATTAGTATAATAGTCAAAGTATAGCTTTGAACCCATTTATAATGGATTCTAACCAATATATAGTCCAAACTATAGTTTTAAAACTTTGGGAAGAAAATCTTCCCGTTATGGTACAAATGAGAATTTGAAGAAATTTATACAAAATTGGCTCACCAATGAGTAACCAAAGTTCAATATACTACTATAATAGTCTAAATATAGCTTTGAACCCCTTTAGAATGGATTGTAACGAATATATAGTCCTAACTATAGTTTTGAAACTTTGGGAAGAAAATCGTCCCTTTTAGTGCAAATGGGAATTTGAAGAAATGTAGACATAATTGGTGACCAAGGAGTAACCAAAGTTCAATATACTAGTATAATAGTCTAAATATAGCTTTGAACCCTTTTAGAATGAAATCTAACCAATATATAATCCTAACTATAGTTTTGAAACTTTTGAAAGAAAATCGTCCCGTTATAGCACAAAAGGGAATTTGAAGAAATTTACACATAATTGGTGACCAAGGAGTAACCAAAGTTCAATATATTAGTATAATAGTCAAAGTATAGCTTTGAACCCATTTATAATGGATTCTAACCAATATATAGTCCAAACTATAGTTTTGAAACTTTGGGAAGAAAATCTTCCCGTTATGGTACAAATGAGAATTTGAAAAAATTTATACAAAATTGGCTCACCAATGAGTAACCAAAGTTCAATATACTAGTATAATTGTCTAAATATAGCTTTGAACCCCTTTAGAATGGATTGTAACGAATATATAGTCCTAACTATAGTTTTGAAACTTTGGGAAGAAAATCGTCCCGTTTTAGTGCAAATGGGAATTTGAAGAAATGTAGACATAATTATTGACCAAGGAGTAACCAAAGTTCAATATATTAGTATAATAGTCAAAGTATAGCTTTGAACCCATTTATAATGGATTCTAACCAATATATAGTCCAAACTATAGTTTTGAAACTTTGGGAAGAAAATCTTCCCGTTATGGTACAAATGAGAATTTGAAGAAATTTATACATAATTGGCTCACCAATGAGTAACCAAAGTTCAATATACTACTATAATAGTCTAAATATAGCTTTGAACCCCTTTAGAATGGATTGTAACGAATATATAGTCCTAACTATAGTTTTGAAACTTTGGGAAGAAAATCGTCCCTTTTAGTGCAAATGGGAATTTGAAGAAATGTAGACATAATTGGTGACCAAGGAGTAACCAAAGTTCAATATACTAGTATAATAGTCTAAATATAGCTTTGAACCCTTTTAGAATGAAATCTAACCAATATATAATCCTAACTATAGTTTTGAAACTTTTGAAAGAAAATCGTCCCGTTATAGCACAAAAGGGAATTTGAAGAAATTTATACAAATTGGCTGACCAAGAAGTAACCAAAGTTCAATATATTAGTATAATAGTCAAAGTATAGCTTTGAACCCATTTATAATGGATTCTAACCAATATATAGTCCAAACTATAGTTTTGAAACTATGGGAAGCAAATCTTCCCGTTATGGTACAAATGAGAATTTGAAGAAATTTATACAAAATTGGCTCACCAATGAGTAACCAAAGTTCAATATATTAGTATAATAGTCAAAGTATAGCTTTGAACCCATTTATAATGGATTCTAACCAATATATAGTCCAAACTATAGTTTTGAAACTTTGGGAAGAAAATCTTCCCGTTATAGTACAAATGAGAATTTGAAGAAATTTATACAAAATTGGCTCACCAATGAGTAACCAAAGTTCAATATACTAGTATAATAGCCTAAATATAGCTTTGAACCCCTTTAGAATGGATTGTAACGAATATATAGTCCTAACTATAGTTTTGAAACTTTGGGAAGAAAATCGTCCCGTTTTAGTGCAAATGGGAATTTGAAGAAACGTAGACATAAATGGTGACCAGGGAGTAACCAAAGTTCAATATATTAGTATAATAGTCTACATATAGCTTTGAACCCCTTTAGAATGGATTCTAACCAATATATAGTCCAAACTATAGTTTTGACACTTTGGGAAGCAAATCGTCCCATTTTGGTGCAAATGGGAATTTGAAGAAATGTAGACATAATTGGTGACCAAGGACTAACCAAAGTTCAATATATTAGTATAATAGTCAAAGTATAGCTTTGAACCCATTTATAATGGATTCTAACCAATATATAGTCCAAACTATAGTTTTAAAACTTTGGGAAGAAAATCTTCCCGTTATGGTACAAATAAAAATTTGAAGAAATTTATACAAAATTGGCTCACCAATGAGTAACCAAAGTTCAATATACTAGTATAATTGTCTAAATATAGCTTTGAACCCCTTTAGAATGGATTGTAACAAATATATAGTCCTAACTATAGTTTTGAAACTTTGGGAAGAAAATCGTCTCGTTTTAGTGCAAATGGGAATTTGAAGAAATTTACACATAATTGGTGACCAAGGAGTAACCAAAGTTCAATATATTAGTATAATAGTCAAAGTATAGCTTTGAACCCATTTATAATGGATTCTAACCAATATATAGTCCAAACTATAGTTTTGAAACTATGGGAAGCAAATCTTCCCGTTATGGTACAAATGAGAATTTGAAGAAATTTATACAAAATTGGCTCACCAATGAGTAACCAAAGTTCAATATATTAGTATAATAGTCAAAGTATAGCTTTGAACCCATTTATAATGGATTCTAACCAATATATAGTCCAAACTATAGTTTTGAAACTTTGGGAAGAAAATCTTCCCGTTATAGTACAAATGAGAATTTGAAGAAATTTATACAAAATTGGCTCACCAATGAGTAACCAAAGTTCAATATACTAGTATAATAGTCTAAATATAGCTTTGAACCCCTTTAGAATGGATTGTAACGAATATATAGTCCTAACTATAGTTTTGAAACTTTGGGAAGAAAATCGTCCCGTTTTAGTGCAAATGGGAATTTGAAGAAACGTAGACATAAATGGTGACCAGGGAGTAACCAAAGTTCAATATATTAGTATAATAGTCTACATATAGCTTTGAACCCCTTTAGAATGGATTCTAACCAATATATAGTCCAAACTATAGTTTTGACACTTTGGGAAGCAAATCGTCCCATTTTGGTGCAAATGGGAATTTGAAGAAATGTAGACATAATTGGGGACCAAGGACTAACCAAAGTTCAATATATTAGTATAATAGTCAAAGTATAGCTTTGAACTCATTTATAATGGATTCTAACCAATATATAGTCCAAACTATAGTTTTAAAACTTTGGGAAGAAAATCTTCCCGTTATGGTACAAATAAAAATTTGAAGAAATTTATACAAAATTAGCTCACCAATGAGTAACCAAAGTTCAATATACTAGTATAATTGTCTAAATATAGCTTTCAACCCCTTTAGAATGGATTGTAACAAATATATAGTCCTAACTATAGTTTTGAAACTTTGGGAAGAAAATCGTCCCGTTTTAGTGCAAATGGGAATTTGAAGAAATTTACACATAATTGGTGACCAAGGAGTAACCAAAGTTCAATATATTAGTATAATAGTCTACATATAGCTTTGAACACCTTTAGAATGGATTCTAACCAATATATAGTCTAAACTATAGTTATGACACTTTGGAAAGCAAATCGTCCCGTTTTGGTGCAAATGGGAATTTGAAGAAATGTAGACATAATTGGTGACCAAGGACTAACCAAAGTTCAATATATTAGTATAATAGTCAAAGTATAGCTTTGAACTCATTTATAATGGATTCTAACCAATATATAGTCCAAACTATAGTTTTAAAACTTTGGGAAGAAAATCTTCCCGTTATGGTACAAATAAAAATTTGAAGAAATTTATACAAAATTGGCTCACCAATAAGTAACCAAAGTTCAATATACTAGTATAATTGTCTAAATATAGCTTTGAACCCCTTTAGAATGGATTGTAACAAATATATAGTCCTAACTATAGTTTTGAAACTTTGGGAAGAAAATCGTCCCGTTTTAGTGCAAATGGGAATTTGAAGAAATTTACACATAATTGGTGACCAAGGAGTAACCAAAGTTCAATATATTAGTATAATAGTCAAAGTATAGCTTTGAACCCATTTATAATGGACTCTAACCAATATATAGTCCAAACTATAGTTTTAAAACTTTGGGAAGAAACTCTTCCCGTTATGGTACAAATAAAAATTTGAAGAAATTTATACAAAATTGGCTCACCAATGAGTAACCAAAGTTCAATATACTAGTATAATAGTCTAAATATAGCTTTGAACCCCTTTAGAATGGATTGTAACGAATATATAGTCCTAACTATAGTTTTGAAACTTTGGGAAGAAAATCGTCCCGTTTTAGTGCAAATGGGTATTTGAAGAAATGTAGACATAAATGGTGACCAAGGAGAAACCAAAGTTCAATATATTAGTATAATAGTCTACATATAGCTTTGAACCCATTTAGAATGGATTCTAACCAATATATAGTCCAAACTATAGTTTTGAAACTTTGGGAAGCAAATCGTACCGTTTTGGTGCAAATGGGAATTTCAAGAAATGTAGATATAATTGGTGAGCAAGGAGTAACCAAAGTTCAATATATTAGTATAATAGTCAAAGTATAGCTTTGAACCCATTTATATTGGATTCTAACCAATATATAGTCCAAACTATAGTTTTGAAACTTTGGGAAGCAATTCTTCCCGTTATGGTACAAATGAGAATTTGAAGAAATTTATACAAAATTGGCTCACCAAAGAGTAACCAAAGTTCAATATACTAGTATAATAGTCTAAATATAGCTTTGAACCCCTTTAGAATGGATTGTAACGAATATATAGTCCTAACTATAGTTTTGAAACATTGGGAAGAAAATCGTCCCGTTTTAGTGCAAATGGATATTTGAAGAAATGTAGACATAAATGGTGACCAAGGACTATCCAAAGTTCAATATATTAGTATAATAGTCAAAGTATAGCTTTGAACCCATTTAGAATGGATTCTAACCAATATATAGTCCAAACTATAGTTTTAAAACTTTGGGAAGCAAATCGTACCGTTTTGGTGCAAATGGGAATTTGAAGAAATGTAGACATAATTGGTGACCAAGGAGGAACCAAAGTTCAATATATTAGTATAATAGTCAAAGTATAGCTTTGAACCCATTTATAATGGATTCTAACCAATATATAGTCCAAACTATAGTTTTGAAACTTTGGGAAGCAATTCTTCCCGTTATGGTACAAATGAGAATTTGAAGAAATTTATACAAAATTGGCTCACCAATGAGTAACCAAAGTTCAATATACTAGTATAATAGTCTAAATATAGCTTTGAACCCCTTTAGAATAGATTCTAATGAATATATAGTCCTAACTATAGTTTTGAAACTTTGGGAAGCAATTCTTCCCGTTATGGTACAAATAAAAATTTGAAGAAATTTATACAAAATTGGCTCACCAATGAGTAACCAAAGTTCAATATACTAGTATAATAGTCTAAATATAGCTTTGAACCCCTTTAGAATGGATTGTAACGAATATATAGTCCTAACTATAGTTTTGAAACTTTGGGAAGAAAATCGTCCCGTTTTAGTGCAAATGGGAATTTGAAGAAATGTAGACATAATTATTGACCAAGGAGTATCCAAAGTTCAATATATTAGTATAATAGTCAAAGTATAGCTTTGAACCCATTTATAATGGATTCTAACCAATATATAGTCCAAACTATAGTTTTGAAACTTTGGGAAGAAAATCTTCCCGTTATGGTACAAATGAGAATTTGAAGAAATTTATACAAAATTGGCTCACCAATGAGTAACCAAAGTTCAATATACTACTATAATAGTCTAAATATAGCTTTGAACCCCTTTAGAATGGATTGTAACGAATATATAGTCCTAACTATAGTTTTGAAACTTTGGGAAGAAAATCGTCCCTTTTAGTGCAAATGGGAATTTGAAGAAATGTAGACATAATTGGTGACCAAGGAGTAACCAAAGTTCAATATACTAGTATAATAGTCTAAATATAGCTTTGAACCCTTTTAGAATGAAATCTAACCAATATATAATCCTAACTATAGTTTTGAAACTTTTGAAAGAAAATCGTCCCGTTATAGCACAAAAGGGAATTTGAAGAAATTTATACAAATTGGCTGACCAAGGAGTAACCAAAGTTCAATATATTAGTATAATAGTCAAAGTATAGCTTTGAACCCATTTATAATGGATTCTAACCAATATATAGTCCAAACTATAGTTTTGAAACTATGGGAAGCAAATCTTCCCGTTATGGTACAAATGAGAATTTGAAGAAATTTATACAAAATTGGCTCACCAATGAGTAACCAAAGTTCAATATATTAGTATAATAGTCAAAGTATAGCTTTGAACCCATTTATAATGGATTCTAACCAATATATAGTCCAAACTATAGTTTTGAAACTTTGGGAAGAAAATCTTCCCGTTATAGTACAAATGAGAATTTGAAGAAATTTATACAAAATTGGCTCACCAATGAGTTACCAAAGTTCAATATACTAGTATAATAGTCTAAATATAGCTTTGAACCCCTTTAGAATGGATTGTAACGAATATATAGTCCTAACTATAGTTTTGAAACTTTGGGAAGAAAATCGTCCCGTTTTAGTGCAAATGGGAATTTGAAGAAATGTAGATATAATTGGTGAGCAAGGAGTAACCAAAGTTCAATATATTAGTATAATAGTCAAAGTATAGCTTTGAACCCATTTATATTGGATTCTTACCAATATATAGTCCAAACTATAGTTTTGAAACTTTGGGAAGCAATTCTTCCCGTTATGGTACAAATGAGAATTTGAAGAAATTTATACAAAATTGGCTCACCAAAGAGTAACCAAAGTTCAATATACTAGTATAATAGTCTAAATATAGCTTTGAACCCCTTTAGAATGGATTGTAACGAATATATAGTCCTAACTATAGTTTTGAAACTTTGGGAAGAAAATCGTCCCGTTTTAGTGCAAATGGGTATTTGAAGAAATGTAGACATAAATGGTGACCAAGGAGTAACCAAAGTTCAATATATTAGTATAATAGTCTACATATAGCTTTGAACCCATTTAGAATGGATTCTAACCAATATATAGTCCAAACTATAGTTTTGAAACTTTGGGAAGCAAATCGTACCGTTTTGGTGCAAATGGGAATTTGAAGAAATGTAGATATAATTGGTGAGCAAGGAGTAACCAAAGTTCAATATATTAGTATAATAGTCAAAGTATAGCTTTGAACCCATTTATATTGGATTCTAACCAATATATAGTGCAAACTATAGTTTTAAAACTTTGGGAAGAAAATCTTCCCGTTATGGTACAAATAAAAATTTGAAGAAATTTATACAAAATTGGCTCACCAATGAGTAACCAAAGTTCAATATACTAGTATAATAGTCTAAATATAGCTTTGAACCCCTTTAGAATGGATTGTAACGAATATATAGTCCTAACTATAGTTTTGAAACATTGGGAAGAAAATCGTCCCGTTTTAGTGCAAATGGATATTTGAAGAAATGTAGACATAAATGGTGACCAAGGACTAACCAAAGTTCAATATATTAGTATAATAGTCAAAGTATAGCTTTGAACCCATTTAGAATGGATTCTAACCAATATATAGTCCAAACTATAGTTTTAAAACTTTGGGAAGCAAATCGTACCGTTTTGGTGCAAATGGGAATTTGAAGAAATGTAGACATAATTGGTGACCAAGGAGGAACCAAAGTTCAATATATTAGTATAATAGTCAAAGTATAGCTTTGAACCCATTTATAATGGATTCTAACCAATATATAGTCCAAACTATAGTTTTGAAACTTTGGGAAGCAATTCTTCCCGTTATGGTACAAATGAGAATTTGAAGAAATTTATACAAAATTGGCTCACCAATGAGTAACCAAAGTTCAATATACTAGTATAATAGTCTAAATATAGCTTTGAACCCCTTTAGAATAGATTCTAATGAATATATAGTCCTAACTATAGTTTTGAAACTTTGGGAAGAAAATCGTCCCGTTTTAGTGCAAATGGGAATTTGAAGAAATGTAGACATAATTATTGACCAAGGAGTATCCAAAGTTCAATATATTAGTATAATAGTCAAAGTATAGCTTTGAACCCATTTATAATGGATTCTAACCAATATATAGTCCAAACTATAGTTTTGAAACTTTGGGAAGAAAATCTTCCCGTTATGGTACAAATGAGAATTTGAAGAAATTTATACAAAATTGGCTCACCAATGAGTAACCAAAGTTCAATATACTACTATAATAGTCTAAATATAGCTTTGAACCCCTTTAGAATGGATTGTAACGAATATATAGTCCTAACTATAGTTTTGAAACTTTGGGAAGAAAATCGTCCCGTTTTAGTGCAAATGGGAATTTGAAGAAACGTAGACATAAATGGTGACCAGGGAGTAACCAAAGTTCAATATATTAGTATAATAGTCTACATATAGCTTTGAACCCCTTTAGAATGGATTCTAACCAATATATAGTCCAAACTATAGTTTTGACACTTTGGGAAGCAAATCGTCCCATTTTGGTGCAAATGGGAATTTGAAGATATGTAGACATAATTGGTGACCAAGGACTAACCAAAGTTCAATATATTAGTATAATAGTCAAAGTATAGCTTTGAACTCATTTATAATGGATTCTAACCAATATATAGTCCAAACTATAGTTTTAAAACTTTGGGAAGAAAATCTTCCCGTTATGGTACAAATAAAAATTTGAAGAAATTTATATAAAATTGGCTCACCAATGAGTAACCAAAGTTCAATATACTAGTATAATTGTCTAAATATAGCTTTGAACCCCTTTAGAATGGATTGTAACAAATATATAGTCCTAACTATAGTTTTGAAACTTTGGGAAGAAAATCGTCCCGTTTTAGTGCAAATGGGAATTTGAAGAAATTTACACATAATTGGTGACCAAGGAGTAACCAAAGTTCAATATATTAGTATAATAGTCAAAGTATAGCTTTGAACTCATTTATAATGGATTCTAACCAATATATAGTCCAAACTATAGTTTTAAAACTTTGGGAAGAAAATCTTCCCGTTATGGTACAAATCAAAATTTGAAGAAATTTATACAAAATTGGCTCACCAATGAGTAACCAAAGTTCAATATACTAGTATAATTGTCTAAATATAGCTTTGAACCCCTTTAGAATGGATTGTAACGAATATATAGTCCTAACTATAGTTTTGAAACTTTGGGAAGAAAATCGTCCCGTTTTAGTGCAAATGGGAATTTGAAGAAATTTACACATAATTGGTGACCAAGGAGTAACCAAAGTTCAATATATTAGTATAATAGTCAAAGTATAGCTTTGAACCCATTTATAATGGATTCTAACCAATATATAGTCCAAACTATAGTTTTGAAACTTTGGGAAGAAAATCTTCCCGTTATGGTACAAATGAGAATTTGAAAAAATTTATACAAAATTGGCTCACCAATGAGTAACCAAAGTTCAATATACTAGTATAATTGTCTAAATATAGCTTTGAACCCCTTTAGAATGGATTGTAACGAATATATAGTCCTAACTATAGTTTTGAAACTTTGGGAAGAAAATCGTCCCGTTTTAGTGCAAATGGGAATTTGAAGAAATGTAGACATAATTATTGACCAAGGAGTAACCAAAGTTCAATATATTAGTATAATAGTCAAAGTATAGCTTTGAACCCATTTATAATGGATTCTAACCAATATATAGTCCAAACTATAGTTTTGAAACTTTGGGAAGAAAATCTTCCCGTTATGGTACAAATGAGAATTTGAAGAAATTTATACAAAATTGGCTCACCGATGAGTAACCAAAGTTCAATATACTACTATAATAGTCTAAATATAGCTTTGAACCCCTTTAGAATGGATTGTAACGAATATATAGTCCTAACTATAGTTTTGAAACTTTGGGAAGAAAATCGTCCCTTTTAGTGCAAATGGGAATTTGAAGAAATGTAGACATAATTGGTGACCAAGGAGTAACCAAAGTTCAATATACTAGTATAATAGTCTAAATATAGCTTTGAACCCTTTTAGAATGAAATCTAACCAATATATAATCCTAACTATAGTTTTGAAACTTTTGAAAGAAAATCGTCCCGTTATAGCACAAAAGGGAATTTGAAGAAATTTACACATAATTGGTGACCAAGGAGTAACCAAAGTTCAATATATTAGTATAATAGTCAAAGTATAGCTTTGAACCCATTTATAATGGATTCTAACCAATATATAGTCCAAACTATAGTTTTGAAACTTTGGGAAGAAAATCTTCCCGTTATGGTACAAATGAGAATTTGAAAAAATTTATACAAAATTGGCTCACCAATGAGTAACCAAAGTTCAATATACTAGTATAATTGTCTAAATATAGCTTTGAACCCCTTTAGAATGGATTGTAACGAATATATAGTCCTAACTATAGTTTTGAAACTTTGGGAAGAAAATCGTCCCGTTTTAGTGCAAATGGGAATTTGAAGAAATGTAGACATAATTATTGACCAAGGAGTAACCAAAGTTCAATATATTAGTATAATAGTCAAAGTATAGCTTTGAACCCATTTATAATGGATTCTAACCAATATATAGTCCAAACTATAGTTTTGAAACTTTGGGAAGAAAATCTTCCCGTTATGGTACAAATGAGAATTTGAAGAAATTTATACAAAATTGGCTCACCAATGAGTAACCAAAGTTCAATATACTACTATAATAGTCTAAATATAGCTTTGAACCCCTTTAGAATGGATTGTAACGAATATATAGTCCTAACTATAGTTTTGAAACTTTGGGAAGAAAATCTTCCCTTTTAGTGCAAATGGGAATTTGAAGAAATGTAGACATAATTGGTGACCAAGGAGTAACCAAAGTTCAATATACTAGTATAATAGTCTAAATATAGCTTTGAACCCTTTTAGAATGAAATCTTACCAATATATAATCCTAACTATAGTTTTGAAACTTTTGAAAGAAAATCGTCCCGTTATAGCACAAAAGGGAATTTGAAGAAATTTATACAAATTGGCTGACCAAGGAGTAACCAAAGTTCAATATATTAGTATAATAGTCAAAGTATAGCTTTGAACCCATTTATAATGGATTCTAACCAATATATAGTCCAAACTATAGTTTTGAAACTATGGGAAGCAAATCTTCCCGTTATGGTACAAATGAGAATTTGAAGAAATTTATACAAAATTGGCTCACCAATGAGTAACCAAAGTTCAATATATTAGTATAATAGTCAAAGTATAGCTTTGAACCCATTTATAATGGATTCTAACCAATATATAGTCCAAACTATAGTTTTGAAACTTTGGGAAGAAAATCTTCCCGTTATAGTACAAATGAGAATTTGAAGAAATTTATACAAAATTGGCTCACCAATGAGTAACCAAAGTTCAATATACTAGTATAATAGCCTAAATATAGCTTTGAACCCCTTTAGAATGGATTGTAACGAATATATAGTCCTAACTATAGTTTTGAAACTTTGGGAAGAAAATCGTCCCGTTTTAGTGCAAATGGGAATTTGAAGAAACGTAGACATAAATGGTGACCAGGGAGTAACCAAAGTTCAATATATTAGTATAATAGTCTACATATAGCTTTGAACCCCTTTAGAATGGATTCTAACCAATATATAGTCCAAACTATAGTTTTGACACTTTGGGAAGCAAATCGTCCCATTTTGGTGCAAATGGGAATTTGAAGAAATGTAGACATAATTGGTGACCAAGGACTAACCAAAGTTCAATATATTAGTATAATAGTCAAAGTATAGCTTTGAACCCATTTATAATGGATTCTAACCAATATATAGTCCAAACTATAGTTTTAAAACTTTGGGAAGAAAATCTTCCCGTTATGGTACAAATAAAAATTTGAAGAAATTTATACAAAATTGGCTCACCAATGAGTAACCAAAGTTCAATATACTAGTATAATTGTCTAAATATAGCTTTGAACCCCTTTAGAATGGATTGTAACAAATATATAGTCCTAACTATAGTTTTGAAACTTTGGGAAGAAAATCGTCTCGTTTTAGTGCAAATGGGAATTTGAAGAAATTTACACATAATTGGTGACCAAGGAGTAACCAAAGTTCAATATATTAGTATAATAGTCAAAGTATAGCTTTGAACCCATTTATAATGGATTCTAACCAATATATAGTCCAAACTATAGTTTTGAAACTTTGGGAAGCAAATCGTACCGTTTTGGTGCAAATGGGAATTTGAAGAAATGTAGACATAATTGGTGACCAAGGAGGAACCAAAGTTCAATATATTAGTATAATAGTCAAAGTATAGCTTTGAACCCATTTATAATGGATTCTAACCAATATATAGTCCAAACTATAGTTTTGAAACTTTGGGAAGCAATTCTTCCCGTTATGGTACAAATGAGAATTTGAAGAAATTTATACAAAATTGGCTCACCAATGAGTAACCAAAGTTCAATATACTAGTATAATAGTCTAAATATAGCTTTGAACCCCTTTAGAATAGATTCTAATGAATATATAGTCCTAACTATAGTTTTGAAACTTTGGGAAGAAAATCGTCCCGTTTTAGTGCAAATGGGAATTTGAAGAAATGTAGACATAATTATTGACCAAGGAGTATCCAAAGTTCAATATATTAGTATAATAGTCAAAGTATAGCTTTGAACCCATTTATAATGGATTCTAACCAATATATAGTCCAAACTATAGTTTTGAAACTTTGGGAAGAAAATCTTCCCGTTATGGTACAAATGAGAATTTGAAGAAATTTATACAAAATTGGCTCACCAATGAGTAACCAAAGTTCAATATACTACTATAATAGTCTAAATATAGCTTTGAACCCCTTTAGAATGGATTGTAACGAATATATAGTCCTAACTATAGTTTTGAAACTTTGGGAAGAAAATCGTCCCGTTTTAGTGCAAATGGGAATTTGAAGAAACGTAGACATAAATGGTGACCAGGGAGTAACCAAAGTTCAATATATTAGTATAATAGTCTACATATAGCTTTGAACCCCTTTAGAATGGATTCTAACCAATATATAGTCCAAACTATAGTTTTGACACTTTGGGAAGCAAATCGTCCCATTTTGGTGCAAATGGGAATTTGAAGAAATGTAGACATAATTGGTGACCAAGGACTAACCAAAGTTCAATATATTAGTATAATAGTCAAAGTATAGCTTTGAACTCATTTATAATGGATTCTAACCAATATATAGTCCAAACTATAGTTTTAAAACTTTGGGAAGAAAATCTTCCCGTTATGGTACAAATAAAAATTTGAAGAAATTTATACAAAATTGGCTCACCAATGAGTAACCAAAGTTCAATATACTAGTATAATTGTCTAAATATAGCTTTCAACCCCTTTAGAATGGATTGTAACAAATATATAGTCCTAACTATAGTTTTGAAACTTTGGGAAGAAAATCGTCCCGTTTTAGTGCAAATGGGAATTTGAAGAAATTTACACATAATTGGTGACCAAGGAGTAACCAAAGTTCAATATATTAGTATAATAGTCTACATATAGCTTTGAACACCTTTAGAATGGATTCTAACCAATATATAGTCTAAACTATAGTTATGACACTTTGGAAAGCAAATCGTCCCGTTTTGGTGCAAATGGGAATTTGAAGAAATGTAGACATAATTGGTGACCAAGGACTAACCAAAGTTCAATATATTAGTATAATAGTCAAAGTATAGCTTTGAACCCATTTATAATGGATTCTAACCAATATATAGTCCAAACTATAGTTTTAAAACTTTGGGAAGAAAATCTTCCCGTTATGGTACAAATAAAAATTTGAAGAAATTTATACAAAATTGGCTCACCAATGAGTAACCAAAGTTCAATATACTAGTATAATTGTCTAAATATAGCTTTGAACCCCTTTAGAATGGATTGTAACGAATATATAGTCCTAACTATAGTTTTGAAACTTTGGGAAGAAAATCGTCCCGTTTTAGTGCAAATGGGAATTTGAAGAAATTTACACATAATTGGTGACCAAGGAGTAACCAAAGTTCAATATATTAGTATAATAGTCAAAGTATAGCTTTGAACCCATTTATAATGGATTCTAACCAATATATAGTCCAAACTATAGTTTTGAAATTTTGGGAAGAAAATCTTCCCGTTATGGTACAAATGAGAATTTGAAGAAATTTATACAAAATTGGCTCAACAATGAGTAACCAAAGTTCAATATACTACTATAATAGTCTAAATATAGCTTTGAACCCCTTTAGAATGGATTGTAACGAATATATAGTCCTAACTATAGTTTTGAAACTTTGGGAAGAAAATCGTCCCGTTTTAGTGCAAATGGGAATTTGAAGAAACGTAGACATAAATGGTGACCAGGGAGTAACCAAAGTACAATATATTAGTATAATAGTCAAAGTATAGCTTTGAACCCATTTATAATGGATTCTAACCAATATATAGTCCAAACTATAGTTTTGAAATTTTGGGAAGAAAATCTTCCCGTTATGGTACAAATGAGAATTTGAAGAAATTTATACAAAATTGGCTCACCAATAAGTAACCAAAGTTCAATATACTAGTATAATTGTCTAAATATAGCTTTGAACCCCTTTAGAATGGATTGTAACAAATATATAGTCCTAACTATAGTTTTGAAACTTTGGGAAGAAAATCGTCCCGTTTTAGTGCAAATGGGAATTTGAAGAAATTTACACATAATTGGTGACCAAGGAGTAACCAAAGTTCAATATATTAGTATAATAGTCAAAGTATAGCTTTGAACCCATTTATAATGGATTCTAACCAATATATAGTCCAAACTATAGTTTTGAAATTTTGGGAAGAAAATCTTCCCGTTATGGTACAAATGAGAATTTGAAGAAATTTATACAAAATTGGCTCAACAATGAGTAACCAAAGTTCAATATACTACTATAATAGTCTAAATATAGCTTTGAACCCCTTTAGAATGGATTGTAACGAATATATAGTCCTAACTATAGTTTTGAAACTTTGGGAAGAAAATCGTCCCGTTTTAGTGCAAATGGGAATTTGAAGAAACGTAGACATAAATGGTGACCAGGGAGTAACCAAAGTTCAATATATTAGTATAATAGTCTACATATAGCTTTGAACCCCTTTAGAATGGATTCTAACCAATATATAGTCCAAATTATAGTTTTGACACTTTGGGAAGAAAATCTTCCCGTTATGGTACAAATAAAAATTTGAAGAAATTTATACAAAATTGGCTCACCAATAAGTAACCAAAGTTCAATATACTAGTATAATTGTCTAAATATAGCTTTGAACCCCTTTAGAATGGATTGTAACAAATATATAGTCCTAACTATAGTTTTGAAACTTTGGGAAGAAAATCGTCCCGTTTTAGTGCAAATGGGAATTTGAAGAAATTTACACATAATTGGTGACCAAGGAGTAACCAAAGTTCAATATATTAGTATAATAGTCAAAGTATAGCTTTGAACCCATTTATAATGGATTCTAACCAATATATAGTCCAAACTATAGTTTTGAAACTATGGGAAGCAAATCTTCCCGTTATGGTACAAATGAGAATTTGAAGAAATTTATACAAAATGTGCTCACCAATGAGTAACCAAAGTTCAATATATTAGTATAATAGTCAAAGTATAGCTTTGCACCCATTTATAATGGATTCTAACCAATATATAGTTCAAACTATAGTTTTGAAACTTTGGGAAGAAAATCTTCCCGTTATAGTACAAATGAGAATTTGAAGAAATTTATACAAAATTGGCTCACCAATGAGTAACCAAAGTTCAATATACTAGTATAATAGTCTAAATATAGCTTTGAACCCCTTTAGAATGGATTGTAACGAATATATAGTCCTAACTATAGTTTTGAAACTTTGGGAAGAAAATCGTCCCGTTTTAGTGCAAATGGGAATTTGAAGAAACGTAGACATAAATGGTGACTAGGGAGTAACCAAAGTTCAATATATTAGTATAATAGTCTACATATAGCTTTGAACCCCTTTAGAATGGATTCTAACCAATATATAGTCCAAACTATAGTTTTGACACTTTGGGAAGCAAATCGTCTCATTTTGGTGCAAATGGGAATTTGAAGAAATGTAGACATAATTGGTGACCAAGGACTAACCAAAGTTCAATATATTAGTATAATAGTCAAAGTATAGCTTTGAACCCATTTATAATGGATTCTAACCAATATATAGTCCAAACTATAGTTTTAAAACTTTGGGAAGAAAATCTTCCCGTTATGGTACAAATGAGAATTTGAAGAAATTTATACAAAATTGGCTCACCAATGAGTAACCAAAGTTCAATATACTAGTATAATTGTCTAAATATAGCTTTGAACCCCTTTAGAATGGATTGTAACGAATATATAGTCCTAACTATAGTTTTGAAACTTTGGGAAGAAAATCATCCCGTTTTAGTGCAAATGGGAATTTGAAGAAATGTAGACATAATTATTGACCAAGGAGTAACCAAAGTTCAATATATTAGTATAATAGTCAAAGTATAGCTTTGAAGCCATTTATAATGGATTCTAACCAGTATATAGTCCAAACTATAGTTTTGAAATTTTGGGAAGAAAATCTTCCCGTTATGGTACAAATGAGAATTTGAAGAAATTTATACAAAATTGGCTCACCAATGAGTAACCAAAGTTCAATATACTAGTATAATAGTCTAAATATAGCTTTGAACCCCTTTAGAATGGATTGTAACGAATATATAGTCCTAACTATAGTTTTGAAACTTTGGGAAGAAAATCGTCCCGTTTTAGTGCAAATGGGAATTTGAAGAAACGTAGACATAAATGGTGACCAGGGAGTAACCAAAGTACAATATATTAGTATAATAGTCAAAGTATAGCTTTGAACCCATTTATAATGGATTCTAACCAATATATAGTCCAAACTATAGTTTTGAAATTTTGGGAAGAAAATCTTCCCGTTATGGTACAAATGAGAATTTGAAGAAATTTATACAAAATTGGCTCACCAATGAGTAACCAAAGTTCAATATACTAGTATAATAGTCTAAATATAGCTTTGAACCCCTTTAGAATGGATTGTAACGAATATATAGTCCTAACTATAGTTTTGAAACTTTGGGAAGAAAATCGTCCCGTTTTAGTGCAAATGGGAATTTGAAGAAACGTAGACATAAATGGTGACCAGGGAGTAACCAAAGTTCAATATATTAGTATAATAGTCTACATATAGCTTTGAACCCCTTTAGAATGGATTCTAACCAATATATAGTCCAAACTATAGTTTTGACACTTTGGGAAGCAAATCGTCTCATTTTGGTGCAAATGGGAATTTGAAGAAATGTAGACATAATTGGTGACCAAGGACTAACCAAAGTTCAATATATTAGTATAATAGTCAAAGTATAGCTTTGAACCCATTTATAATGGATTCTAACCAATATATAGTCCAAACTATAGTTTTAAAACTTTGGGAAGAAAATCTTCCCGTTATGGTACAAATGAGAATTTGAAGAAATTTATACAAAATTGGCTCACCAATGAGTAACCAAAGTTCAATATACTAGTATAATTGTCTAAATATAGCTTTGAACCCCTTTAGAATGGATTGTAACGAATATATAGTCCTAACTATAGTTTTGAAACTTTGGGAAGAAAATCATCCCGTTTTAGTGCAAATGGGAATTTGAAGAAATGTAGACATAATTATTGACCAAGGAGTAACCAAAGTTCAATATATTAGTATAATAGTCAAAGTATAGCTTTGAAGCCATTTATAATGGATTCTAACCAGTATATAGTCCAAACTATAGTTTTGAAATTTTGGGAAGAAAATCTTCCCGTTATGGTACAAATGAGAATTTGAAGAAATTTATACAAAATTGGCTCACCAATGAGTAACCAAAGTTCAATATACTAGTATAATAGTCTAAATATAGCTTTGAACCCCTTTAGAATGGATTGTAACGAATATATAGTCCTAACTATAGTTTTGAAACTTTGGGAAGAAAATCGTCCCGTTTTAGTGCAAATGGGAATTTGAAGAAACGTAGACATAAATGGTGACCAGGGAGTAACCAAAGTACAATATATTAGTATAATAGTCAAAGTATAGCTTTGAACCCATTTATAATGGATTCTAACCAATATATAGTCCAAACTATAGTTTTGAAATTTTGGGAAGAAAATCTTCCCGTTATGGTACAAATGAGAATTTGAAGAAATTTATACAAAATTGGCTCACCAATGAGTAACCAAAGTTCAATATACTAGTATAATAGTCTAAATATAGCTTTGAACCCCTTTAGAATGGATTGTAACGAATATATAGTCCTAACTATAGTTTTGAAACTTTGGGAAGAAAATCGTCCCGTTTTAGTGCAAATGGGAATTTGAAGAAACGTAGACATAAATGGTGACCAGGGAGTAACCAAAGTTCAATATATTAGTATAATAGTCTACATATAGCTTTGAACCCCTTTAGAATGGATTCTAACCAATATATAGTCCAAACTATAGTTTTGACACTTTGGGAAGCAAATCGTCTCATTTTGGTGCAAATGGGAATTTGAAGAAATGTAGACATAATTGGTGACCAAGGACTAACCAAAGTTCAATATATTAGTATAATAGTCAAAGTATAGCTTTGAACCCATTTATAATGGATTCTAACCAATATATAGTCCAAACTATAGTTTTAAAACTTTGGGAAGAAAATCTTCCCGTTATGGTACAAATGAGAATTTGAAGAAATTTATACAAAATTGGCTCACCAATGAGTAACCAAAGTTCAATATACTAGTATAATTGTCTAAATATAGCTTTGAACCCCTTTAGAATGGATTGTAACGAATATATAGTCCTAACTATAGTTTTGAAACTTTGGGAAGAAAATCGTCCTGTTTTAGTGCAAATGGGAATTTGAAGAAATGTAGACATAATTATTGACCAAGGAGTAACCAAAGTTCAATATATTAGTATAATAGTCAAAGTATAGCTTTGCACCCATTTATAATGGATTCTAACCAATATATAGTTCAAACTATAGTTTTGAAACTTTGGGAAGAAAATCTTCCCGTTATAGTACAAATGAGAATTTGAAGAAATTTATACAAAATTGGCTCACCAATGAGTAACCAAAGTTCAATATACTAGTATAATAGTCTAAATATAGCTTTGAACCCCTTTAGAATGGATTGTAACGAATATATAGTCCTAACTATAGTTTTGAAACTTTGGGAAGAAAATCGTCCCGTTTTAGTGCAAATGGGAATTTGAAGAAACGTAGACATAAATGGTGACTAGGGAGTAACCAAAGTTCAATATATTAGTATAATAGTCTACATATAGCTTTGAACCCCTTTAGAATGGATTCTAACCAATATATAGTCCAAACTATAGTTTTGACACTTTGGGAAGCAAATCGTCTCATTTTGGTGCAAATGGGAATTTGAAGAAATGTAGACATAATTGGTGACCAAGGACTAACCAAAGTTCAATATATTAGTATAATAGTCAAAGTATAGCTTTGAACCCATTTATAATGGATTCTAACCAATATATAGTCCAAACTATAGTTTTAAAACTTTGGGAAGAAAATCTTCCCGTTATGGTACAAATGAGAATTTGAAGAAATTTATACAACATTGGCTCACCAATGAGTAACCAAAGTTCAATATACTAGTATAATTGTCTAAATATAGCTTTGAACCCCTTTAGAATGGATTGTAACGAATATATAGTCCTAACTATAGTTTTGAAACTTTGGGAAGAAAATCATCCCGTTTTAGTGCAAATGGGAATTTGAAGAAATGTAGACATAATTATTGACCAAGGAGTAACCAAAGTTCAATATATTAGTATAATAGTCAAAGTATAGCTTTGAACCCATTTATAATGGATTCTAACCAGTATATAGTCCAAACTATAGTTTTGAAATTTTGGGAAGAAAATCTTCCCGTTATGGTACAAATGAGAATTTGAAGAAATTTATACAAAATTGGCTCACCAATGAGTAACCAAAGTTCAATATACTAGTATAATAGTCTAAATATAGCTTTGAACCCCTTTAGAATGGATTGTAACGAATATATAGTCCTAACTATAGTTTTGAAACTTTGGGAAGAAAATCGTCCCGTTTTAGTGCAAATGGGAATTTGAAGAAACGTAGACATAAATGGTGACCAGGGAGTAACCAAAGTACAATATATTAGTATAATAGTCAAAGTATAGCTTTGAACCCATTTATAATGGATTCTAACCAATATATAGTCCAAACTATAGTTTTAAAACTTTGGGAAGAAAATCTTCCCGTTATGGTACAAATGAGAATTTGAAGAAATTTATACAAAATTGGCTCACCAATGAGTAACCAAAGTTCAATATACTAGTATAATTGTCTAAATATAGCTTTGAACCCCTTTAGAATGGATTGTAACGAATATATAGTCCTAACTATAGTTTTGAAACTTTGGGAAGAAAATCGTCCTGTTTTAGTGCAAATGGGAATTTGAAGAAATGTAGACATAATTATTGACCAAGGAGTAACCAAAGTTCAATATATTAGTATAATAGTCAAAGTATAGCTTTGAACCCATTTATAATGGATTCTAACCAATATATAGTCCAAACTATAGTTTTGAAACTTTGGGAAGAAAATCTTCCCGTTATAGTACAAATGAGAATTTGAAGAAATTTATACAAAATTGGCTCACCAATGAGTAACCAAAGTTCAATATACTAGTATAATAGTCTAAATATAGCTTTGAACCCCTTTAGAATGGATTGTAACGAATATATAGTCCTAACTATAGTTTTGAAACTTTGGGAAGAAAATCGTCCCGTTTTAGTGCAAATGGGAATTTGAAGAAACGTAGACATAAATGGTGACTAGGGAGTAACCAAAGTTCAATATATTAGTATAATAGTCTACATATAGCTTTGAACCCCTTTAGAATGGATTCTAACCAATATATAGTCCAAACTATAGTTTTGACACTTTGGGAAGCAAATCGTCTCATTTTGGTGCAAATGGGAATTTGAAGAAATGTAGACATAATTGGTGACCAAGGACTAACCAAAGTTCAATATATTAGTATAATAGTCAAAGTATAGCTTTGAACCCATTTATAATGGATTCTAACCAATATATAGTCCAAACTATAGTTTTAAAACTTTGGGAAGAAAATCTTCCCGTTATGGTACAAATGAGAATTTGAAGAAATTTATACAAAATTGGCTCACCAATGAGTAACCAAAGTTCAATATACTAGTATAATTGTCTAAATATAGCTTTGAACCCCTTTAGAATGGATTGTAACGAATATATAGTCCTAACTATAGTTTTGAAACTTTGGGAAGAAAATCGTCCTGTTTTAGTGCAAATGGGAATTTGAAGAAATGTAGACATAATTATTGACCAAGGAGTAACCAAAGTTCAATATATTAGTATAATAGTCAAAGTATAGCTTTGCACCCATTTATAATGGATTCTAACCAATATATAGTTCAAACTATAGTTTTGAAACTTTGGGAAGAAAATCTTCCCGTTATAGTACAAATGAGAATTTGAAGAAATTTATACAAAATTGGCTCACCAATGAGTAACCAAAGTTCAATATACTAGTATAATAGTCTAAATATAGCTTTGAACCCCTTTAGAATGGATTGTAACGAATATATAGTCCTAACTATAGTTTTGAAACTTTGGGAAGAAAATCGTCCCGTTTTAGTGCAAATGGGAATTTGAAGAAACGTAGACATAAATGGTGACTAGGGAGTAACCAAAGTTCAATATATTAGTATAATAGTCTACATATAGCTTTGAACCCCTTTAGAATGGATTCTAACCAATATATAGTCCAAACTATAGTTTTGACACTTTGGGAAGCAAATCGTCTCATTTTGGTGCAAATGGGAATTTGAAGAAATGTAGACATAATTGGTGACCAAGGACTAACCAAAGTTCAATATATTAGTATAATAGTCAAAGTATAGCTTTGAACCCATTTATAATGGATTCTAACCAATATATAGTCCAAACTATAGTTTTAAAACTTTGGGAAGAAAATCTTCCCGTTATGGTACAAATGAGAATTTGAAGAAATTTATACAAAATTGGCTCACCAATGAGTAACCAAAGTTCAATATACTAGTATAATTGTCTAAATATAGCTTTGAACCCCTTTAGAATGGATTGTAACGAATATATAGTCCTAACTATAGTTTTGAAACTTTGGGAAGAAAATCATCCCGTTTTAGTGCAAATGGGAATTTGAAGAAATGTAGACATAATTATTGACCAAGGAGTAACCAAAGTTCAATATATTAGTATAATAGTCAAAGTATAGCTTTGAACCCATTTATAATGGATTCTAACCAGTATATAGTCCAAACTATAGTTTTGAAATTTTGGGAAGAAAATCTTCCCGTTATGGTACAAATGAGAATTTGAAGAAATTTATACAAAATTGGCTCACCAATGAGTAACCAAAGTTCAATATACTAGTATAATAGTCTAAATATAGCTTTGAACCCCTTTAGAATGGATTGTAACGAATATATAGTCCTAACTATAGTTTTGAAACTTTGGGAAGAAAATCGTCCCGTTTTAGTGCAAATGGGAATTTGAAGAAACGTAGACATAAATGGTGACCAGGGAGTAACCAAAGTACAATATATTAGTATAATAGTCAAAGTATAGCTTTGAACCCATTTATAATGGATTCTAACCAATATATAGTCCAAACTATAGTTTTAAAACTTTGGGAAGAAAATCTTCCCGTTATGGTACAAATGAGAATTTGAAGAAATTTATACAAAATTGGCTCACCAATGAGTAACCAAAGTTCAATATACTAGTATAATTGTCTAAATATAGCTTTGAACCCCTTTAGAATGGATTGTAACGAATATATAGTCCTAACTATAGTTTTGAAACTTTGGGAAGAAAATCGTCCTGTTTTAGTGCAAATGGGAATTTGAAGAAATGTAGACATAATTATTGACCAAGGAGTAACCAAAGTTCAATATATTAGTATAATAGTCAAAGTATAGCTTTGAACCCATTTATAATGGATTCTAACCAATATATAGTCCAAACTATAGTTTTGAAATTTTGGGAAGAAAATCTTCCCGTTATGGTACAAATGAGAATTTGAAGAAATTTATACAAAATTGGCTCACCAATGAGTAACCAAAGTTCAATATACTAGTATAATAGTCTAAATATAGCTTTGAACCCCTTTAGAATGGATTGTAACAAATATATAGTCCTAACTATAGTTTTGAAACTTTGGGAAGAAAATCGTCCCGTTTTAGTGCAAATGGGAATTTGAAGAAATTTACACATAATTGGTGACCAAGGAGTAACCAAAGTTCAATATATTAGTATAATAGTCAAAGTATAGCTTTGAACCCATTTATAATGGATTCTAACCAATATATAGTCCAAACTATAGTTTTGAAACTATGGGAAGCAAATCTTCCCGTTATGGTACAAATGAGAATTTGAAGAAATTTATACAAAATGTGCTCACCAATGAGTAACCAAAGTTCAATATATTAGTATAATAGTCAAAGTATAGCTTTGCACCCATTTATAATGGATTCTAACCAATATATAGTTCAAACTATAGTTTTGAAACTTTGGGAAGAAAATCTTCCCGTTATAGTACAAATGAGAATTTGAAGAAATTTATACAAAATTGGCTCACCAATGAGTAACCAAAGTTCAATATACTAGTATAATAGTCTAAATATAGCTTTGAACCCCTTTAGAATGGATTGTAACGAATATATAGTCCTAACTATAGTTTTGAAACTTTGGGAAGAAAATCGTCCCGTTTTAGTGCAAATGGGAATTTGAAGAAACGTAGACATAAATGGTGACCAGGGAGTAACCAAAGTTCAATATATTAGTATAATAGTCTACATATAGCTTTGAACCCCTTTAGAATGGATTCTAACCAATATATAGTCCAAACTATAGTTTTGACACTTTGGGAAGCAAATCGTCTCATTTTGGTGCAAATGGGAATTTGAAGAAATGTAGACATAATTGGTGACCAAGGACTAACCAAAGTTCAATATATTAGTATAATAGTCAAAGTATAGCTTTGAACCCATTTATAATGGATTCTAACCAATATATAGTCCAAACTATAGTTTTGAAACTTTGGGAAGAAAATCTTCCCGTTATAGTACAAATGAGAATTTGAAGAAATTTATACAAAATTGGCTCACCAATGAGTAACCAAAGTTCAATATACTAGTATAATAGTCTAAATATAGCTTTGAACCCCTTTAGAATGGATTGTAACGAATATATAGTCCTAACTATAGTTTTGAAACTTTGGGAAGAAAATCGTCCCGTTTTAGTGCAAATGGGAATTTGAAGAAACGTAGACATAAATGGTGACTAGGGAGTAACCAAAGTTCAATATATTAGTATAATAGTCTACATATAGCTTTGAACCCCTTTAGAATGGATTCTAACCAATATATAGTCCAAACTATAGTTTTGACACTTTGGGAAGCAAATCGTCTCATTTTGGTGCAAATGGGAATTTGAAGAAATGTAGACATAATTGGTGACCAAGGACTAACCAAAGTTCAATATATTAGTATAATAGTCAAAGTATAGCTTTGAACCCATTTATAATGGATTCTAACCAATATATAGTCCAAACTATAGTTTTAAAACTTTGGGAAGAAAATCTTCCCGTTATGGTACAAATGAGAATTTGAAGAAATTTATACAAAATTGGCTCACCAATGAGTAACCAAAGTTCAATATACTAGTATAATTGTCTAAATATAGCTTTGAACCCCTTTAGAATGGATTGTAACGAATATATAGTCCTAACTATAGTTTTGAAACTTTGGGAAGAAAATCATCCCGTTTTAGTGCAAATGGGAATTTGAAGAAATGTAGACATAATTATTGACCAAGGAGTAACCAAAGTTCAATATATTAGTATAATAGTCAAAGTATAGCTTTGAACCCATTTATAATGGATTCTAACCAGTATATAGTCCAAACTATAGTTTTGAAATTTTGGGAAGAAAATCTTCCCGTTATGGTACAAATGAGAATTTGAAGAAATTTATACAAAATTGGCTCACCAATGAGTAACCAAAGTTCAATATACTAGTATAATAGTCTAAATATAGCTTTGAACCCCTTTAGAATGGATTGTAACGAATATATAGTCCTAACTATAGTTTTGAAACTTTGGGAAGAAAATCGTCCCGTTTTAGTGCAAATGGGAATTTGAAGAAACGTAGACATAAATGGTGACCAGGGAGTAACCAAAGTACAATATATTAGTATAATAGTCAAAGTATAGCTTTGAACCCATTTATAATGGATTCTAACCAATATATAGTCCAAACTATAGTTTTGAAATTTTGGGAAGAAAATCTTCCCGTTATGGTACAAATGAGAATTTGAAGAAATTTATACAAAATTGGCTCACCAATGAGTAACCAAAGTTCAATATACTACTATAATAGTCTAAATATAGCTTTGAACCCCTTTAGAATGGATTGTAACGAATATATAGTCCTAACTATAGTTTTGAAACTTTGGGAAGAAAATCGTCCCGTTTTAGTGCAAATGGGAATTTGAAGAAACGTAGACATAAATGGTGACCAGGGAGTAACCAAAGTTCAATATATTAGTATAATAGTCTACATATAGCTTTGAACCCCTTTAGAATGGATTCTAACCAATATATAGTCCAAACTATAGTTTTGAAACTTTGGGAAGAAAATCTTCCCGTTATAGTACAAATGAGAATTTGAAGAAATTTATACAAAATTGGCTCACCAATGAGTAACCAAAGTTCAATATACTAGTATAATAGTCTAAATATAGCTTTGAACCCCTTTAGAATGGATTGTAACGAATATATAGTCCTAACTATAGTTTTGAAACTTTGGGAAGAAAATCGTCCCGTTTTAGTGCAAATGGGAATTTGAAGAAACGTAGACATAAATGGTGACCAGGGAGTAACCAAAGTTCAATATATTAGTATAATAGTCTACATATAGCTTTGAACCCCTTTAGAATGGATTCTAACCAATATATAGTCCAAACTATAGTTTTGACACTTTAGGAAGCAAATCGTCTCATTTTGGTGCAAATGGGAATTTGAAGAAATGTAGACATAATTGGTGACCAAGGACTAACCAAAGTTCAATATATTAGTATAATAGTCAAAGTATAGCTTTGAACCCATTTATAATGGATTCTAACCAATATATAGTCCAAACTATAGTTTTAAAACTTTGGGAAGAAAATCTTCCCGTTATGGTACAAATGAGAATTTGAAGAAATTTATACAAAATTGGCTCACCAATGAGTAACCAAAGTTCAATATACTAGTATAATTGTCTAAATATAGCTTTGAACCCCTTTAGAATGGATTGTAACGAATATATAGTCCTAACTATAGTTTTGAAACTTTGGGAAGAAAATCATCCCGTTTTAGTGCAAATGGGAATTTGAAGAAATGTAGACATAATTATTGACCAAGGAGTAACCAAAGTTCAATATATTAGTATAATAGTCAAAGTATAGCTTTGAACCCATTTATAATGGATTCTAACCAGTATATAGTCCAAACTATAGTTTTGAAATTTTGGGAAGAAAATCTTCCCGTTATGGTACAAATGAGAATTTGAAGAAATTTATACAAAATTGGCTCACCAATGAGTAACCAAAGTTCAATATACTAGTATAATAGTCTAAATATAGCTTTGAACCCCTTTAGAATGGATTGTAACGAATATATAGTCCTAACTATAGTTTTGAAACTTTGGGAAGAAAATCGTCCCTTTTAGTGCAAATGGGAATTTGAAGAAATGTAGACATAATTGGTGACCAAGGAGGAACCAAAGTTCAATATATTAGTATAATAGTCAAAGTATAGCTTTGAACCCATTTATAATGGATTCTAACCAATATATAGTCCAAACTATAGTTTTGAAATTTTGGGAAGAAAATCTTCCCGTTATGGTACAAATGAGAATTTGAAGAAATTTATCTAAAATTGGCTCACCAATGAGTAACCAAAGTTCAATATACTACTATAATAGTCTAAATATAGCTTTGAACCCCTTTAGAATGGATTGTAACGAATATATAGTCCTAACTATAGTTTTGAAACTTTGGGAAGAAAATCGTCCCGTTTTAGTGCAAATGGGAATTTGAAGAAACGTAGACATAAATGGTGACCAGGGAGTAACCAAAGTTCAATATATTAGTATAATAGTCTACATATAGCTTTGAACCCCTTTAGAATGGATTCTAACCAATATATAGTCCAAACTATAGTTTTGACACTTTGGGAAGCAAATCGTCTCATTTTGGTGCAAATGGGAATTTGAAGAAATGTAGACATAATTGGTGACCAAGGACTAACCAAAGTTCAATATATTAGTATAATAGTCAAAGTATAGCTTTGAACCCATTTATAATGGATTCTAACCAATATATAGTCCAAACTATAGTTTTAAAACTTTGGGAAGAAAATCTTCCCGTTATGGTACAAATGAGAATTTGAAGAAATTTATACAAAATTGGCTCACCAATGAGTAACCAAAGTTCAATATACTAGTATAATTGTCTAAATATAGCTTTGAACCCCTTTAGAATGGATTGTAACGAATATATAGTCCTAACTATAGTTTTGAAACTTTGGGAAGAAAATCGTCCTGTTTTAGTGCAAATGGGAATTTGAAGAAATGTAGACATAATTATTGACCAAGGAGTAACCAAAGTTCAATATATTAGTATAATAGTCAAAGTATAGCTTTGAACCCATTTATAATGGATTCTAACCAATATATAGTCCAAACTATAGTTTTGAAATTTTGGGAAGAAAATCTTCCCGTTATGGTACAAATGAGAATTTGAAGAAATTTATACAAAATTGGCTCACCAATGAGTAACCAAAGTTCAATATACTAGTATAATAGTCTAAATATAGCTTTGAACCCCTTTAGAATGGATTGTAACAAATATATAGTCCTAACTA
Source organism: Trifolium dubium (assembly GCA_951804385.1). NCBI lineage: Eukaryota > Viridiplantae > Streptophyta > Magnoliopsida > Fabales > Fabaceae > Trifolium > Trifolium dubium. The sequence goes on from OX638073.1 coordinate 17,449,623, forward strand.
TAGTTTTGAAACTTTGGGAAGAAAATCGTCCCGTTTTAGTGCAAATGGGAATTTGAAGAAATTTACATATAATTGGTGACCAAGGAGTAACCAAAGTTCAATATATTAGTATAATAGTCAAAGTATAGCTTTGAACCCATTTATAATGGATTCTAACCAATATATAGTCCAAACTATAGTTTTGAAACTATGGGAAGCAAATCTTCCCGTTATGGTACAAATGAGAATTTGAAGAAATTTATACAAAATGTGCTCACCAATGAGTAACCAAAGTTCAATATATTAGTATAATAGTCAAAGTATAGCTTTGCACCCATTTATAATGGATTCTAACCAATATATAGTTCAAACTATAGTTTTGAAACTTTGGGAAGAAAATCTTCCCGTTATAGTACAAATGAGAATTTGAAGAAATTTATACAAAATTGGCTCACCAATGAGTAACCAAAGTTCAATATACTAGTATAATAGTCTAAATATAGCTTTGAACCCCTTTAGAATGGATTGTAACGAATATATAGTCCTAACTATAGTTTTGAAACTTTGGGAAGAAAATCGTCCCTTTTAGTGCAAATGGGAATTTGAAGAAATGTAGACATAATTGGTGACCAAGGAGGAACCAAAGTTCAATATATTAGTATAATAGTCAAAGTATAGCTTTGAACCCATTTATAATGGATTCTAACCAATATATAGTCCAAACTATAGTTTTGAAATTTTGGGAAGAAAATCTTCCCGTTATGGTACAAATGAGAATTTGAAGAAATTTATACAAAATTGGCTCACCAATGAGTAACCAAAGTTCAATATACTACTATAATAGTCTAAATATAGCTTTGAACCCCTTTAGAATGGATTGTAACGAATATATAGTCCTAACTATAGTTTTGAAACTTTGGGAAGAAAATCGTCCCGTTTTAGTGCAAATGGGAATTTGAAGAAACGTAGACATAAATGGTGACCAGGGAGTAACCAAAGTTCAATATATTAGTATAATAGTCTACATATAGCTTTGAACCCCTTTAGAATGGATTCTAACCAATATATAGTCCAAACTATAGTTTTGACACTTTGGGAAGCAAATCGTCTCATTTTGGTGCAAATGGGAATTTGAAGAAATGTAGACATAATTGGTGACCAAGGACTAACCAAAGTTCAATATATTAGTATAATAGTCAAAGTATAGCTTTGAACCCATTTATAATGGATTCTAACCAATATATAGTCCAAACTATAGTTTTAAAACTTTGGGAAGAAAATCTTCCCGTTATGGTACAAATGAGAATTTGAAGAAATTTATACAAAATTGGCTCACCAATGAGTAACCAAAGTTCAATATACTAGTATAATTGTCTAAATATAGCTTTGAACCCCTTTAGAATGGATTGTAACGAATATATAGTCCTAACTATAGTTTTGAAACTTTGGGAAGAAAATCGTCCTGTTTTAGTGCAAATGGGAATTTGAAGAAATGTAGACATAATTATTGACCAAGGAGTAACCAAAGTTCAATATATTAGTATAATAGTCAAAGTATAGCTTTGAACCCATTTATAATGGATTCTAACCAATATATAGTCCAAACTATAGTTTTGAAATTTTGGGAAGAAAATCTTCCCGTTATGGTACAAATGAGAATTTGAAGAAATTTATACAAAATTGGCTCACCAATGAGTAACCAAAGTTCAATATACTAGTATAATAGTCTAAATATAGCTTTGAACCCCTTTAGAATGGATTGTAACAAATATATAGTCCTAACTATAGTTTTGAAACTTTGGGAAGAAAATCGTCCCGTTTTAGTGCAAATGGGAATTTGAAGAAATTTACACATAATTGGTGACCAAGGAGTAACCAAAGTTCAATATATTAGTATAATAGTCAAAGTATAGCTTTGAACCCATTTATAATGGATTCTAACCAATATATAGTCCAAACTATAGTTTTGAAACTATGGGAAGCAAATCTTCCCGTTATGGTACAAATGAGAATTTGAAGAAATTTATACAAAATGTGCTCACCAATGAGTAACCAAAGTTCAATATATTAGTATAATAGTCAAAGTATAGCTTTGCACCCATTTATAATGGATTCTAACCAATATATAGTTCAAACTATAGTTTTGAAACTTTGGGAAGAAAATCTTCCCGTTATAGTACAAATGAGAATTTGAAGAAATTTATACAAAATTGGCTCACCAATGAGTAACCAAAGTTCAATATACTAGTATAATAGTCTAAATATAGCTTTGAACCCCTTTAGAATGGATTGTAACGAATATATAGTCCTAACTATAGTTTTGAAACTTTGGGAAGAAAATCGTCCCGTTTTAGTGCAAATGGGAATTTGAAGAAACGTAGACATAAATGGTGACCAGGGAGTAACCAAAGTTCAATATATTAGTATAATAGTCTACATATAGCTTTGAACCCCTTTAGAATGGATTCTAACCAATATATAGTCCAAACTATAGTTTTGACACTTTGGGAAGCAAATCGTCTCATTTTGGTGCAAATGGGAATTTGAAGAAATGTAGACATAATTGGTGACCAAGGACTAACCAAAGTTCAATATATTAGTATAATAGTCAAAGTATAGCTTTGAACCCATTTATCATGGATTCTAACCAATATATAGTCCAAACTATAGTTTTAAAACTATGGGAAGAAAATCTTCCCGTTATGGTACAAATGAGAATTTGAAGAAATTTATACAAAATTGGCTCACCAATGAGTAACCAAAGTTCAATATACTAGTATAATTGTCTAAATATAGCTTTGAACCCCTTTAGAATGGATTGTAACGAATATATAGTCCTAACTATAGTTTTGAAACTTTGGGAAGAAAATCATCCCGTTTTAGTGCAAATGGGAATTTGAAGAAATGTAGACATAATTATTGACCAAGGAGTAACCAAAGTTCAATATATTAGTATAATAGTCAAAGTATAGCTTTGAACCCATTTATAATGGATTCTAACCAGTATATAGTCCAAACTATAGTTTTGAAATTTTGGGAAGAAAATCTTCCCGTTATGGTACAAATGAGAATTTGAAGAAATTTATACAAAATTGGCTCACCAATGAGTAACCAAAGTTCAATATACTAGTATAATAGTCTAAATATAGCTTTGAACCCCTTTAGAATGGATTGTAACGAATATATAGTCCTAACTATAGTTTTGAAACTTTGGGAAGAAAATCGTCCCGTTTTAGTGCAAATGGGAATTTGAAGAAACGTAGACATAAATGGTGACCAGGGAGTAACCAAAGTACAATATATTAGTATAATAGTCAAAGTATAGCTTTGAACCCATTTATAATGGATTCTAACCAATATATAGTCCAAACTATAGTTTTGAAATTTTGGGAAGAAAATCTTCCCGTTATGGTACAAATGAGAATTTGAAGAAATTTATACAAAATTGGCTCACCAATGAGTAACCAAAGTTCAATATACTAGTATAATAGTCTAAATATAGCTTTGAACCCCTTTAGAATGGATTGTAACGAATATATAGTCCTAACTATAGTTTTGAAACTTTGGGAAGAAAATCGTCCCGTTTTAGTGCAAATGGGAATTTGAAGAAACGTAGACATAAATGGTGACCAGGGAGTAACCAAAGTTCAATATATTAGTATAATAGTCTACATATAGCTTTGAACCCCTTTAGAATGGATTCTAACCAATATATAGTCCAAACTATAGTTTTGACACTTTGGGAAGCAAATCGTCTCATTTTGGTGCAAATGGGAATTTGAAGAAATGTAGACATAATTGGTGACCAAGGACTAACCAAAGTTCAATATATTAGTATAATAGTCAAAGTATAGCTTTGAACCCATTTATAATGGATTCTAACCAATATATAGTCCAAACTATAGTTTAGAAACTTTGGGAAGAAAATCTTCCCGTTATGGTACAAATGAGAATTTGAAGAAATTTATACAAAATTGGCTCACCAATGAGTAACCAAAGTTCAATATACTAGTATAATAGTCTTAATATAGCTTTGAACCCCTTTAGAATGGATTGTAACGAATATATAGTCCTAACTATAGTTTTGAAACTTTGGGAAGAAAATCGTCCCGTTTTAGTGCAAATGGGAATTTGAAGAAATGTAGACATAATTGGTGACCAAGGACTAACCAAAGTTCAATATATTAGTATAATAGTCAAAGTATAGCTTTGAACCCATTTATAATGGATTCTAACCAATATATAGTCCAAACTATAGTTTTAAAACTTTGGGAAGAAAATCTTCCCGTTATGGTACAAATGAGAATTTGAAGAAATTTATACAAAATTGGCTCACCAATGAGTAACCAAAGTTCAATATACTAGTATAATTGTCTAAATATAGCTTTGAACCCCTTTAGAATGGATTGTAACGAATATATAGTCCTAACTATAGTTTTGAAACTTTGGGAAGAAAATCGTCCTGTTTTAGTGCAAATGGGAATTTGAAGAAATGTAGACATAATTATTGACCAAGGAGTAACCAAAGTTCAATATATTAGTATAATAGTCAAAGTATAGCTTTGAACCCATTTATAATGGATTCTAACCAATATATAGTCCAAACTATAGTTTTGAAATTTTGGGAAGAAAATCTTCCCGTTATGGTACAAATGAGAATTTGAAGAAATTTATACAAAATTGGCTCACCAATGAGTAACCAAAGTTCAATATACTAGTATAATAGTCTAAATATAGCTTTGAACCCCTTTAGAATGGATTGTAACAAATATATAGTCCTAACTATAGTTTTGAAACTTTGGGAAGAAAATCGTCCCGTTTTAGTGCAAATGGGAATTTGAAGAAATTTACACATAATTGGTGACCAAGGAGTAACCAAAGTTCAATATATTAGTATAATAGTCAAAGTATAGCTTTGAACCCATTTATAATGGATTCTAACCAATATATAGTCCAAACTATAGTTTTGAAACTATGGGAAGCAAATCTTCCCGTTATGGTACAAATGAGAATTTGAAGAAATTTATACAAAATGTGCTCACCAATGAGTAACCAAAGTTCAATATATTAGTATAATAGTCAAAGTATAGCTTTGCACCCATTTATAATGGATTCTAACCAATATATAGTTCAAACTATAGTTTTGAAACTTTGGGAAGAAAATCTTCCCGTTATAGTACAAATGAGAATTTGAAGAAATTTATACAAAATTGGCTCACCAATGAGTAACCAAAGTTCAATATACTAGTATAATAGTCTAAATATAGCTTTGAACCCCTTTAGAATGGATTGTAACGAATATATAGTCCTAACTATAGTTTTGAAACTTTGGGAAGAAAATCGTCCCGTTTTAGTGCAAATGGGAATTTGAAGAAACGTAGACATAAATGGTGACCAGGGAGTAACCAAAGTTCAATATATTAGTATAATAGTCTACATATAGCTTTGAACCCCTTTAGAATGGATTCTAACCAATATATAGTCCAAACTATAGTTTTGACACTTTGGGAAGCAAATCGTCTCATTTTGGTGCAAATGGGAATTTGAAGAAATGTAGACATAATTGGTGACCAAGGACTAACCAAAGTTCAATATATTAGTATAATAGTCAAAGTATAGCTTTGAACCCATTTATAATGGATTCTAACCAATATATAGTCCAAACTATAGTTTTAAAACTTTGGGAAGAAAATCTTCCCGTTATGGTACAAATGAGAATTTGAAGAAATTTATACAAAATTGGCTCACCAATGAGTAACCAAAGTTCAATATACTAGTATAATTGTCTAAATATAGCTTTGAACCCCTTTAGAATGGATTGTAACGAATATATAGTCCTAACTATAGTTTTGAAACTTTGGGAAGAAAATCATCCCGTTTTAGTGCAAATGGGAATTTGAAGAAATGTAGACATAATTATTGACCAAGGAGTAACCAAAGTTCAATATATTAGTATAATAGTCAAAGTATAGCTTTGAACCCATTTATAATGGATTCTAACCAGTATATAGTCCAAACTATAGTTTTGAAATTTTGGGAAGAAAATCTTCCCGTTATGGTACAAATGAGAATTTGAAGAAATTTATACAAAATTGGCTCACCAATGAGTAACCAAAGTTCAATATACTAGTATAATAGTCTAAATATAGCTTTGAACCCCTTTAGAATGGATTGTAACGAATATATAGTCCTAACTATAGTTTTGAAACTTTGGGAAGAAAATCGTCCCGTTTTAGTGCAAATGGGAATTTGAAGAAACGTAGACATAAATGGTGACCAGGGAGTAACCAAAGTACAATATATTAGTATAATAGTCAAAGTATAGCTTTGAACCCATTTATAATGGATTCTAACCAATATATAGTCCAAACTATAGTTTTGAAATTTTGGGAAGAAAATCTTCCCGTTATGGTACAAATGAGAATTTGAAGAAATTTATACAAAATTGGCTCACCAATGAGTAACCAAAGTTCAATATACTAGTATAATAGTCTAAATATAGCTTTGAACCCCTTTAGAATGGATTGTAACGAATATATAGTCCTAACTATAGTTTTGAAACTTTGGGAAGAAAATCGTCCCGTTTTAGTGCAAATGGGAATTTGAAGAAACGTAGACATAAATGGTGACCAGGGAGTAACCAAAGTTCAATATATTAGTATAATAGTCTACATATAGCTTTGAACCCCTTTAGAATGGATTCTAACCAATATATAGTCCAAACTATAGTTTTGACACTTTGGGAAGCAAATCGTCTCATTTTGGTGCAAATGGGAATTTGAAGAAATGTAGACATAATTGGTGACCAAGGACTAACCAAAGTTCAATATATTAGTATAATAGTCAAAGTATAGCTTTGAACCCATTTATAATGGATTCTAACCAATATATAGTCCAAACTATAGTTTTAAAACTTTGGGAAGAAAATCTTCCCGTTATGGTACAAATGAGAATTTGAAGAAATTTATACAAAATTGGCTCACCAATGAGTAACCAAAGTTCAATATACTAGTATAATTGTCTAAATATAGCTTTGAACCCCTTTAGAATGGATTGTAACGAATATATAGTCCTAACTATAGTTTTGAAACTTTGGGAAGAAAATCGTCCCGTTTTAGTGCAAATGGGAATTTGAAGAAATGTAGACATAATTATTGACCAAGGAGTAACCAAAGTTCAATATATTAGTATAATAGTCAAAGTATAGCTTTGAACCCATTTATAATGGATTCTAACCAATATATAGTCCAAACTATAGTTTTGAAATTTTGGGAAGAAAATCTTCCCGTTATGGTACAAATGAGAATTTGAAGAAATTTATACAAAATTGGCTCACCAATGAGTAACCAAAGTTCAATATACTAGTATAATAGTCTAAATATAGCTTTGAACCCCTTTAGAATGGATTGTAACGAATATATAGTCCTAACTATAGTTTTGAAACTTTGGGAAGAAAATCGTCCCGTTTTAGTGCAAATGGGAATTTGAAGAAACGTAGACATAAATGGTGACCAGGGAGTAACCAAAGTACAATATATTAGTATAATAGTCAAAGTATAGCTTTGAACCCATTTATAATGGATTCTAACCAATATATAGTCCAAACTATAGTTTTGAAATTTTGGGAAGAAAATCTTCCCGTTATGGTACAAATGAGAATTTGAAGAAATTTATACAAAATTGGCTCACCAATGAGTAACCAAAGTTCAATATACTAGTATAATAGTCTAAATATAGCTTTGAACCCCTTTAGAATGGATTGTAACGAATATATAGTCCTAACTATAGTTTTGAAACTTTGGGAAGAAAATCGTCCCGTTTTAGTGCAAATGGGAATTTGAAGAAACGTAGACATAAATGGTGACCAGGGAGTAACCAAAGTTCAATATATTAGTATAATAGTCTACATATAGCTTTGAACCCCTTTAGAATGGATTCTAACCAATATATAGTCCAAATTATAGTTTTGACACTTTGGGAAGAAAATCTTCCCGTTATGGTACAAATAAAAATTTGAAGAAATTTATACAAAATTGGCTCACCAATAAGTAACCAAAGTTCAATATACTAGTATAATTGTCTAAATATAGCTTTGAACCCCTTTAGAATGGATTGTAACAAATATATAGTCCTAACTATAGTTTTGAAACTTTGGGAAGAAAATCGTCCCGTTTTAGTGCAAATGGGAATTTGAAGAAATTTACACATAATTGGTGACCAAGGAGTAACCAAAGTTCAATATATTAGTATAATAGTCAAAGTATAGCTTTGAACCCATTTATAATGGATTCTAACCAATATATAGTCCAAACTATAGTTTTGAAACTTTGGGAAGAAAATCTTCCCGTTATGGTACAAATGAGAATTTGAAAAAATTTATACAAAATTGGCTCACCAATGAGTAACCAAAGTTCAATATACTAGTATAATTGTCTAAATATAGCTTTGAACCCCTTTAGAATGGATTGTAACGAATATATAGTCCTAACTATAGTTTTGAAACTTTGGGAAGAAAATCATCCCGTTTTAGTGCAAATGGGAATTTGAAGAAATGTAGACATAATTATTGACCAAGGAGTAACCAAAGTTCAATATATTAGTATAATAGTCAAAGTATAGCTTTGAACCCATTTATAATGGATTCTAACCAATATATAGTCGAAACTATAGTTTTGAAATTTTGGGAAGAAAATCTTCCCGTTATGGTACAAATGAGAATTTGAAGAAATTTATACAAAATTGGCTCAACAATGAGTAACCAAAGTTCAATATACTACTATAATAGTCTAAATATAGCTTTGAACCCCTTTAGAATGGATTGTAACGAATATATAGTCCTAACTATAGTTTTGAAACTTTGGGAAGAAAATCGTCCCTTTTAGTGCAAATGGGAATTTGAAGAAATGTAGACATAATTGGTGACCAAGGAGTAACCAAAGTTCAATATACTAGTATAATAGTCTAAATATAGCTTTGAACCCTTTTAGAATGAAATCTAACCAATATATAATCCTAACTATAGTTTTGAAACTTTTGAAAGAAAATCGTCCCGTTATAGCACAAAAGGGAATTTGAAGAAATTTATACAAATTGGCTGACCAAGGAGTAACCAAAGTTCAATATATTAGTATAATAGTCAAAGTATAGCTTTGAACCCATTTATAATGGATTCTAACCAATATATAGTCCAAACTATAGTTTTGAAACTATGGGAAGCAAATCTTCCCGTTATGGTACAAATGAGAATTTGAAGAAATTTATACAAAATGTGCTCACCAATGAGTAACCAAAGTTCAATATATTAGTATAATAGTCAAAGTATAGCTTTGCACCCATTTATAATTGATTCTAACCAATATATAGTTCAAACTATAGTTTTGAAACTTTGGGAAGAAAATCTTCCCGTTATAGTACAAATGAGAATTTGAAGAAATTTATACAAAATTGGCTCACCAATGAGTAACCAAAGTTCAATATACTAGTATAATAGTCTAAATATAGCTTTGAACCCCTTTAGAATGGATTGTAACGAATATATAGTCCTAACTATAGTTTTGAAACTTTGGGAAGAAAATCGTCCCGTTTTAGTGCAAATGGGAATTTGAAGAAACGTAGACATAAATGGTGACCAGGGAGTAACCAAAGTTCAATATATTAGTATAATAGTCTACATATAGCTTTGAACCCCTTTAGAATGGATTGTAACGAATATATAGTCCTAACTATAGTTTTGAAACTTTGGGAAGAAAATCGTCCCGTTTTAGTGCAAATGGGAATTTGAAGAAATGTAGACATAATTATTGACCAAGGAGTAACCAAAGTTCAATATATTAGTATAATAGTCAAAGTATAGCTTTGAACCCATTTATAATGGATTCTAACCAATATATAGTCCAAACTATAGTTTTGAAACTATGGGAAGCAAATCTTCCCGTTATGGTACAAATGAGAATTTGAAGAAATTTATACAAAATGTGCTCACCAATGAGTAACCAAAGTTCAATATATTAGTATAATAGTCTACATATAGCTTTGAACCCCTTTAGAATGGATTCTAACCAATATATAGTCCAAACTATAGTTTTGACACTTTGGGAAGCAAATCGTCTCATTTTGGTGCAAATGGGAATTTGAAGAAATATAGACATAATTGGTGACCAAGGACTAACCAAAGTTCAATATATTAGTATAATAGTCAAAGTATAGCTTTGAACCCATTTATAATGGATTCTAACCAATATATAGTCCAAACTATAGTTTTGAAACTTTGGGAAGAAAATCGTCCCGTTTTAGTGCAAATGGGAATTTGAAGAAACGTAGACATAAATGGTGACCAGGGAGTAACCAAAGTTCAATATATTAGTATAATAGTCTACATATAGCTTTGAACCCCTTTAGAATGGATTGTAACGAATATATAGTCCTAACTATAGTTTTGAAACTTTGGGAAGAAAATCGTCCCGTTTTAGTGCAAATGGGAATTTGAAGAAATGTAGACATAATTATTGACCAAGGAGTAACCAAAGTTCAATATATTAGTATAATAGTCAAAGTATAGCTTTGAACCCATTTATAATGGATTCTAACCAATATATAGTCCAAACTATAGTTTTGAAACTATGGGAAGCAAATCTTCCCGTTATGGTACAAATGAGAATTTGAAGAAATTTATACAAAATGTGCTCACCAATGAGTAACCAAAGTTCAATATATTAGTATAATAGTCAAAGTATAGCTTTGCACCCATTTATAATGGATTCTAACCAATATATAGTTCAAACTATAGTTTTGAAACTTTGGGAAGAAAATCTTCCCGTTATAGTACAAATGAGAATTTGAAGAAATTTATACAAAATTGGCTCACCAATGAGTAACCAAAGTTCAATATACTAGTATAATAGTCTAAATATAGCTTTGAACCCCTTTAGAATGGATTGTAACGAATATATAGTCCTAACTATAGTTTTGACACTTTGGGAAGCAAATCGTCTCATTTTGGTGCAAATGGGAATTTGAAGAAATATAGACATAATTGGTGACCAAGGACTAACCAAAGTTCAATATATTAGTATAATAGTCAAAGTATAGCTTTGAACCCATTTATAATGGATTCTAACCAATATATAGTCCAAACTATAGTTTTGAAACTTTGGGAAGAAAATCGTCCCGTTTTAGTGCAAATGGGAATTTGAAGAAACGTAGACATAAATGGTGACCAGGGAGTAACCAAAGTTCAATATATTAGTATAATAGTCTACATATAGCTTTGAACCCCTTTAGAATGGATTGTAACGAATATATAGTCCTAACTATAGTTTTGAAACTTTGGGAAGAAAATCGTCCCGTTTTAGTGCAAATGGGAATTTGAAGAAATGTAGACATAATTATTGACCAAGGAGTAACCAAAGTTCAATATATTAGTATAATAGTCAAAGTATAGCTTTGAACCCATTTATAATGGATTCTAACCAATATATAGTCCAAACTATAGTTTTGAAATTTTGGGAAGAAAATCTTCCCGTTATGGTACAAATGAGAATTTGAAGAAATTTATACAAAATTGGCTCACCAATGAGTAACCAAAGTTCAATATACTAGTATAATAGTCTAAATATAGCTTTGAACCCCTTTAGAATGGATTGTAACGAATATATAGTCCTAACTATAGTTTTGAAACTTTGGGAAGAAAATCGTCCCGTTTTAGTGCAAATGGGAATTTGAAGAAACGTAGACATAAATGGTGACCAGGGAGTAACCAAAGTACAATATATTAGTATAATAGTCAAAGTATAGCTTTGAACCCATTTATAATGGATTCTAACCAATATATAGTCCAAACTATAGTTTTGAAATTTTGGGAAGAAAATCTTCCCGTTATGGTACAAATGAGAATTTGAAGAAATTTATACAAAATTGGCTCACCAATGAGTAACCAAAGTTCAATATACTAGTATAATAGTCTAAATATAGCTTTGAACCCCTTTAGAATGGATTGTAACGAATATATAGTCCTAACTATAGTTTTGAAACTTTGGGAAGAAAATCGTCCCGTTTTAGTGCAAATGGGAATTTGAAGAAACGTAGACATAAATGGTGACCAGGGAGTAACCAAAGTTCAATATATTAGTATAATAGTCTACATATAGCTTTGAACCCCTTTAGAATGGATTCTAACCAATATATAGTCCAAATTATAGTTTTGACACTTTGGGAAGAAAATCTTCCCGTTATGGTACAAATAAAAATTTGAAGAAATTTATACAAAATTGGCTCACCAATAAGTAACCAAAGTTCAATATACTAGTATAATTGTCTAAATATAGCTTTGAACCCCTTTAGAATGGATTGTAACAAATATATAGTCCTAACTATAGTTTTGAAACTTTGGGAAGAAAATCGTCCCGTTTTAGTGCAAATGGGAATTTGAAGAAATTTACACATAATTGGTGACCAAGGAGTAACCAAAGTTCAATATATTAGTATAATAGTCAAAGTATAGCTTTGAACCCATTTATAATGGATTCTAACCAATATATAGTCCAAACTATAGTTTTGAAACTTTGGGAAGAAAATCGTCCCGTTTTAGTGCAAATGGGAATTTGAAGAAACGTAGACATAAATGGTGACCAGGGAGTAACCAAAGTTCAATATATTAGTATAATAGTCTACATATAGCTTTGAACCCCTTTAGAATGGATTGTAACGAATATATAGTCCTAACTATAGTTTTGAAACTTTGGGAAGAAAATCGTCCCGTTTTAGTGCAAATGGGAATTTGAAGAAATGTAGACATAATTATTGACCAAGGAGTAACCAAAGTTCAATATATTAGTATAATAGTCAAAGTATAGCTTTGAACCCATTTATAATGGATTCTAACCAATATATAGTCCAAACTATAGTTTTGAAACTATGGGAAGCAAATCTTCCCGTTATGGTACAAATGAGAATTTGAAGAAATTTATACAAAATGTGCTCACCAATGAGTAACCAAAGTTCAATATATTAGTATAATAGTCAAAGTAAAGCTTTGAACCCATTTATAATGGATTCTAACCAATATATAGTTCAAACTATAGTTTTGAAACTTTGGGAAGAAAATCTTCCCGTTATAGTACAAATGAGAATTTGAAGAAATTTATACAAAATTGGCTCACCAATGAGTAACCAAAGTTCAATATACTAGTATAATAGTCTAAATATAGCTTTGAACCCCTTTAGAATGGATTGTAACGAATATATAGTCCTAACTATAGTTTTGAAACTTTGGGAAGAAAATCGTCCCGTTTTAGTGCAAATGGGAATTTGAAGAAACGTAGACATAAATGGTGACCAGGGAGTAACCAAAGTACAATATATTAGTATAATAGTCAAAGTATAGCTTTGAACCCATTTATAATGGATTCTAACCAATATATAGTCCAAACTATAGTTTTGAAATTTTGGGAAGAAAATCTTCCCGTTATGGTACAAATGAGAATTTGAAGAAATTTATACAAAATTGGCTCACCAATGAGTAACCAAAGTTCAATATACTAGTATAATAGTCTAAATATAGCTTTGAACCCCTTTAGAATGGATTGTAACGAATATATAGTCCTAACTATAGTTTTGAAACTTTGGGAAGAAAATCGTCCCGTTTTAGTGCAAATGGGAATTTGAAGAAACGTAGACATAAATGGTGACCAGGGAGTAACCAAAGTACAATATATTAGTATAATAGTCAAAGTATAGCTTTGAACCCATTTATAATGGATTCTAACCAATATATAGTCCAAACTATAGTTTTGAAATTTTGGGAAGAAAATCTTCCCGTTATGGTACAAATGAGAATTTGAAGAAATTTATACAAAATTGGCTCACCAATGAGTAACCAAAGTTCAATATACTAGTATAATAGTCTAAATATAGCTTTGAACCCCTTTAGAATGGATTGTAACGAATATATAGTCCTAACTATAGTTTTGAAACTTTGGGAAGAAAATCGTCCCGTTTTAGTGCAAATGGGAATTTGAAGAAACGTAGACATAAATGGTGACCAGGGAGTAACCAAAGTTCAATATATTAGTATAATAGTCTACATATAGCTTTGAACCCCTTTAGAATGGATTCTAACCAATATATAGTCCAAATTATAGTTTTGACACTTTGGGAAGAAAATCTTCCCGTTATGGTACAAATAAAAATTTGAAGAAATTTATACAAAATTGGCTCACCAATAAGTAACCAAAGTTCAATATACTAGTATAATTGTCTAAATATAGCTTTGAACCCCTTTAGAATGGATTGTAACAAATATATAGTCCTAACTATAGTTTTGAAACTTTGGGAAGAAAATCGTCCCGTTTTAGTGCAAATGGGAATTTGAAGAAATTTACACATAATTGGTGACCAAGGAGTAACCAAAGTTCAATATATTAGTATAATAGTCAAAGTATAGCTTTGAACCCATTTATAATGGATTCTAACCAATATATAGTCCAAACTATAGTTTTGAAACTTTGGGAAGAAAATCTTCCCGTTATGGTACAAATGAGAATTTGAAAAAATTTATACAAAATTGGCTCACCAATGAGTAACCAAAGTTCAATATACTAGTATAATTGTCTAAATATAGCTTTGAACCCCTTTAGAATGGATTGTAACGAATATATAGTCCTAACTATAGTTTTGAAACTTTGGGAAGAAAATCATCCCGTTTTAGTGCAAATGGGAATTTGAAGAAATGTAGACATAATTATTGACCAAGGAGTAACCAAAGTTCAATATATTAGTATAATAGTCAAAGTATAGCTTTGAACCCATTTATAATGGATTCTAACCAATATATAGTCCAAACTATAGTTTTGAAATTTTGGGAAGAAAATCTTCCCGTTATGGTACAAATGAGAATTTGAAGAAATTTATACAAAATTGGCTCAACAATGAGTAACCAAAGTTCAATATACTACTATAATAGTCTAAATATAGCTTTGAACCCCTTTAGAATGGATTGTAACGAATATATAGTCCTAACTATAGTTTTGAAACTTTGGGAAGAAAATCGTCCCTTTTAGTGCAAATGGGAATTTGAAGAAATGTAGACATAATTGGTGACCAAGGAGTAACCAAAGTTCAATATACTAGTATAATAGTCTAAATATAGCTTTGAACCCTTTTAGAATGAAATCTAACCAATATATAATCCTAACTATAGTTTTGAAACTTTTGAAAGAAAATCGTCCCGTTATAGCACAAAAGGGAATTTGAAGAAATTTATACAAATTGGCTGACCAAGGAGTAACCAAAGTTCAATATATTAGTATAATAGTCAAAGTATAGCTTTGAACCCATTTATAATGGATTCTAACCAATATATAGTCCAAACTATAGTTTTGAAACTATGGGAAGCAAATCTTCCCGTTATGGTACAAATGAGAATTTGAAGAAATTTATACAAAATGTGCTCACCAATGAGTAACCAAAGTTCAATATATTAGTATAATAGTCAAAGTATAGCTTTGCACCCATTTATAATGGATTCTAACCAATATATAGTTCAAACTATAGTTTTGAAACTTTGGGAAGAAAATCTTCCCGTTATAGTACAAATGAGAATTTGAAGAAATTTATACAAAATTGGCTCACCAATGAGTAACCAAAGTTCAATATACTAGTATAATAGTCTAAATATAGCTTTGAACCCCTTTAGAATGGATTGTAACGAATATATAGTCCTAACTATAGTTTTGAAACTTTGGGAAGAAAATCGTCCCGTTTTAGTGCAAATGGGAATTTGAAGAAACGTAGACATAAATGGTGACCAGGGAGTAACCAAAGTTCAATATATTAGTATAATAGTCTACATATAGCTTTGAACCCCTTTAGAATGGATTCTAACCAATATATAGTCCAAACTATAGTTTTGACACTTTGGGAAGCAAATCGTCTCATTTTGGTGCAAATGGGAATTTGAAGAAATATAGACATAATTGGTGACCAAGGACTAACCAAAGTTCAATATATTAGTATAATAGTCAAAGTATAGCTTTGAACCCATTTATAATGGATTCTAACCAATATATAGTCCAAACTATAGTTTTGAAACTTTGGGAAGAAAATCGTCCCGTTTTAGTGCAAATGGGAATTTGAAGAAACGTAGACATAAATGGTGACCAGGGAGTAACCAAAGTTCAATATATTAGTATAATAGTCTACATATAGCTTTGAACCCCTTTAGAATGGATTGTAACGAATATATAGTCCTAACTATAGTTTTGAAACTTTGGGAAGAAAATCGTCCCGTTTTAGTGCAAATGGGAATTTGAAGAAATGTAGACATAATTATTGACCAAGGAGTAACCAAAGTTCAATATATTAGTATAATAGTCAAAGTATAGCTTTGAACCCATTTATAATGGATTCTAACCAATATATAGTCCAAACTATAGTTTTGAAACTTTGGGAAGAAAATCTTCCCGTTATGGTACAAATGAGAATTTGAAGAAATTTATAAAAAATTGGCTCACCAATGAGTAACCAAAGTTCAATATACTACTATAATAGTCTAAATATAGCTTTGAACCCCTTTAGAATGGATTGTAACGAATATATAGTCCTAACTATAGTTTTGAAACTTTGGGAAGAAAATCGTCCCGTTTTAGTGCAAATGGGAATTTGAAGAAATGTAGACATAATTATTGACCAAGGAGTAACCAAAGTTCAATATATTAGTATAATAGTCAAAGTATAGCTTTGAACCCATTTATAATGGATTCTAACCAATATATAGTCCAAACTATAGTTTTGAAACTTTGGGAAGAAAATCTTCCCGTTATGGTACAAATGAGAATTTGAAGAAATTTATAAAAAATTGGCTCACCAATGAGTAACCAAAGTTCAATATACTACTATAATAGTCTAAATATAGCTTTGAACCCCTTTAGAATGGATTGTAACGAATATATAGTCCTAACTATAGTTTTGAAACTTTGGGAAGAAAATCGTCCCGTTTTAGTGCAAATGGGAATTTGAAGAAACGTAGACATAAATGGTGACCAGGGAGTAACCAAAGTTCAATATATTAGTATAATAGTCTACATATAGCTTTGAACCCCTTTAGAATGGATTCTAACCAATATATAGTCCAAACTATAGTTTTGACACTTTGGGAAGCAAATCGTCTCATTTTGGTGCAAATGGGAATTTGAAGAAATGTAGACATAATTGGTGACCAAGGACTAACCAAAGTTCAATATATTAGTATAATAGTCAAAGTATAGCTTTGAACCCATTTATAATGGATTCTAACCAATATATAGTCCAAACTATAGTTTTAAAACTTTGGGAAGAAAATCTTCCCGTTATGGTACAAATGAGAATTTGAAGAAATTTATACAAAATTGGCTCACCAATGAGTAACCAAAGTTCAATATACTAGTATAATTGTCTAAATATAGCTTTGAACCCCTTTAGAATGGATTGTAACGAATATATAGTCCTAACTATAGTTTTGAAACTTTGGGAAGAAAATCGTCCCGTTTTAGTGCAAATGGGAATTTGAAGAAATGTAGACATAATTATTGACCAAGGAGTAACCAAAGTTCAATATATTAGTATAATAGTCAAAGTATAGCTTTGAACCCATTTATAATGGATTCTAACCAATATATAGTCCAAACTATAGTTTTGAAATTTTGGGAAGAAAATCTTCCCGTTATGGTACAAATGAGAATTTGAAGAAATTTATACAAAATTGGCTCACCAATGAGTAACCAAAGTTCAATATACTAGTATAATAGTCTAAATATAGCTTTGAACCCCTTTAGAATGGATTGTAACGAATATATAGTCCTAACTATAGTTTTGAAACTTTGGGAAGAAAATCGTCCCGTTTTAGTGCAAATGGGAATTTGAAGAAACGTAGACATAAATGGTGACCAGGGAGTAACCAAAGTACAATATATTAGTATAATAGTCAAAGTATAGCTTTGAACCCATTTATAATGGATTCTAACCAATATATAGTCCAAACTATAGTTTTGAAATTTTGGGAAGAAAATCTTCCCGTTATGGTACAAATGAGAATTTGAAGAAATTTATACAAAATTGGCTCACCAATGAGTAACCAAAGTTCAATATACTAGTATAATAGTCTAAATATAGCTTTGAACCCCTTTAGAATGGATTGTAACGAATATATAGTCCTAACTATAGTTTTGAAACTTTGGGAAGAAAATCGTCCCGTTTAAGTGCAAATGGGAATTTGAAGAAACGTAGACATAAATGGTGACCAGGGAGTAACCAAAGTTCAATATATTAGTATAATAGTCTACATATAGCTTTGAACCCCTTTAGAATGGATTCTAACCAATATATAGTCCAAATTATAGTTTTGACACTTTGGGAAGAAAATCTTCCCGTTATGGTACAAATAAAAATTTGAAGAAATTTATACAAAATTGGCTCACCAATAAGTAACCAAAGTTCAATATACTAGTATAATTGTCTAAATATAGCTTTGAACCCCTTTAGAATGGATTGTAACAAATATATAGTCCTAACTATAGTTTTGAAACTTTGGGAAGAAAATCGTCCCGTTTTAGTGCAAATGGGAATTTGAAGAAATTTACACATAATTGGTGACCAAGGAGTAACCAAAGTTCAATATATTAGTATAATAGTCAAAGTATAGCTTTGAACCCATTTATAATGGATTCTAACCAATATATAGTCCAAACTATAGTTTTGAAACTTTGGGAAGAAAATCTTCCCGTTATGGTACAAATGAGAATTTGAAAAAATTTATACAAAATTGGCTCACCAATGAGTAACCAAAGTTCAATATACTAGTATAATTGTCTAAATATAGCTTTGAACCCCTTTAGAATGGATTGTAACGAATATATAGTCCTAACTATAGTTTTGAAACTTTGGGAAGAAAATCATCCCGTTTTAGTGCAAATGGGAATTTGAAGAAATGTAGACATAATTATTGACCAAGGAGTAACTAAAGTTCAATATATTAGTATAATAGTCAAAGTATAGCTTTGAACCCATTTATAATGGATTCTAACCAATATATAGTCCAAACTATAGTTTTGAAATTTTGGGAAGAAAATCTTCCCGTTATGGTACAAATGAGAATTTGAAGAAATTTATACAAAATTGGCTCAACAATGAGTAACCAAAGTTCAATATACTACTATAATAGTCTAAATATAGCTTTGAACCCCTTTAGAATGGATTGTAACGAATATATAGTCCTAACTATAGTTTTGAAACTTTGGGAAGAAAATCGTCCCTTTTAGTGCAAATGGGAATTTGAAGAAATGTAGACATAATTGGTGACCAAGGAGTAACCAAAGTTCAATATACTAGTATAATAGTCTAATTATAGCTTTGAACCCTTTTAGAATGAAATCTAACCAATATATAATCCTAACTATAGTTTTGAAACTTTTGAAAGAAAATCGTCCCGTTATAGCACAAAAGGGAATTTGAAGAAATTTATACAAATTGGCTGACCAAGGAGTAACCAAAGTTCAATATATTAGTATAATAGTCAAAGTATAGCTTTGAACCCATTTATAATGGATTCTAACCAATATATAGTCCAAACTATAGTTTTGAAACTATGGGAAGCAAATCTTCCCGTTATGGTACAAATGAGAATTTGAAGAAATTTATACAAAATGTGCTCACCAATGAGTAACCAAAGTTCAATATATTAGTATAATAGTCAAAGTATAGCTTTGCACCCATTTATAATGGATTCTAACCAATATATAGTTCAAACTATAGTTTTGAAACTTTGGGAAGAAAATCTTCCCGTTATAGTACAAATGAGAATTTGAAGAAATTTATACAAAATTGGCTCACCAATGAGTAACCAAAGTTCAATATACTAGTATAATAGTCTAAATATAGCTTTGAACCCCTTTAGAATGGATTGTAACGAATATATAGTCCTAACTATAGTTTTGAAACTTTGGGAAGAAAATCGTCCCGTTTTAGTGCAAATGGGAATTTGAAGAAACGTAGACATAAATGGTGACCAGGGAGTAACCAAAGTTCAATATATTAGTATAATAGTCTACATATAGCTTTGAACCCCTTTAGAATGGATTCTAACCAATATATAGTCCAAACTATAGTTTTGACACTTTGGGAAGCAAATCGTCTCATTTTGGTGCAAATGGGAATTTGAAGAAATATAGACATAATTGGTGACCAAGGACTAACCAAAGTTCAATATATTAGTATAATAGTCAAAGTATAGCTTTGAACCCATTTATAATGGATTCTAACCAATATATAGTCCAAACTATAGTTTTAAAACTTTGGGAAGAAAATCTTCCCGTTATGGTACAAATGAGAATTTGAAGAAATTTATACAAAATTGGCTCACCAATGAGTAACCAAAGTTCAATATACTAGTATAATTGTCTAAATATAGCTTTGAACCCCTTTAGAATGGATTGTAACGAATATATAGTCCTAACTATAGTTTTGAAACTTTGGGAAGAAAATCGTCCCGTTTTAGTGCAAATGGGAATTTGAAGAAATGTAGACATAATTATTGACCAAGGAGTAACCAAAGTTCAATATATTAGTATAATAGTCAAAGTATAGCTTTGAACCCATTTATAATGGATTCTAACCAATATATAGTCCAAACTATAGTTTTGAAACTTTGGGAAGAAAATCTTCCCGTTATGGTACAAATGAGAATTTGAAGAAATTTATAAAAAATTGGCTCACCAATGAGTAACCAAAGTTCAATATACTACTATAATAGTCTAAATATAGCTTTGAACCCCTTTAGAATGGATTGTAACGAATATATAGTCCTAACTATAGTTTTGAAACTTTGGGAAGAAAATCGTCCCGTTTTAGTGCAAATGGGAATTTGAAGAAACGTAGACATAAATGGTGACCAGGGAGTAACCAAAGTTCAATATATTAGTATAATAGTCTACATATAGCTTTGAACCCCTTTAGAATGGATTCTAACCAATATATAGTCCAAACTATAGTTTTGACACTTTGGGAAGCAAATCGTCCCATTTTGGTGCAAATGGGAATTTGAAGAAATGTAGACATAATTGGTGACCAAGGACTAACCAAAGTTCAATATATTAGTATAATAGTCAAAGTATAGCTTTGAACCCATTTATAATGGATTCTAACCAATATATAGTCCAAACTATAGTTTTAAAACTTTGGGAAGAAAATCTTCCCGTTATGGTACAAATAAAAATTTGAAGAAATTTATACAAAATTGGCTCACCAATGAGTAACCAAAGTTCAATATACTAGTATAATTGTCTAAATATAGCTTTGAACCCCTTTAGAATGGATTGTAACAAATATATAGTCCTAACTATAGTTTTGAAACTTTGGGAAGAAAATCGTCCCGTTTTAGTGCAAATGGGAATTTGAAGAAATTTACACATAATTGGTGACCAAGGAGTAACCAAAGTTCAATATATTAGTATAATAGTCAAAGTATAGCTTTGAACCCATTTATAATGGATTCTAACCAATATATAGTCCAAACTATAGTTTTGAAACTTTGGGAAGAAAATCTTCCCGTTATGGTACAAATGAGAATTTGAAGAAATTTATACAAAATTGGCTCACCAATGAGTAACCAAAGTTCAATATACTAGTATAATAGTCTAAATATAGCTTTGAACCCCTTTAGAATGGATTGTAACGAATATATAGTCCTAACTATAGTTTTGAAACTTTGGGAAGAAAATCGTCCCGTTTTAGTGCAAATGGGAATTTGAAGAAATTTACACATAATTGGTGACCAAGGAGTAACCAAAGTTCAATATATTAGTATAATAGTCAAAGTATAGCTTTGAACCCATTTATAATGGATTCTAACCAATATATAGTCCAAACTATAGTTTTGAAACTTTGGGAAGAAAATCTTCCCGTTATGGTACAAATGAGAATTTGAAGAAATTTATACAAAATTAGCTCACCAATGAGTAACCAAAGTTCAATATACTAGTATAATAGTCTAAATATAGCTTTGAACCCCTTTAGAATGGATCGTAACGAATATATAGTCCTAACTATAGTTTTGAAACTTTGGGAAGAAAATCGTCCCGTTTTAGTGCAAATGGGAATTTGAAGAAATGTAGACATAATTATTGACCAAGGAGTAACCAAAGTTCAATATATTAGTATAATAGTCAAAGTATAGCTTTGAACCCATTTATAATGGATTCTAACCAATATATAGTCCAAACTATAGTTTTGAAACTTTGGGAAGAAAATCTTCCCGTTATGGTACAAATGAGAATTTGAAGAAATTTATACAAAATTGGCTCACCAATGAGTAACCAAAGTTCAATATACTAGTATAATAGTCTAAATATTGCTTTGAACCCCTTTAGAATGGATTGTAACGAATATATAGTCCTAACTATAGTTTTGAAACTTTGGGAAGAAAATCTTCCCGTTATGGTACAAATGAGAATTTGAAGAAATTTATACAAAATTGGCTCACCAATGAGTAACCAAAGTTCAATATACTACTATAATAGTCTAAATATAGCTTTGAACCCCTTTAGAATGGATTGTAACGAATATATGGTCCTAACTATAGTTTTGAAACTTTGGGAAGAAAATCGTCCCGTTTTAGTGCAAATGGGAATTTGAAGAAACGTAGACATAAATGGTGACCAGGGAGTAACCAAAGTTCAATATATTAGTATAATAGTCTACATATAGCTTTGAACCCCTTTAGAATGGATTCTAACCAATATATAGTCCAAACTATAGTTTTGACACTTTGGGAAGCAAATCGTCCCATTTTGGTGCAAATGGGAATTTGAAGAAATGTAGACATAATTGGTGACCAAGGACTAACCAAAGTTCAATATATTAGTATAATAGTCAAAGTATAGCTTTGAACCCATTTATAATGGATTCTAACCAATATATAGTCCAAACTATAGTTTTAAAACTTTGGGAAGAAAATCTTCCCGTTATGGTACAAATAAAAATTTGAAGAAATTTATACAAAATTGGCTCACCAATGAGTAACCAAAGTTCAATATACTAGTATAATTGTCTAAATATAGCTTTGAACCCCTTTAGAATGGATTGTAACAAATATATAGTCCTAACTATAGTTTTGAAACTTTGGGAAGAAAATCGTCCCGTTTTAGTGCAAATGGGAATTTGAAGAAATTTACACATAATTGGTGACCAAGTAGTAACCGAAGTTCAATATATTAGTATAATAGTCAAAGTATAGCTTTGAACCCATTTATAATGGATTCTAACCAATATATAGTCCAAACTATAGTTTTGAAACTTTGGGAAGATAATCTTCCCGTTATGGTACAAATGAGAATTTGAAGAAATTTATACAAAATTGGCTCACCAATGAGTAACCAAAGTTCAATATACTAGTATAATTGTCTAAATATAGCTTTGAACCCCTTTAGAATGGATTGTAACGAATATATAGTCCTAACTATAGTTTTGAAACTTTGGGAAGAAAATCGTCCCGTTTTAGTGCAAATGGGAATTTGAAGAAATGTAGACATAATTATTGACCAAGGAGTAACAAAAGTTCAATATATTAGTATAATAGTCAAAGTATAGCTTTGAACCCATTTATAATGGATTCTAACCAATATATAGTCCAAACTATAGTTTTGAAATTTTGGGAAGAAAATCTTCCCGTTATGGTACAAATGAGAATTTGAAGAAATTTATACAAAATTGGCTCACCAATGAGTAACCAAAGTTCAATATACTAGTATAATAGTCTAAATATAGCTTTGAACCCCTTTAGAATGGATTGTAACGAATATATAGTCCTAACTATAGTTTTGAAACTTTGGGAAGAAAATCGTCCCGTTTTAGTGCAAATGGGAATTTGAAGAAACGTAGACATAAATGGTGACCAGGGAGTAACCAAAGTACAATATATTAGTATAATAGTCAAAGTATAGCTTTGAACCCATTTATAATGGATTCTAACCAATATATAGTCCAAACTATAGTTTTGAAATTTTGGGAAGAAAATCTTCCCGTTATGGTACAAATGAGAATTTGAAGAAATTTATACAAAATTGGCTCACCAATGAGTAACCAAAGTTCAATATACTAGTATAATAGTCTAAATATAGCTTTGAACCCCTTTAGAATGGATTGTAACGAATATATAGTCCTAACTATAGTTTTGAAACTTTGGGAAGAAAATCGTCCCGTTTAAGTGCAAATGGGAATTTGAAGAAACGTAGACATAAATGGTGACCAGGGAGTAACCAAAGTTCAATATATTAGTATAATAGTCTACATATAGCTTTGAACCCCTTTAGAATGGATTCTAACCAATATATAGTCCAAATTATAGTTTTGACACTTTGGGAAGAAAATCTTCCCGTTATGGTACAAATAAAAATTTGAAGAA
This sequence comes from Trifolium dubium, assembly GCA_951804385.1. NCBI lineage: Eukaryota > Viridiplantae > Streptophyta > Magnoliopsida > Fabales > Fabaceae > Trifolium > Trifolium dubium. The sequence continues at coordinate 17,474,029 of OX638073.1, forward strand.
ATTTATACAAAATTGGCTCACCAATAAGTAACCAAAGTTCAATATACTAGTATAATTGTCTAAATATAGCTTTGAACCCCTTTAGAATGGATTGTAACAAATATATAGTCCTAACTATAGTTTTGAAACTTTGGGAAGAAAATCGTCCCGTTTTAGTGCAAATGGGAATTTGAAGAAATTTACACATAATTGGTGACCAAGGAGTAACCAAAGTTCAATATATTAGTATAATAGTCAAAGTATAGCTTTGAACCCATTTATAATGGATTCTAACCAATATATAGTCCAAACTATAGTTTTGAAACTTTGGGAAGAAAATCTTCCCGTTATGGTACAAATGAGAATTTGAAAAAATTTATACAAAATTGGCTCACCAATGAGTAACCAAAGTTCAATATACTAGTATAATTGTCTAAATATAGCTTTGAACCCCTTTAGAATGGATTGTAACGAATATATAGTCCTAACTATAGTTTTGAAACTTTGGGAAGAAAATCATCCCGTTTTAGTGCAAATGGGAATTTGAAGAAATGTAGACATAATTATTGACCAAGGAGTAACTAAAGTTCAATATATTAGTATAATAGTCAAAGTATAGCTTTGAACCCATTTATAATGGATTCTAACCAATATATAGTCCAAACTATAGTTTTGAAATTTTGGGAAGAAAATCTTCCCGTTATGGTACAAATGAGAATTTGAAGAAATTTATACAAAATTGGCTCAACAATGAGTAACCAAAGTTCAATATACTACTATAATAGTCTAAATATAGCTTTGAACCCCTTTAGAATGGATTGTAACGAATATATAGTCCTAACTATAGTTTTGAAACTTTGGGAAGAAAATCGTCCCTTTTAGTGCAAATGGGAATTTGAAGAAATGTAGACATAATTGGTGACCAAGGAGTAACCAAAGTTCAATATACTAGTATAATAGTCTAAATATAGCTTTGAACCCTTTTAGAATGAAATCTAACCAATATATAATCCTAACTATAGTTTTGAAACTTTTGAAAGAAAATCGTCCCGTTATAGCACAAAAGGGAATTTGAAGAAATTTATACAAATTGGCTGACCAAGGAGTAACCAAAGTTCAATATATTAGTATAATAGTCAAAGTATAGCTTTGAACCCATTTATAATGGATTCTAACCAATATATAGTCCAAACTATAGTTTTGAAACTATGGGAAGCAAATCTTCCCGTTATGGTACAAATGAGAATTTGAAGAAATTTATACAAAATGTGCTCACCAATGAGTAACCAAAGTTCAATATATTAGTATAATAGTCAAAGTATAGCTTTGCACCCATTTATAATGGATTCTAACCAATATATAGTTCAAACTATAGTTTTGAAACTTTGGGAAGAAAATCTTCCCGTTATAGTACAAATGAGAATTTGAAGAAATTTATACAAAATTGGCTCACCAATGAGTAACCAAAGTTCAATATACTAGTATAATAGTCTAAATATAGCTTTGAACCCCTTTAGAATGGATTGTAACGAATATATAGTCCTAACTATAGTTTTGAAACTTTGGGAAGAAAATCGTCCCGTTTTAGTGCAAATGGGAATTTGAAGAAACGTAGACATAAATGGTGACCAGGGAGTAACCAAAGTTCAATATATTAGTATAATAGTCTACATATAGCTTTGAACCCCTTTAGAATGGATTCTAACCAATATATAGTCCAAACTATAGTTTTGACACTTTGGGAAGCAAATCGTCTCATTTTGGTGCAAATGGGAATTTGAAGAAATATAGACATAATTGGTGACCAAGGACTAACCAAAGTTCAATATATTAGTATAATAGTCAAAGTATAGCTTTGAACCCATTTATAATGGATTCTAACCAATATATAGTCCAAACTATAGTTTTAAAACTTTGGGAAGAAAATCTTCCCGTTATGGTACAAATGAGAATTTGAAGAAATTTATACAAAATTGGCTCACCAATGAGTAACCAAAGTTCAATATACTAGTATAATTATCTAAATATAGCTTTGAACCCCTTTAGAATGGATTGTAACGAATATATAGTCCTAACTATAGTTTTGAAACTTTGGGAAGAAAATCGTCCCGTTTTAGTGCAAATGGGAATTTGAAGAAATGTAGACATAATTATTGACCAAGGAGTAACCAAAGTTCAATATATTAGTATAATAGTCAAAGTATAGCTTTGAACCCATTTATAATGGATTCTAACCAATATATAGTCCAAACTATAGTTTTGAAACTTTGGGAAGAAAATCTTCCCGTTATGGTACAAATGAGAATTTGAAGAAATTTATAAAAAATTGGCTCACCAATGAGTAACCAAAGTTCAATATACTACTATAATAGTCTAAATATAGCTTTGAACCCCTTTAGAATGGATTGTAACGAATATATAGTCCTAACTATAGTTTTGAAACTTTGGGAAGAAAATCGTCCCGTTTTAGTGCAAATGGGAATTTGAAGAAACGTAGACATAAATGGTGACCAGGGAGTAACCAAAGTTCAATATATTAGTATAATAGTCTACATATAGCTTTGAACCCCTTTAGAATGGATTCTAACCAATATATAGTCCAAACTATAGTTTTGACACTTTGGGAAGCAAATCGTCCCATTTTGGTGCAAATGGGAATTTGAAGAAATGTAGACATAATTGGTGACCAAGGACTAACCAAAGTTCAATATATTAGTATAATAGTCAAAGTATAGCTTTGAACCAATTTATAATGGATTCTAACCAATATATAGTCCAAACTATAGTTTTAAAACTTTGGGAAGAAAATCTTCCCGTTATGGTACAAATAAAAATTTGAAGAAATTTATACAAAATTGGCTCACCAATGAGTAACCAAAGTTCAATATACTAGTATAATTGTCTAAATATAGCTTTGAACCCCTTTAGAATGGATTGTAACAAATATATAGTCCTAACTATAGTTTTGAAACTTTGGGAAGAAAATCGTCCCGTTTTAGTGCAAATGGGAATTTGAAGAAATTTACACATAATTGGTGACCAAGGAGTAACCAAAGTTCAATATATTAGTATAATAGTCAAAGTATAGCTTTGAACCCATTTATAATGGATTCTAACCAATATATAGTCCAAACTATAGTTTTGAAACTTTGGGAAGAAAATCTTCCCGTTATGGTACAAATGAGAATTTGAAGAAATTTATACAAAATTGGCTCACCAATGAGTAACCAAAGTTCAATATACTAGTATAATAGTCTAAATATAGCTTTGAACCCCTTTAGAATGGATTGTAACGAATATATAGTCCTAACTATAGTTTTGAAACTTTGGGAAGAAAATCGTCCCGTTTTAGTGAAAATGGGAATTTGAAGAAATTTACACATAATTGGTGACCAAGGAGTAACCAAAGTTCAATATATTAGTATAATAGTCAAAGTATAGCTTTGAACCCATTTATAATGGATTCTAACCAATATATAGTCCAAACTATAGTTTTGAAACTTTGGGAAGAAAATCTTCCCGTTATGGTACAAATGAGAATTTGAAGAAATTTATACAAAATTAGCTCACCAATGAGTAACCAAAGTTCAATATACTAGTATAATAGTCTAAATATAGCTTTGAACCCCTTTAGAATGGATCGTAACGAATATATAGTCCTAACTATAGTTTTGAAACTTTGGGAAGAAAATCGTCCCGTTTTAGTGCAAATGGGAATTTGAAGAAATGTAGACATAATTATTGACCAAGGAGTAACCAAAGTTCAATATATTAGTATAATAGTCAAAGTATAGCTTTGAACCCATTTATAATGGATTCTAACCAGTATATAGTCCAAACTATAGTTTTGAAACTTTGGGAAGAAAATCTTCCCGTTATGGTACAAATGAGAATTTGAAGAAATTTATACAAAATTGGCTCACCAATGAGTAACCAAAGTTCAATATACTAGTATAATAGTCTAAATATAGCTTTGAACCCCTTTAGAATGGATTGTAACGAATATATAGTCCTAACTATAGTTTTGAAACTTTGGGAAGAAAATCTTCCCGTTATGGTACAAATGAGAATTTGAAGAAATTTATACAAAATTGGCTCACCAATGAGTAACCAAAGTTCAATATACTACTATAATAGTCTAAATATAGCTTTGAACCCCTTTAGAATGGATTGTAACGAATATATGGTCCTAACTATAGTTTTGAAACTTTGGGAAGAAAATCGTCCCGTTTTAGTGCAAATGGGAATTTGAAGAAACGTAGACATAAATGGTGACCAGGGAGTAACCAAAGTTCAATATATTAGTATAATAGTCTACATATAGCTTTGAACCCCTTTAGAATGGATTCTAACCAATATATAGTCCAAACTATAGTTTTGACACTTTGGGAAGCAAATCGTCCCATTTTGGTGCAAATGGGAATTTGAAGAAATGTAGACATAATTGGTGACCAAGGACTAACCAAAGTTCAATATATTAGTATAATAGTCAAAGTATAGCTTTGAACCCATTTATAATGGATTCTAACCAATATATAGTCCAAACTATAGTTTTAAAACTTTGGGAAGAAAATCTTCCCGTTATGGTACAAATAAAAATTTGAAGAAATTTATACAAAATTGGCTCACCAATGAGTAACCAAAGTTCAATATACTAGTATAATTGTCTAAATATAGCTTTGAACCCCTTTAGAATGGATTGTAACAAATATATAGTCCTAACTATAGTTTTGAAACTTTGGGAAGAAAATCGTCCCGTTTTAGTGCAAATGGGAATTTGAAGAAATTTACACATAATTGGTGACCAAGGAGTAACCGAAGTTCAATATATTAGTATAATAGTCAAAGTATAGCTTTGAACCCATTTATAATGGATTCTAACCAATATATAGTCCAAACTATAGTTTTGAAACTTTGGGAAGATAATCTTCCCGTTATGGTACAAATGAGAATTTGAAGAAATTTATACAAAATTGGCTCACCAATGAGTAACCAAAGTTCAATATACTAGTATAATTGTCTAAATATAGCTTTGAACCCCTTTAGAATGGATTGTAACGAATATATAGTCCTAACTATAGTTTTGAAACTTTGGGAAAAAATCGTCCCTTTTAGTGCAAATGGGAATTTGAACAAATGTAGACATAATTGGTGACCAATGAGTAACCAAAGTTCAATATACTAGTATAATAGTCTAAATATAGCTTTGAACCCTTTTAGAATGAAATCTAACCAATATATAATCCTAACTATAATTTTGAAACTTTTGAAAGAAAATCGTCCCGTTATAGCACAAAAGGGAATTTGAAGAAATTTATACAAATTGGCTGACCAAGGAGTAACCAAAGTTCAATATATTAGTATAATAGTCAAAGTATAGCTTTGAACCCATTTATAATGGATTCTAACCAATATATAGTCCAAACTATAGTTTTGAAACTATGGGAAGCAAATCTTCCCGTTATGGTACAAATGAGAATTTAAAGAAATTTATACAAAATTGGCTCACCAATGAGTAACCAAAGTTCAATATATTAGTATAATAGTCAAAGTATAGCTTTGAACCCATTTATAATGGATTCTAACCAATATATAGTCCAAACTATAGTTTTGAAACTTTGGGAAGAAAATCCTCCCGTTATAGTACAAATGAGAATTTGAAGAAATTTATACAAAATTGGCTCACCAATGAGTAACCAAAGTTCAATATACTAGTATAATAGTCTAAATATAGCTTTGAACCCCTTTAGAATGGATTGTAACGAATATATAGTCCTAACTATAGTTTTGAAACTTTGGGAAGAAAATCGTCCCGTTTTAGTGCAAATGGGAATTTGAAGAAACGTAGACATAAATGGTGACCAGGGAGTAACCAAAGTTCAATATATTAGTATAATAGTCTACATATAGCTTTGAACCCCTTTAGAATGGATTCTAACCAATATATAGTCCAAACTATAGTTTTGACACTTTGGGAAGCAAATCGTCCCATTTTGGTGCAAATGGGAATTTGAAGAAATGTAGACATAATTGGTGACCAAGGACTAACCAAAGTTCAATATATTAGTATAATAGTCAAAGTATAGCTTTGAACCCAATTATAATGTATTCTAACCAATATATTGTCCAAACTATAGTTTTAAAACTTTGGGAAGAAAATCTTCCCGTTATGGTACAAATAAAAATTTGAAGAAATTTATACAAAATTGGCTCACCAATGAGTAACCAAAGTTCAATATACTAGTATAATTGTCTAAATATAGCTTTGAACCCCTTTAGAATGGATTGTAACAAATATATAGTCCTAACTATAGTTTTGAAACTTTGGGAAGAAAATCGTCCCGTTTTAGTGCAAATGGGAATTTGAAGAAATTTACACATAATTGGTGACCAAGGAGTAACCAAAGTTCAATATATTAGTATAATAGTCAAAGTATATCTTTGAACCCATTTATAATGGATTCTAACCAATATATAGTCCAAACTATAGTTTTGAAACTTTGGGAAGAAAATCTTCCCGTTATGGTACAAATGAGAATTTGAAGAAATTTATACAAAATTGGCTCACCAATGAGTAACCAAAGTTCAATATATTAGTATAATTGTCTAAATATAGCTTTGAACCCCTTTAGAATGGATTGTAACGAATATATAGTCCTAACTATAAGAAAATCGTCCCTTTTTGAGCAAATGGGAATTTGACGAAATGTAGACATAATTGGTGACCAAGGAGGAACCAAAGTTCAATATATTAGTATAATAGTCAAAGTATAGCTTTGAACCCATTTATAATGGATTGTAACCAATATATAGTCCAAACTATAGTTTTGAAACTTTGGGAAGCAATTCTTCCCGTTATGGTACAAATGAGAATTTGAAGAAATTTATACAAAATTGGCTCATCAATGAGTAACCAAAGTTCAATATACTAGTATAATAGTCTAAATATAGCTTTGAACCCCTTTAGAATGGATTGTAACGAATATATAGTCCTAACTATAGTTTTGAAACATTGGGAAGAAAATCGTCCCGTTTTAGTGCAAATGGGTATTTGAAGAAATGTAGACATAAATGGTGACCAAGGAGTAACCAAAGTTCAATATATTAGTATAATAGTCTACATATAGCTTTGAACCCATTTAGAATGGATTCTAACCAATATATAGTCCAAACTATAGTTTGGACACTTTGGGAAGCAAATCGTCCCATTTTGGTGCAAATGGGAATTTGAAGAAATGTAGACATAATTGGTGACCAAGGACTAACCAAAGTTCAATATATTAGTATAATAGTCAAAGTATAGCTTTGAACCCAATTATAATGGATTCTAACCAATATATAGTCCAAATTATAGTTTTAAAACTTTGGGAAGAAAATCTTCTCGTTATGGTACAAATAAAAATTTGAAGAAATTTATACAAAATTGGCTCACCAATGAGTAACCAAAGTTCAATATACTAGTATAATTGTCTAAATATAGCTTTGAACCCCTTTAGAATGGATTGTAACAAATATATAGTCCTAACTATAGTTTTGAAACTTTGGGAAGAAAATCGTCCCGTTTTAGTGCAAATGGGAATTTGAAGAAATTTACACATAATTGGTGACCAAGGAGTAACCAAAGTTCAATATATTAGTATAATAGTCAAAGTATAGCTTTGAACCCATTTATAATGGATTCTAACCAATATATAGTCCAAACTATAGTTTTGAAACTTTGGGAAGAAAATCTTCCCGTTATGGTACAAATGAGAATTTGAAGAAATTTATACAAAATTGGCTCACCAATGAGTAACCAAAGTTCAATATACTAGTATAATTGTCTAAATATAGCTTTGAACCCCTTTAGAATGGATTGTAACGAATATATAGTCCTAACTATAGTTTTGAAACTTTGGGAAGCAAATCGTACCGTTTTGGTGCAAATGGGAATTTGAAGAAATGTAGACATAATTTGTGACCAAGGAGTAACCAAAGTTCAATATATTAGTATAATAGTCAAAGTATAGCTTTGAACCCATTTATATTGGATTCTAACCAATATATAGTCCATACAATAGTTTTAAAACTTTGGGAAGAAAATCTTCCTTTTATGGTACAAATAAAAATTTGAAGAAATTTATACAAAATTGGCTCACCAATGAGTAACCAAAGTTCAATATACTAGTATAATACTCTAAATATAGCTTTGAACCCCTTTAGAATGGATTGTAACGAATATATAGTCCTAACTATAGTTTTGAAACTTTGGGAAGAAAATCGTCCCTTTTAGTGCAAATGAGAATTTAAAGAAATGTAGACATAATTGGTGACCAAGGAGGAACCAAAGTTCAATATATTAGTATAATAGTCAAAGTATAGCTTTGAACCCATTTATAATGGATTCTAACCAATATATAGTCCAAACTATAGTTTTGAAACTTTGGGAAGCAATTCTTCCCGTTATGGTACAAATGAGAATTTGAAGAAATTTATACAAAATTGGCTCACTAATGAGTAACCAAAGTTCAATATACTAGTATAATAGTCTAAATATAGCTTTGAACCCCTTTAGAATGGATTGTAACGAATATATAGTCCTAACTATAGTTTTGAAACTTTGGGAAGAAAATCGTCCCTTTTAGTGCAAATGGGAATTTGACGAAATGTAGACATAATTGGTGACCAAGGAGGAACCAAAGTTCAATATATTAGTATAATAGTCAAAGTATAGCTTTGAACCCATTTATAATGGATTCTAACCAATATATAGTCCAAACTATAGTTTTGAAACTTTGGGAAGCAATTCTTCCCGTTATGGTACAAATGAGAATTTGAAGAAATTTATACAAAATTGGCTCACCAATGAGTAACCAAAGTTCAATATACTAGTATAATAGTCTAAATATAGCTTTGAACCCCTTTAGAATGGATTGTATCGAATATATAGTCCTAACTATAGTTTTGAAACATTGGGAAGAAAATCGTCCCGTTTTAGTGCAAATGGGTATTTGAAGAAATGTAGACATAAATGGTGACCAAGGAGTAACCAAAGTTCAATATATTAGTATAATAGTCTACATATAGCTTTGAACCCATTTAGAATGGATTCTAACCAATATATAGTCCAAACTATAGTTTTGAAACTTTGGGAAGCAAATCGTACCGTTTTGGTGCAAATGGGAATTTGAAGAAATGTAGACATAATTGGTGACCAAGGAGTAACCAAAGTTCAATATATTAGTATAATAGTCAAAGTATAGCTTTGAACCCATTTATATTGGATTCTAACCAATATATAGTCCAAACTATAGTTTTAAAACTTTGGGAAGAAAATCTTCCTGTTATGGTACAAATAAAAATTTGAAGAAATTTATACAAAATTGGCTCACCAATGAGTAACCAAAGTTCAATATACTAGTATAATACTCTAAATATAGCTTTGAACCCCTTTAGAATGGATTGTAACGAATATATAGTCCTAACTATAGTTTTGAAACTTTGGGAAGAAAATCGTCCCTTATAGTGCAAATGAGAATTTAAAGAAATGTAGACATAATTGGTGACCAAGGAGGAACCAAAGTTCAATATATTAGTATAATAGTCAAAGTATAGCTTTGAACCCATTTATAATGGATTCTAACCAATATATAGTCCAAACTATAGTTTTGAAACTTTGGGAAGAAAATCTTCCCGTTATGGTACAAATGAGAATTTGAAGAAATTTATACAAAATTGGCTCACCAATGAGTAACCAAAGTTCAATATACTAGTATAATACTCTAAATATAGCTTTGAACCCCTTTAGAATGGATTGTAACGAATATATAGTCCTAACTATAGTTTTGAAACTTTGGGAAGAAAATCGTCCCTTTTAGTGCAAATGAGAATTTAAAGAAATGTAGACATAATTGGTGACCAAGGAGGAACCAAAGTTCAATATATTAGTATAATAGTCAAAGTATAGCTTTGAACCCATTTATAATGGATTCTAACCAATATATAGTCCAAACTATAGTTTTGAAACTTTGGGAAGAAAATCTTCCCGTTATGGTACAAATGAGAATTTGAAGAAATTTATACAAAATTGGCTCACCAATGAGTAACCAAAGTTCAATATACTAGTATAATAGTCTAAATATAGCTTTGAACCCCTTTAGAATGGATTGTAACGAATATATAGTCCTAACTATAGTTTTGAAACTTTGGGAAGAAAATCGTCCCGTTTTGGTACAAATGGAAATTTGAAGAAATGTAGACATAATTTGTGACCAAGGAGTAACCAAAGTTCAATATATTAGTATAATAGTCAAAGTATAGCTTTGAACCCATTTATATTGGATTCTAACCAATATATAGTCCATACAATAGTTTTAAAACTTTGGGAAGAAAATCTTCCTTTTATGGTACAAATAAAAATTTGAAGAAATTTATACAAAATTGGCTCACCAATGAGTAACCAAAGTTCAATATACTAGTATAATACTCTAAATATAGCTTTGAACCCCTTTAGAATGGATTGTAACGAATATATAGTCCTAACTATAGTTTTGAAACTTTGGGAAGAAAATCGTCCCTTTTAGTGCAAATGAGAATTTAAAGAAATGTAGACATAATTGGTGACCAAGGAGGAACCAAAGTTCAATATATTAGTATAATAGTCAAAGTATAGCTTTGAACCCATTTATAATGGATTCTAACCAATATATAGTCCAAACTATAGTTTTGAAACTTTGGGAAGCAATTCTTCCCGTTATGGTACAAATGAGAATTTGAAGAAATTTATACAAAATTGGCTCACTAATGAGTAACCAAAGTTCAATATACTAGTATAATAGTCTAAATATAGCTTTGAACCCCTTTAGAATGGATTGTAACGAATATATAGTCCTAACTATAGTTTTGAAACTTTGGGAAGAAAATCGTCCCTTTTAGTGCAAATGGGAATTTGACGAAATGTAGACATAATTGGTGACCAAGGAGGAACCAAAGTTCAATATATTAGTATAATAGTCAAAGTATAGCTTTGAACCCATTTATAATGGATTCTAACCAATATATAGTCCAAACTATAGTTTTGAAACTTTGGGAAGCAATTCTTCCCGTTATGGTACAAATGAGAATTTGAAGAAATTTATACAAAATTGGCTCACCAATGAGTAACCAAAGTTCAATATACTAGTATAATAGTCTAAATATAGCTTTGAACCCCTTTAGAATGGATTGTATCGAATATATAGTCCTAACTATAGTTTTGAAACATTGGGAAGAAAATCGTCCCGTTTTAGTGCAAATGGGTATTTGAAGAAATGTAGACATAAATGGTGACCAAGGAGTAACCAAAGTTCAATATATTAGTATAATAGTCTACATATAGCTTTGAACCCATTTAGAATGGATTCTAACCAATATATAGTCCAAACTATAGTTTTGAAACTTTGGGAAGCAAATCGTACCGTTTTGGTGCAAATGGGAATTTGAAGAAATGTAGACATAATTGGTGACCAAGGAGTAACCAAAGTTCAATATATTAGTATAATAGTCAAAGTATAGCTTTGAACCCATTTATATTGGATTCTAACCAATATATAGTCCAAACTATAGTTTTAAAACTTTGGGAAGAAAATCTTCCTGTTATGGTACAAATAAAAATTTGAAGAAATTTATACAAAATTGGCTCACCAATGAGTAACCAAAGTTCAATATACTAGTATAATACTCTAAATATAGCTTTGAACCCCTTTAGAATGGATTGTAACGAATATATAGTCCTAACTATAGTTTTGAAACTTTGGGAAGAAAATCGTCCCTTATAGTGCAAATGAGAATTTAAAGAAATGTAGACATAATTGGTGACCAAGGAGGAACCAAAGTTCAATATATTAGTATAATAGTCAAAGTATAGCTTTGAACCCATTTATAATGGATTCTAACCAATATATAGTCCAAACTATAGTTTTGAAACTTTGGGAAGAAAATCTTCCCGTTATGGTACAAATGAGAATTTGAAGAAATTTATACAAAATTGGCTCACCAATGAGTAACCAAAGTTCAATATACTAGTATAATACTCTAAATATAGCTTTGAACCCCTTTAGAATGGATTGTAACGAATATATAGTCCTAACTATAGTTTTGAAACTTTGGGAAGAAAATCGTCCCTTTTAGTGCAAATGAGAATTTAAAGAAATGTAGACATAATTGGTGACCAAGGAGGAACCAAAGTTCAATATATTAGTATAATAGTCAAAGTATAGCTTTGAACCCATTTATAATGGATTCTAACCAATATATAGTCCAAACTATAGTTTTGAAACTTTGGGAAGAAAATCTTCCCGTTATGGTACAAATGAGAATTTGAAGAAATTTATACAAAATTGGCTCACCAATGAGTAACCAAAGTTCAATATACTAGTATAATAGTCTAAATATAGCTTTGAACCCCTTTAGAATGGATTGTAACGAATATATAGTCCTAACTATAGTTTTGAAACTTTGGGAAGAAAATCGTCCCGTTTTGGTACAAATGGAAATTTGAAGAAATGTAGACATAATTATTGACCAAGGAGTAACCAAAGTTCAATATATTAGTATAATAGTCAAAGTATAGCTTTGAACCCATTTATAATGGATTCTAACCAATATATATTCCAAACTATAGTTTTGAAACTTTGGGAAGAAAATCTTCCCGTTATGGTACAAATGAGAATTTGAAGAAATTTATACAAAATTGGCTCACCAATGAGTAACCAAAGTTCAATATACTACTATAATAGTCTAAATATAGCTTTGAACCCCTTTAGAATGGTATGTAAAGAATATATAGTCCTAACTATAGTTTTGAAACTTTGGGAAGAAAATCGTCCCTTTTAGTGCAAATGGGAATTTGACGAAATGTAGACATAATTGGTGACCAAGGAGGAACCAAAGTTCAATATATTAGTATAATAGTCAAAGTATAGCTTTGAACCCATTTATAATGGATTGTAACCAATATATAGTCCAAACTATAGTTTTGAAACTTTGGGAAGCAATTCTTCCCGTTATGGTACAAATGAGAATTTGAAGAAATTTATACAAAATTGGCTCACCAATGAGTAACCAAAGTTCAATATACTAGTATAATAGTCTAAATATAGCTTTGAACCCCTTTAGAATGGATTGTAACGAATATATCGTCCTAACTATAGTTTTGAAACATTGGGAAGCAAATCGTCCCGTTTTAGTGCAAATGGGTATTTGAAGAAATGTAGACATAAATGGTGACCAAGGAGTAACCAAAGTTCAATATATTAGTATAATAGTCTACATATAGCTTTGAACCCATTTAGAATGGATTCTAACCAATATATAGTCCAAACTATAGTTTTGAAACTTTGGGAAGCAAATCGTACCGTTTTGGTGCAAATGGGAATTTGAAGAAATGTAGACATAATTGGTGACCAAGGAGTAACCAAAGTTCAATATATTAGTATAATAGTCAAAGTATAGCTTTGAACCCATTTATATTGGATTCTAACCAATATATAGTCCAAACTATAGTTTTAAAACTTTGGGAAGAAAATCTTCCTGTTATGGTACAAATAAAAATTTGAAGAAATTTATACAAAATTGGCTCACCAATGAGTAACCAAAGTTCAATATACTAGTATAATACTCTAAATATAGCTTTGAACCCCTTTAGAATGGATTGTAACGAATATATAGTCCTAAATATAGTTTTGAAACTTTGGGAAGAAAATCGTCCCTTTTAGTCCAAATGAGAATTTAAAGAAATGTAGACATAATTGGTGACCAAGGAGGAACCAAAGTTCAATATATTAGTATAATAGTCAAAGTATAGCTTTGAACCCATTTATAATGGATTCTAACCAATATATAGTCCAATTTATAGTTTTGAAACTTTGGGAAGCAATTCTTCCCGTTATGGTACAAATGAGAATTTGAAGAAATTGATACAAAATTGGCTCACTAATGAGTAACCAAAGTTCAATATACTAGTATAATAGTCTAAATATAGCTTTGAACCCCTTTAGAATGGATTGTAACGAATATATAGTCCTAACTATAGTTTTGAAACTTTGGGAAGAAAATCGTCCCTTTTAGTGCAAATGGGAATTTGACGAAATGTAGACATAATTGGTGACCAAGGAGGAACCAAAGTTCAATATATTAGTATAATAGTAAAAGTATAGCTTTGAACCCATTTATAATGGATTCTAACCAATATATAGTCCAAACTATAGTTTTGAAACTTTGGGAAGCAATTCTTCCCGTTATGGTACAAATGAGAATTTGAAGAAATTTATACAAAATTGGCTCACCAATGAGTAACCAAAGTTCAATATACTAGTATAATAGTCTAAATATAGCTTTGAACCCCTTTATAATGGATTCTAACCAATATATATTCCAAACTATAGTTTTGAAACTTTGGGAAGAAAATCTTCCCGTTATGGTACAAATGAGAATTTGAAGAAATTTATACAAAATTGGCTCACCAATGAGTAACCAAAGTTCAATATACTACTATAATAGTCTAAATATAGCTTTGAACCCCTTTAGAATGGTATGTAACGAATATATAGTCCTAACTATAGTTTTGAAACTTTGGGAAGAAAATCGTCCCTTTTAGTGCAAATGGGAATTTGACGAAATGTAGACATAATTGGTGACCAAGGAGGAACCAAAGTTCAATATATTAGTATAATAGTCAAAGTATAGCTTTGAACCCTTTTATAATGGATTGTAACCAATATATAGTCCAAACTATAGTTTTGAAACTTTGGGAAGCAATTCTTCCCGTTATGGTACAAATGAGAATTTGAAGAAATTTATACAAAATTGGCTCACCAATGAGTAACCAAAGTTCAATATACTAGTATAATAGTCTAAATATAGCTTTGAACCCCTTTAGAATGGATTGTAACGAATATATAGTCCTAACTATAGTTTTGAAACTTTGGGAAGAAAATCGTCCCTTTTAGTGCAAATGAGAATTTAAAGAAATGTAGACATAATTGGTGACCAAGGAGGAACCAAAGTTCAATATATTAGTATAATAGTCAAATTATAGCTTTGAACCCATTTATAATGGATTCTAACCAATATATAGTCCAAGTTATAGTTTTGAAACTTTGGGAAGCAATTCTTCCCGTTATGGTACAAATGAGAATTTGAAGAAATTTATACAAAATTGGCTCACTAATGAGTAACCAAAGTTCAATATACTAGTATAATAGTCTAAATATAGCTTTGAACCCCTTTAGAATGGATTGTAACGAATATATAGTCCTAACTATAGTTTTGAAACATTGGGAAGAAAATCGTCCCGTTTTAGTTCAAATGGGTATTTGAAGAAATGTAGACATAAATGGTGACCAAGGAGTAACCAAAGTTCAATATATTAGTATAATAGTCTACATATAGCTTTGAACCCATTTAGAATGGATTCTAACCAATATATAGTCCAAACTATAGTTTTGAAACTTTGGGAAGCAAATCGTACCGTTTTGGTGCAAATGGGAATTTGAAGAAATGTAGATATAATTGGTGAGCAAGGAGTAACCAAAGTTCAATATATTAGTATAATAGTCAAAGTATAGCTTTGAACCCATTTATATTGGATTCTAACCAATATATAGTCCAAACTATAGTTTTGACACTTTGGGAAGCAAATCGTCCCATTTTGGTGCAAATGGGAATTTGAAGAAATGTAGACATAATTGGTGACCAAGGACTAACCAAAGTTCAATATATTAGTATAATAGTCAAAGTATAGCTTTGAACCCATTTATAATGGATTCTAACCAATATATAGTCCAAACTATAGTTTTAAAACTTTGGGAAGAAAATCTTCCCGTTATGGTACAAATAAAAATTTGAAGAAATTTATACAAAATTGGCTCACCAATGAGTAACCAAAGTTCAATATACTAGTATAATTATCTAAATATAGCTTTGAACCCCTTTAGAATGGATTGTAACGAATATATAGTCCTAACTATAGTTTTGAAACTTTGGGAAGAAAATCGTCCCTTTTAGTGCAAATGGGAATTTGACGAAATGTAGACATAATTGGTGACCAAGGAGGAACCAAAGTTCAATATATTAGTATAATAGTCAAAGTATAGCTTTGAACCCATTTATAATGGATTGTAACCAATATATAGTCCAAACTATAGTTTTGAAACTTTGGGAAGCAATTCTTCCCGTTATGGTACAAATGAGAATTTGAAGAAATGTAGACATAATTGGTGACCAAGGAGTAACCAAAGTTCAATATATTAGTATAATAGTCAAAGTATAGCTTTGAACCCATTTATATTGGATTCTTACCAATATATAGTCCAAACTATAGTTTTAAAACTTTGGGAAGAAAATCTTCCTGTTATGGTACAAATAAAAATTTGAAGAAATTTATACAAAATTGGCTCACCAATGAGTAACCAAAGTTCAATATACTAGTATAATACTCTAAATATAGCTTTGAACCCCTTTAGAATGGATTGTAATGAATATATAGTCCTAACTATAGTTTTGAAACTTTGGGAAGAAAATCGTCCCTTTTAGTGCAAATGAGAATTTAAAGAAATGTAGACATAATTGGTGACCAAGGAGGAACCAAAGTTCAATATATTAGTATAATAGTAAAAGTATAGCTTTGAACCCATTTATAATGGATTCTAACCAATATATAGTCCAAACTATAGTTTTGAAACTTTGGGAAGCAATTCTTCCCGTTATGGTACAAATGAGAATTTGAAGAAATTTATACAAAATTGGCTCACTAATGAGTAACCAAAGTTCAATATACTAGTATAATAGTCTAAATATAGCTTTGAACCCCTTTAGAATGGATTGTAACGAATATATAGTCCTAACTATAGTTTTGAAACTTTGGGAAGAAAATCGTCCCTTTTAGTGCAAATGGGAATTTGACGAAATGTAGACATAATTGGTGACCAAGGAGGAACCAAAGTTCAATATATTAGTATAATAGTCAAAGTATAGCTTTGAACCCATTTATAATGGATTCTAACCAATATATAGTCCAAACTATAGTTTTGAAACTTTGGGAAGCAATTCTTCCCGTTATGGTACAAATGAGAATTTGAAGAAATTTATACAAAATTGGCTCACCAATGAGTAACCAAAGTTCAATATACTAGTATAATAGTCTAAATATAGCTTTGAACCCCTTTAGAATGGATTGTAACGAATATATAGTCCTAACTATAGTTTTGAAACATTGGGAAGAAAATCGTCCCGTTTTAGTGCAAATGGGTATTTGAAGAAATGTAGACATAAATGGTGACCAAGGAGTAACCAAAGTTCAATATATTAGTATAATAGTCTACATATAGCTTTGAACCCATTTAGAATGGATTCTAACCAATATATAGTCCAAACTTTAGTTTTGAAACTTTGGGAAGCAAATCGTACCGTTTTGGTGCAAATGGGAATTTGAAGAAATGTAGATATAATTGGTGAGCAAGGAGTAACCAAAGTTCAATATATTAGTATAATAGTCAAAGTATAGCTTTGAACCCATTTATATTGGATTCTAACCAATATATAGTCCAAACTATAGTTTTGACACTTTGCGAAGCAAATCGTCCCATTTTGGTGCAAATGGGAATTTGAAGAAATGTAGACATAATTGGTGACCAAGGTCTAACCAAAGTTCAATATATTAGTATAATAGTCAAAGTATAGCTTTGAACCCATTTATAATGGATTCTAACCAATATATAGTCCAAACTATAGTTTTAAAACTTTGGGAAGAAAATCTTCCCGTTATGGTACAAATAAAAATTTGAAGAAATTTATACAAAATTGGCTCACCAATGAGTAACCAAAGTTCAATATACTAGTATAATTATCTAAATATAGCTTTGAACCCCTTTAGAATGGATTGTAACGAATATATAGTCCTAACTATAGTTTTGAAACTTTGGGAAGAAAATCGTCCCGTTTTAGTGCAAATGGGAATTTGAAGAAATGTAGACATAATTGATGACCAAGGAGTAACCAAAGTTCAATATATTAGTATAATAGTCAAAGTATAGCTTTGAACCCATTTATAGTGGATTCTAACCAATATATAGTCCAAACTATAGTTTTGAAACTTTGGGAAGAAAATCTTCCCGTTATGGTACAAATGAGAATTTGAAGAAATTTATACAAAATTGGCTCACTAATGAGTAACCAAAGTTCAATATACTAGTATAATAGTCTAAATATAGCTTTGAACCCCTTTAGAATGGATTGTAACGAATATATAGTCCTAACTATAGTTTTGAAACTTTGGGAAGAAAATCGTCCCTTTTAGTGCAAATGGGAATTTGACGAAATGTAGACATAATTGGTGACCAAGGAGGAACCAAAGTTCAATATATTAGTATAATAGTCAAAGTATAGCTTTGAACCCATTTATAATGGATTCTAACCAATATATAGTCCAAACTATAGTTTTGAAACTTTGGGAAGCAATTCTTCCCGTTATGGTACAAATGAGAATTTGAAGAAATTTATACAAAATTGGCTCACCAATGAGTAACCAAAGTTCAATATACTAGTATAATAGTTTAAATATAGCTTTGAACCCCTTTAGAATGGATTGTAACGAATATATAGTCCTAACTATAGTTTTGAAACATTGGGAAGAAAATCGTCCCGTTTTAGTGCAAATGGGTATTTGAAGAAATGTAGACATAAATGGTGACCAAGGAGTAACCAAAGTTCAATATATTAGTATAATAGTCTACATATAGCTTTGAACCCATTTAGAATGGATTCTAACCAATATATAGTCCAAACTATAGTTTTGAAACTTTGGGAAGCAAATCGTACCGTTTTGGTGCAAATGGGAATTTGAAGAAATGTAGATATAATTGGTGAGCAAGGAGTAACCAAAGTTCAATATATTAGTATAATAGTCAAAGTATAGCTTTGAACCCATTTATATTGGATTCTAACCAATATATAGTCCAAACTATAGTTTTGACACTTTGGGAAGCAAATCGTCCCATTTTGGTGCAAATGGGAATTTGAAGAAATGTAGACATAATTGGTGACCAAGGACTAACCAAAGTTCAATATATTAGTATAATAGTCAAAGTATAGCTTTGAACCCATTTATAATGGATTCTAACCAATATATAGTCCAAACTATAGTTTTAAAACTTTGGGAAGAAAATCTTCCCGTTATGGTACAAATAAAAATTTGAAGAAATTTATACAAAATTGGCTCACCAATGAGTAACCAAAGTTCAATATACTAGTATAATTATCTAAATATAGCTTTGAACCCCTTTAGAATGGATTGTAACGAATATATAGTCCTAACTATAGTTTTGAAACTTTGGGAAGAAAATCGTCCCGTTTTAGTGCAAATGGGAATTTGAAGAAATGTAGACATAATTGATGACCAAGGAGTAACCAAAGTTCAATATATTAGTATAATAGTCAAAGTATAGCTTTGAACCCATTTATAGTGGATTCTAACCAATATATAGTCCAAACTATAGTTTTGAAACTTTGGGAAGAAAATCTTCCCGTTATGGTACAAATGAGAATTTGAAGAAATTTATACAAAATTGGCTCACCAATGAGTAACCAAAGTTCAATATACTACTATAATAGTCTAAATATAGCTTTGAACCCCTTTAGAATGGTATGTAACGAATATATAGTCCTAACTATAGTTTTGAAACTTTGGGAAGAAAATCGTCCCTTTTAGTGCAAATGGGAATTTGACGAAATGTAGACATAATTGGTGACCAAGGAGGAACCAAAGTTCAATATATTAGTATAATAGTCAAAGTATAGCTTTGAACCCATTTATAATGGATTGTAACCAATATATAGTCCAAACTATAGTTTTGAAACTTTGGGAAGCAATTCTTCCCGTTATGGTACAAATGAGAATTTGAAGAAATTTATACAAAATTGGCTCACCAATGAGTAACCAAAGTTCAATATACTAGTATAATAGTCTAAATATAGCTCTGAACCCCTTTAGAATGGATTGTAACGAATATATAGTCCTAACTATAGTTTTGAAACATTGGGAAGAAAATCGTCCCGTTTTAGTGCAAATGGGTATTTGAAGAAATGTAGACATAAATGGTGACCAAGGAGTAACCAAAGTTCAATATATTAGTATAATAGTCTACATATAGCTTTGAACCCATTTAGAATGGATTCTAACCAATATATAGTCCAAACTATAGTTTTGAAACTTTGGGAAGCAAATCGTACCGTTTTGGTGCAAATGGGAATTTGAAGAAATGTAGACATAATTGGTGACCAAGGAGTAACCAAAGTTCAATATATTAGTATAATAGTCAAAGTATAGCTTTGAACCCATTTATATTGGATTCTAACCAATATATAGTCCAAACTATAGTTTTAAAACTTTGGGAAGAAAATCTTCCTGTTATGGTACAAATAAAAATTTGAAGAAATTTATACAAAATTGGCTCACCAATGAGTAACCAAAGTTCAATATACTAGTATAATACTCTAAATATAGCTTTGAACCCCTTTTGAATGGATTGTAACGAATATATAGTCCTAACTATAGTTTTGAAACTTTGGGAGGAAAATCGTCCCTTTTAGTGCAAATGAGAATTTAAAGAAATGTAGACATAATTGGTGACCAAGGAGTAACCAAAGTTCAATATATTAGTATAATAGTCAAAGTATAGCTTTGAACCCATTTATATTGCATTCTAACCAATATATAGTCCAAACTATAGTTTTGAAACTTTGGGAAGCAATTCTTCCCGTTATGGTACAAATGAGAATTTGAAGAAATTTATACAAAATTGGCTCACTAATGAGTAACCAAAGTTCAATATACTAGTATAATAGTCTAAATATAGCTTTGAACCCCTTTAGAATGGATTGTAACGAATATATAGTCCTAACTATAGTTTTGAAACTTTGGGAAGAAAATCGTCCCTTTTAGTGCAAATGGGAATTTGACGAAATGTAGACATAATTGGTGACCAAGGAGGAACCAAAGTTCAATATATTAGTATAATAGTCAAAGTATAGCTTTGAACCCATTTATAATGGATTCTAACCAATATATAGTCCAAACTATAGTTTTGAAACTTTGGGAAGCAATTCTTCCCGTTATGGTACAAATGAGAATTTGAAGAAATTTATACAAAATTGGCTCACCAATGAGTAACCAAAGTTCAATATACTAGTATAATAGTCTAAATATAGCTTTGAACCCCTTTAGAATGGATTGTAACGAATATATAGTCCTAACTATAGTTTTGAAACATTGGGAAGAAAATCGTCCCGTTTTAGTGCAAATGGGTATTTGAAGAAATGTAGACATAAATGGTGACCAAGGAGTAACCAAAGTTCAATATATTAGTATAATAGTCTACATATAGCTTTGAACCCATTTAGAATGGAATCTAACCAATATATAGTCCAAACTATAGTTTTGAAACTTTGGGAAGCAAATCGTACCGTTTTGGTGCAAATGGGAATTTGAAGAAATGTAGATATAATTGGTGAGCAAGGAGTAACCAAAGTTCAATATATTAGTATAATAGTCAAAGTATAGCTTTGAACCCATTTATATTGGATTCTAACCAATATATAGTCCAAACTATAGTTTTGACACTTTGGGAAGCAAATCGTCCCATTTTGGTGCAAATGGGAATTTGAAGAAATGTAGACATAATTGGTGACCAAGGTCTAACCAAAGTTCAATATATTAGTATAATAGTCAAAGTATAGCTTTGAACCCATTTATAATGGATTCTAACCAATATATAGTCCAAACTATAGTTTTAAAACTTTGGGAAGAAAATCTTCCCGTTATGGTACAAATAAAAATTTGAAGAAATTTATACAAAATTGGCTCACCAATGAGTAACCAAAGTTCAATATACTAGTATAATACTCTAAATATAGCTTTGAACCCCTTTTGAATGGATTGTAACGAATATATAGTCCTAACTATAGTTTTGAAACTTTGGGAGGAAAATCGTCCCTTTTAGTGCAAATGAGAATTTAAAGAAATGTAGACATAATTGGTGACCAAGGAGTAACCAAAGTTCAATATATTAGTATAATAGTCAAAGTATAGCTTTGAACCCATTTATATTGCATTCTAACCAATATATAGTCCAAACTATAGTTTTGAAACTTTGGGAAGCAATTCTTCCCGTTATGGTACAAATGAGAATTTGAAGAAATTTATACAAAATTGGCTCACTAATGAGTAACCAAAGTTCAATATACTAGTATAATAGTCTAAATATAGCTTTGAACCCCTTTAGAATGGATTGTAACGAATATATAGTCCTAACTATAGTTTTGAAACTTTGGGAAGAAAATCGTCCCTTTTAGTGCAAATGGGAATTTGACGAAATGTAGACATAATTGGTGACCAAGGAGGAACCAAAGTTCAATATATTAGTATAATAGTCAAAGTATAGCTTTGAACCCATTTATAATGGATTCTAACCAATATATAGTCCAAACTATAGTTTTGAAACTTTGGGAAGCAATTCTTCCCGTTATGGTACAAATGAGAATTTGAAGAAATTTATACAAAATTGGCTCACCAATGAGTAACCAAAGTTCAATATACTAGTATAATAGTCTAAATATAGCTTTGAACCCCTTTAGAATGGATTGTAACGAATATATAGTCCTAACTATAGTTTTGAAACATTGGGAAGAAAATCGTCCCGTTTTAGTGCAAATGGGTATTTGAAGAAATGTAGACATAAATGGTGACCAAGGAGTAACCAAAGTTCAATATATTAGTATAATAGTCTACATATAGCTTTGAACCCATTTAGAATGGATTCTAACCAATATATAGTCCAAACTATAGTTTTGAAACTTTGGGAAGCAAATCGTACCGTTTTGGTGCAAATGGGAATTTGAAGAAATGTAGATATAATTGGTGAGCAAGGAGTAACCAAAGTTCAATATATTAGTATAATAGTCAAAGTATAGCTTTGAACCCATTTATATTGGATTCTAACCAATATATAGTCCAAACTATAGTTTTGACACTTTGGGAAGCAAATCGTCCCATTTTGGTGCAAATGGGAATTTGAAGAAATGTAGACATAATTGGTGACCAAGGTCTAACCAAAGTTCAATATATTAGTATAATAGTCAAAGTATAGCTTTGAACCCATTTATAATGGATTCTAACCAATATATAGTCCAAACTATAGTTTTAAAACTTTGGGAAGAAAATCTTCCCGTTATGGTACAAATAAAAATTTGAAGAAATTTATACAAAATTGGCTCACCAATGAGTAACCAAAGTTCAATATACTAGTATAATTATCTAAATATAGCTTTGAACCCCTTTAGAATGGATTGTAACGAATATATAGTCCTAACTATAGTTTTGAAACTTTGGGAAGAAAATCGTCCCGTTTTAGTGCAAATGGGAATTTGAAGAAATGTAGACATAATTGATGACCAAGGAGTAACCAAAGTTCAATATATTAGTATAATAGTCAAAGTATAGCTTTGAACCCATTTATAGTGGATTCTAACCAATATATAGTCCAAACTATAGTTTTGAAACTTTGGGAAGAAAATCTTCCCGTTATGGTACAAATGAGAATTTGAAGAAATTTATACAAAATTGGCTCACTAATGAGTAACCAAAGTTCAATATACTAGTATAATAGTCTAAATATAGCTTTGAACCCCTTTAGAATGGATTGTAACGAATATATAGTCCTAACTATAGTTTTGAAACTTTGGGAAGAAAATCGTCCCTTTTAGTGCAAATGGGAATTTGACGAAATGTAGACATAATTGGTGACCAAGGAGGAACCAAAGTTCAATATATTAGTATAATAGTCAAAGTATAGCTTTGAACCCATTTATAATGGATTCTAACCAATATATAGTCCAAACTATAGTTTTGAAACTTTGGGAAGCAATTCTTCCCGTTATGGTACAAATGAGAATTTGAAGAAATTTATACAAAATTGGCTCACCAATGAGTAACCAAAGTTCAATATACTAGTATAATAGTCTAAATATAGCTTTGAACCCCTTTAGAATGGATTGTAACGAATATATAGTCCTAACTATAGTTTTGAAACATTGGGAAGAAAATCGTCCCGTTTTAGTGCAAATGGGTATTTGAAGAAATGTAGACATAAATGGTGACCAAGGAGTAACCAAAGTTCAATATATTAGTATAATAGTCTACATATAGCTTTGAACCCATTTAGAATGGATTCTAACCAATATATAGTCCAAACTATAGTTTTGAAACTTTGGGAAGCAAATCGTACCGTTTTGGTGCAAATGGGAATTTGAAGAAATGTAGATATAATTGGTGAGCAAGGAGTAACCAAAGTTCAATATATTAGTATAATAGTCAAAGTATAGCTTTGAACCCATTTATATTGGATTCTAACCAATATATAGTCCAAACTATAGTTTTGACACTTTGGGAAGCAAATCGTCCCATTTTGGTGCAAATGGGAATTTGAAGAAATGTAGACATAATTGGTGACCAAGGACTAACCAAAGTTCAATATATTAGTATAATAGTCAAAGTATAGCTTTGAACCCATTTATAATGGATTCTAACCAATATATAGTCCAAACTATAGTTTTAAAACTTTGGGAAGAAAATCTTCCCGTTATGGTACAAATAAAAATTTGAAGAAATTTATACAAAATTGGCTCACCAATGAGTAACCAAAGTTCAATATACTAGTATAATTATCTAAATATAGCTTTGAACCCCTTTAGAATGGATTGTAACGAATATATAGTCCTAACTATAGTTTTGAAACTTTGGGAAGAAAATCGTCCCGTTTTAGTGCAAATGGGAATTTGAAGAAATGTAGACATAATTGATGACCAAGGAGTAACCAAAGTTCAATATATTAGTATAATAGTCAAAGTATAGCTTTGAACCCATTTATAGTGGATTCTAACCAATATATAGTCCAAACTATAGTTTTGAAACTTTGGGAAGAAAATCTTCCCGTTATGGTACAAATGAGAATTTGAAGAAATTTATACAAAATTGGCTCACCAATGAGTAACCAAAGTTCAATATACTACTATAATAGTCTAAATATAGCTTTGAACCCCTTTAGAATGGTATGTAACGAATATATAGTCCTAACTATAGTTTTGAAACTTTGGGAAGAAAATCGTCCCTTTTAGTGCAAATGGGAATTTGACGAAATGTAGACATAATTGGTGACCAAGGAGGAACCAAAGTTCAATATATTAGTATAATAGTCAAAGTATAGCTTTGAACCCATTTATAATGGATTGTAACCAATATATAGTCCAAACTATAGTTTTGAAACTTTGGGAAGCAATTCTTCCCGTTATGGTACAAATGAGAATTTGAAGAAATTTATACAAAATTGGCTCACCAATGAGTAACCAAAGTTCAATATACTAGTATAATAGTCTAAATATAGCTTTGAACCCCTTTAGAATGGATTGTAACGAATATATAGTCCTAACTATAGTTTTGAAACTTTGGGAAGAAAATCGTCCCTTTTAGTGCAAATGGGAATTTGACGAAATGTAGACATAATTGGTGACCAAGGAGGAACCAAAGTTCAATATATTAGTATAATAGTCAAAGTATAGCTTTGAACCCATTTATAATGGATTGTAACCAATATATAGTCCAAACTATAGTTTTGAAACTTTGGGAAGCAATTCTTCCCGTTATGGTACAAATGAGAATTTGAAGAAATTTATACAAAATTGGCTCACCAATGAGTAACCAAAGTTCAATATACTAGTATAATAGTCTAAATATAGCTCTGAACCCCTTTAGAATGGATTGTAACGAATATATAGTCCTAACTATAGTTTTGAAACATTGGGAAGAAAATCGTCCCGTTTTAGTGCAAATGGGTATTTGAAGAAATGTAGACATAAATGGTGACCAAGGAGTAACCAAAGTTCAATATATTAGTATAATAGTCTACATATAGCTTTGAACCCATTTAGAATGGATTCTAACCAATATATAGTCCAAACTATAGTTTTGAAACTTTGGGAAGCAAATCGTACCGTTTTGGTGCAAATGGGAATTTGAAGAAATGTAGACATAATTGGTGACCAAGGAGTAACCAAAGTTCAATATATTAGTATAATAGTCAAAGTATAGCTTTGAACCCATTTATATTGGATTCTAACCAATATATAGTCCAAACTATAGTTTTAAAACTTTGGGAAGAAAATCTTCCTGTTATGGTACAAATAAAAATTTGAAGAAATTTATACAAAATTGGCTCACCAATGAGTAACCAAAGTTCAATATACTAGTATAATACTCTAAATATAGCTTTGAACCCCTTTTGAATGGATTGTAACGAATATATAGTCCTAACTATAGTTTTGAAACTTTGGGAAGAAAATCGTCCCTTTTAGTGCAAATGAGAATTTAAAGAAATGTAGACATAATTGGTGACCAAGGAGGAACCAAAGTTCAATATATTAGTATAATAGTCAAAGTATAGCTTTGAACCCATTTATAATGGATTCTAACCAATATATAGTCCAAACTATAGTTTTGAAACTTTGGGAAGCAATTCTTCCCGTTATGGTACAAATGAGAATTTGAAGAAATTTATACAAAATTGGCTCACTAAGAGTAACCAAAGTTCAATATACTAGTATAATAGTCTAAATATAGCTTTGAACCCCTTTAGAATGGATTGTAACGAATATATAGTCCTAACTATAGTTTTGAAACTTTGGGAAGAAAATCGTCCCTTTTAGTGCAAATGGGAATTTGACGAAATGTAGACATAATTGGTGAGCAAGGAGGAACCAAAGTTCAATATATTAGTATAATAGTCAAAGTATAGCTTTGAACCCATTTATAATGGATTCTAACCAATATATAGTCCAAACTATAGTTTTGAAACTTTGGGAAGCAATTCTTCCCGTTATGGTACAAATGAGAATTTGAAGAAATTTATACAAAATTGGCTCACCAATGAGTAACCAAAGTTCAATATACTAGTATAATAGTCTAAATATAGCTTTGAACCCCTTTAGAATGGATTGTAACGAATATATAGTGCTAACTATAGTTTTGAAACATTGGGAAGAAAATCGTCCCGTTTTAGTGCAAATGGGTATTTGAAGAAATGTAGACATAAATGGTGACCAAGGAGTAACCAAAGTTCAATATATTAGTATAATAGTCTACATATAGCTTTGAACCCATTTAGAATGGATTCTAACCAATATATAGTCCAAACTATAGTTTTGAAACTTTGGGAAGCAAATCGTACCGTTTTGGTGCAAATGGGAATTTGAAGAAATGTAGACATAATTGGTGACCAAGGAGTAACCAAAGTTCAATATATTAGTATAATAGTCAAAGTATAGCTTTGAACCCATTTATATTGCATTCTAACCAATATATAGTCCAAACTATAGTTTTGAAACTTTGGGAAGCAAATCGTACCGTTTTGGTGCAAATGGGAATTTGAAGAAATGTAGATATAATTGGTGAGCAAGGAGTAACCAAAGTTCAATATATTAGTATAATAGTCAAAGTATAGCTTTGAACCCATTTATATTGGATTCTAACCAATATATAGTCCAAACTATAGTTTTGACACTTTGGGAAGCAAATCGTCCCATTTTGGTGCAAATGGGAATTTGAAGAAATGTAGACATAATTGGTGACCAAGGACTAACCAAAGTTCAATATATTAGTATAATAGTCAAAGTATAGCTTTGAACCCATTTATAATGGTTTCTAACCAATATATAGTCCAAACTATAGTTTTAAAACTTTGGGAAGAAAATCTTCCCGTTATGGTACAAATAAAAATTTGAAGAAATTTATACAAAATTGGCTCACCAATGAGTAACCAAAGTTCAATATACTAGTATAATTATCTAAATATAGCTTTGAACCCCTTTAGAATGGATTGTAACGAATATATAGTCCTAACTATAGTTTTGAAACTTTGGGAAGAAAATCGTCCCGTTTTAGTGCAAATGGGAATTTGAAGAAATGTAGACATAATTGATGACCAAGGAGTAACCAAAGTTCAATATATTAGTATAATAGTCAAAGTATAGCTTTGAACCCATTTATAGTGGATTCTAACCAATATATAGTCCAAACTATAGTTTTGAAACTTTGGGAAGAAAATCTTCCCGTTATGGTACAAATGAGAATTTGAAGAAATTTATACAAAATTGGCTCACTAATGAGTAACCAAAGTTCAATATACTAGTATAATAGTCTAAATATAGCTTTGAACCCCTTTAGAATGGATTGTAACGAATATATAGTCCTAACTATAGTTTTGAAACTTTGGGAAGAAAATCGTCCCTTTTAGTGCAAATGGGAATTTGACGAAATGTAGACATAATTGGTGACCAAGGAGGAACCAAAGTTCAATATATTAGTATAATAGTCAAAGTATAGCTTTGAACCCATTTATAATGGATTCTAACCAATATATAGTCCAAACTATAGTTTTGAAACTTTGGGAAGCAATTCTTCCCGTTATGGTACAAATGAGAATTTGAAGAAATTTATACAAAATTGGCTCACCAATGAGTAACCAAAGTTCAATATACTAGTATAATAGTCTAAATATAGCTTTGAACCCCTTTAGAATGGATTGTAACGAATATATAGTCCTAACTATAGTTTTGAAACATTGGGAAGAAAATCGTCCCGTTTTAGTGCAAATGGGTATTTGAAGAAATGTAGACATAAATGGTGACCAAGGAGTAACCAAAGTTCAATATATTAGTATAATAGTCTACATATAGCTTTGAACCCATTTAGAATGGATTCTAACCAATATATAGTCCAAACTATAGTTTTGAAACTTTGGGAAGCAAATCGTACCGTTTTGGTGCAAATGGGAATTTGAAGAAATGTAGATATAATTGGTGAGCAAGGAGTAACCAAAGTTCAATATATTAGTATAATAGTCAAAGTATAGCTTTGAACCCATTTATATTGGATTCTAACCAATATATAGTCCAAACTATAGTTTTGACACTTTGGGAAGCAAATCGTCCCATTTTGGTGCAAATGGGAATTTGAAGAAATGTAGACATAATTGGTGACCAAGGACTAACCAAAGTTCAATATATTAGTATAATAGTCAAAGTATAGCTTTGAACCCATTTATAATGGATTCTAACCAATATATAGTCCAAACTATAGTTTTAAAACTTTGGGAAGAAAATCTTCCCGTTATGGTACAAATAAAAATTTGAAGAAATTTATACAAAATTGGCTCACCAATGTGTAACCAAAGTTCAATATACTAGTATAATTATCTAAATATAGCTTTGAACCCATTTAGAATGGATTCTAACCAATATATAGTCCAAACTATAGTTTTGACACTTTGGGAAGCAAATCGTCCCATTTTGGTGCAAATGGGAATTTGAAGAAATGTAGACATAATTGGTGACCAAGGTCTAACCAAAGTTCAATATATTAGTATAATAGTCAAAGTATAGCTTTGAACCCATTTATAATGGATTCTAACCAATATATAGTCCAAACTATAGTTTTAAAACTTTGGGAAGAAAATCTTCCCGTTATGGTACAAATAAAAATTTGAAGAAATTTATACAAAATTGGCTCACCAATGAGTAACCAAAGTTCAATATACTAGTATAATTATCTAAATATAGCTTTGAACCCCTTTAGAATGGATTGTAACGAATATATAGTCCTAACTATAGTTTTGAAACTTTGGGAAGAAAATCGTCCCGTTTTAGTGCAAATGGGAATTTGAAGAAATGTAGACATAATTGATGACCAAGGAGTAACCAAAGTTCAATATATTAGTATAATAGTCAAAGTATAGCTTTGAACCCATTTATAGTGGATTCTAACCAATATATAGTCCAAACTATAGTTTTGAAACTTTGGGAAGAAAATCTTCCCGTTATGGTACAAATGAGAATTTGAAGAAATTTATACAAAATTGGCTCACCAATGAGTAACCAAAGTTCAATATACTACTATAATAGTCTAAATATAGCTTTGAACCCCTTTAGAATGGTATGTAACGAATATATAGTCCTAACTATAGTTTTGAAACTTTGGGAAGAAAATCGTCCCTTTTAGTGCAAATGGGAATTTGACGAAATGTAGACATAATTGGTGACCAAGGAGGAACCAAAGTTCAATATATTAGTATAATAGTCAAAGTATAGCTTTGAACCCATTTATAATGGATTGTAACCAATATATAGTCCAAACTATAGTTTTGAAACTTTGGGAAGCAATTCTTCCCGTTATGGTACAAATGAGAATTTGAAGAAATTTATACAAAATTGGCTCACCAATGAGTAACCAAAGTTCAATATACTAGTATAATAGTCTAAATATAGCTCTGAACCCCTTTAGAATGGATTGTAACGAATATATAGTCCTAACTATAGTTTTGAAACATTGGGAAGAAAATCGTCCCGTTTTAGTGCAAATGGGTATTTGAAGAAATGTAGACATAAATGGTGACCAAGGAGTAACCAAAGTTCAATATATTAGTATAATAGTCTACATATAGCTTTGAACCCATTTAGAATGGATTCTAACCAATATATAGTCCAAACTATAGTTTTGAAACTTTGGGAAGCAAATCGTACCGTTTTGGTGCAAATGGGAATTTGAAGAAATGTAGACATAATTGGTGACCAAGGAGTAACCAAAGTTCAATATATTAGTATAATAGTCAAAGTATAGCTTTGAACCCATTTATATTGGATTCTAACCAATATATAGTCCAAACTATAGTTTTAAAACTTTGGGAAGAAAATCTTCCTGTTATGGTACAAATAAAAATTTGAAGAAATTTATACAAAATTGGCTCACCAATGAGTAACCAAAGTTCAATATACTAGTATAATACTCTAAATATAGCTTTGAACCCCTTTTGAATGGATTGTAACGAATATATAGTCCTAACTATAGTTTTGAAACTTTGGGAAGAAAATCGTCCCTTTTAGTGCAAATGAGAATTTAAAGATATGTAGACATAATTGGTGACCAAGGAGGAACCAAAGTTCAATATATTAGTATAATAGTCAAAGTATAGCTTTGAACCCATTTATAATGGATTCTAACCAATATATAGTCCAAACTATAGTTTTGAAACTTTGGGAAGCAATTCTTCCCGTTATGGTACAAATGAGAATTTGAAGAAATTTATACAAAATTGGCTCACTAAGAGTAACCAAAGTTCAATATACTAGTATAATAGTCTAAATATAGCTTTGAACCCCTTTAGAATGGATTGTAACGAATATATAGTCCTAACTATAGTTTTGAAACTTTGGGAAGAAAATCGTCCCTTTTAGTGCAAATGGGAATTTGACGAAATGTAGACATAATTGGTGAGCAAGGAGGAACCAAAGTTCAATATATTAGTATAATAGTCAAAGTATAGCTTTGAACCCATTTATAATGGATTCTAACCAATATATAGTCCAAACTATAGTTTTGAAACTTTGGGAAGCAATTCTTCCCGTTATGGTACAAATGAGAATTTGAAGAAATTTATACAAAATTGGCTCACCAATGAGTAACCAAAGTTCAATATACTAGTATAATAGTCTAAATATAGCTTTGAACCCCTTTAGAATGGATTGTAACGAATATATAGTGCTAACTATAGTTTTGAAACATTGGGAAGAAAATCGTCCCGTTTTAGTGCAAATGGGTATTTGAAGAAATGTAGACATAAATGGTGACCAAGGAGTAACCAAAGTTCAATATATTAGTATAATAGTCTACATATAGCTTTGAACCCATTTAGAATGGATTCTAACCAATATATAGTCCAAACTATAGTTTTGAAACTTTGGGAAGCAAATCGTACCGTTTTGGTGCAAATGGGAATTTGAAGAAATGTAGACATAATTGGTGACCAAGGAGTAACCAAAGTTCAATATATTAGTATAATAGTCAAAGTATAGCTTTGAACCCATTTATATTGCATTCTAACCAATATATAGTCCAAACTATAGTTTTGAAACTTTGGGAAGCAAATCGTACCGTTTTGGTGCAAATGGGAATTTGAAGAAATGTAGATATAATTGGTGAGCAAGGAGTAACCAAAGTTCAATATATTAGTATAATAGTCAAAGTATAGCTTTGAACCCATTTATATTGGATTCTAACCAATATATAGTCCAAACTATAGTTTTGACACTTTGGGAAGCAAATCGTCCCATTTTGGTGCAAATGGGAATTTGAAGAAATGTAGACATAATTGGTGACCAAGGACTAACCAAAGTTCAATATATTAGTATAATAGTCAAAGTATAGCTTTGAACCCATTTATAATGGTTTCTAACCAATATATAGTCCAAACTATAGTTTTAAAACTTTGGGAAGAAAATCTTCCCGTTATGGTACAAATAAAAATTTGAAGAAATTTATACAAAATTGGCTCACCAATGAGTAACCAAAGTTCAATATACTAGTATAATTATCTAAATATAGCTTTGAACCCCTTTAGAATGGATTGTAACGAATATATAGTCCTAACTATAGTTTTGAAACTTTGGGAAGAAAATCGTCCCGTTTTAGTGCAAATGGGAATTTGAAGAAATGTAGACATAATTGATGACCAAGGAGTAACCAAAGTTCAATATATTAGTATAATAGTCAAAGTATAGCTTTGAACCCATTTATAGTGGATTCTAACCAATATATAGTCCAAACTATAGTTTTGAAACTTTGGGAAGAAAATCTTCCCGTTATGGTACAAATGAGAATTTGAAGAAATTTATACAAAATTGGCTCACTAATGAGTAACCAAAGTTCAATATACTAGTATAATAGTCTAAATATAGCTTTGAACCCCTTTAGAATGGATTGTAACGAATATATAGTCCTAACTATAGTTTTGAAACTTTGGGAAGAAAATCGTCCCTTTTAGTGCAAATGGGA
Organism: Trifolium dubium; assembly: GCA_951804385.1. NCBI lineage: Eukaryota > Viridiplantae > Streptophyta > Magnoliopsida > Fabales > Fabaceae > Trifolium > Trifolium dubium. Next base: position 17,506,955 of record OX638073.1, read on the forward strand.
ATTTGACGAAATGTAGACATAATTGGTGACCAAGGAGGAACCAAAGTTCAATATATTAGTATAATAGTCAAAGTATAGCTTTGAACCCATTTATAATGGATTCTAACCAATATATAGTCCAAACTATAGTTTTGAAACTTTGGGAAGCAATTCTTCCCGTTATGGTACAAATGAGAATTTGAAGAAATTTATACAAAATTGGCTCACCAATGAGTAACCAAAGTTCAATATACTAGTATAATAGTCTAAATATAGCTTTGAACCCCTTTAGAATGGATTGTAACGAATATATAGTCCTAACTATAGTTTTGAAACATTGGGAAGAAAATCGTCCCGTTTTAGTGCAAATGGGTATTTGAAGAAATGTAGACATAAATGGTGACCAAGGAGTAACCAAAGTTCAATATATTAGTATAATAGTCTACATATAGCTTTGAACCCATTTAGAATGGATTCTAACCAATATATAGTCCAAACTATAGTTTTGAAACTTTGGGAAGCAAATCGTACCGTTTTGGTGCAAATGGGAATTTGAAGAAATGTAGATATAATTGGTGAGCAAGGAGTAACCAAAGTTCAATATATTAGTATAATAGTCAAAGTATAGCTTTGAACCCATTTATATTGGATTCTAACCAATATATAGTCCAAACTATAGTTTTGACACTTTGGGAAGCAAATCGTCCCATTTTGGTGCAAATGGGAATTTGAAGAAATGTAGACATAATTGGTGACCAAGGACTAACCAAAGTTCAATATATTAGTATAATAGTCAAAGTATAGCTTTGAACCCATTTATAATGGATTCTAACCAATATATAGTCCAAACTATAGTTTTAAAACTTTGGGAAGAAAATCTTCCCGTTATGGTACAAATAAAAATTTGAAGAAATTTATACAAAATTGGCTCACCAATGAGTAACCAAAGTTCAATATACTAGTATAATTATCTAAATATAGCTTTGAACCCCTTTAGAATGGATTGTAACGAATATATAGTCCTAACTATAGTTTTGAAACTTTGGGAAGAAAATCGTCCCGTTTTAGTGCAAATGGGAATTTGAAGAAATGTAGACATAATTGATGACCAAGGAGTAACCAAAGTTCAATATATTAGTATAATAGTCAAAGTATAGCTTTGAACCCATTTATAGTGGATTCTAACCAATATATAGTCCAAACTATAGTTTTGAAACTTTGGGAAGAAAATCTTCCCGTTATGGTACAAATGAGAATTTGAAGAAATTTATACAAAATTGGCTCACCAATGAGTAACCAAAGTTCAATATACTACTATAATAGTCTAAATATAGCTTTGAACCCCTTTAGAATGGTATGTAACGAATATATAGTCCTAACTATAGTTTTGAAACTTTGGGAAGAAAATCGTCCCTTTTAGTGCAAATGGGAATTTGACGAAATGTAGACATAATTGGTGACCAAGGAGGAACCAAAGTTCAATATATTAGTATAATAGTCAAAGTATAGCTTTGAACCCATTTATAATGGATTGTAACCAATATATAGTCCAAACTATAGTTTTGAAACTTTGGGAAGCAATTCTTCCCGTTATGGTACAAATGAGAATTTGAAGAAATTTATACAAAATTGGCTCACCAATGAGTAACCAAAGTTCAATATACTAGTATAATAGTCTAAATATAGCTCTGAACCCCTTTAGAATGGATTGTAACGAATATATAGTCCTAACTATAGTTTTGAAACATTGGGAAGAAAATCGTCCCGTTTTAGTGCAAATGGGTATTTGAAGAAATGTAGACATAAATGGTGACCAAGGAGTAACCAAAGTTCAATATATTAGTATAATAGTCTACATATAGCTTTGAACCCATTTAGAATGGATTCTAACCAATATATAGTCCAAACTATAGTTTTGAAACTTTGGGAAGCAAATCGTACCGTTTTGGTGCAAATGGGAATTTGAAGAAATGTAGACATAATTGGTGACCAAGGAGTAACCAAAGTTCAATATATTAGTATAATAGTCAAAGTATAGCTTTGAACCCATTTATATTGGATTCTAACCAATATATAGTCCAAACTATAGTTTTAAAACTTTGGGAAGAAAATCTTCCTGTTATGGTACAAATAAAAATTTGAAGAAATTTATACAAAATTGGTTCACCAATGAGTAACCAAAGTTCAATATACTAGTATAATACTCTAAATATAGCTTTGAACCCCTTTTGAATGGATTGTAACGAATATATAGTCCTAACTATAGTTTTGAAACTTTGGGAAGAAAATCGTCCCTTTTAGTGCAAATGAGAATTTAAAGAAATGTAGACATAATTGGTGACCAAGGAGGAACCAAAGTTCAATATATTAGTATAATAGTCAAAGTATAGCTTTGAACCCATTTATAATGGATTCTAACCAATATATAGTCCAAACTATAGTTTTGAAACTTTGGGAAGCAATTCTTCCCGTTATGGTACAAATGAGAATTTGAAGAAATTTATACAAAATTGGCTCACTAAGAGTAACCAAAGTTCAATATACTAGTATAATAGTCTAAATATAGCTTTGAACCCCTTTAGAATGGATTGTAACGAATATATAGTCCTAACTATAGTTTTGAAACTTTGGGAAGAAAATCGTCCCTTTTAGTGCAAATGGGAATTTGACGAAATGTAGACATAATTGGTGAGCAAGGAGGAACCAAAGTTCAATATATTAGTATAATAGTCAAAGTATAGCTTTGAACCCATTTATAATGGATTCTAACCAATATATAGTCCAAACTATAGTTTTGAAACTTTGGGAAGCAATTCTTCCCGTTATGGTACAAATGAGAATTTGAAGAAATTTATACAAAATTGGCTCACCAATGAGTAACCAAAGTTCAATATACTAGTATAATAGTCTAAATATAGCTTTGAACCCCTTTAGAATGGATTGTAACGAATATATAGTGCTAACTATAGTTTTGAAACATTGGGAAGAAAATCGTCCCGTTTTAGTGCAAATGGGTATTTGAAGAAATGTAGACATAAATGGTGACCAAGGAGTAACCAAAGTTCAATATATTAGTATAATAGTCTACATATAGCTTTGAACCCATTTAGAATGGATTCTAACCAATATATAGTCCAAACTATAGTTTTGAAACTTTGGGAAGCAAATCGTACCGTTTTGGTGCAAATGGGAATTTGAAGAAATGTAGACATAATTGGTGACCAAGGAGTAACCAAAGTTCAATATATTAGTATAATAGTCAAAGTATAGCTTTGAACCCATTTATATTGCATTCTAACCAATATATAGTCCAAACTATAGTTTTGAAACTTTGGGAAGCAAATCGTACCGTTTTGGTGCAAATGGGAATTTGAAGAAATGTAGATATAATTGGTGAGCAAGGAGTAACCAAAGTTCAATATATTAGTATAATAGTCAAAGTATAGCTTTGAACCCATTTATATTGGATTCTAACCAATATATAGTCCAAACTATAGTTTTGACACTTTGGGAAGCAAATCGTCCCATTTTGGTGCAAATGGGAATTTGAAGAAATGTAGACATAATTGGTGACCAAGGACTAACCAAAGTTCAATATATTAGTATAATAGTCAAAGTATAGCTTTGAACCCATTTATAATGGATTCTAACCAATATATAGTCCAAACTATAGTTTTAAAACTTTGGGAAGAAAATCTTCCCGTTATGGTACAAATAAAAATTTGAAGAAATTTATACAAAATTGGCTCACCAATGAGTAACCAAAGTTCAATATACTAGTATAATTATCTAAATATAGCTTTGAACCCCTTTAGAATGGATTGTAACGAATATATAGTCCTAACTATAGTTTTGAAACTTTGGGAAGAAAATCGTCCCGTTTTAGTGCAAATGGGAATTTGAAGAAATGTAGACATAATTGATGACCAAGGAGTAACCAAAGTTCAATATATTAGTATAATAGTCAAAGTATAGCTTTGAACCCATTTATAGTGGATTCTAACCAATATATAGTCCAAAATATAGTTTTGAAACTTTGGGAAGAAAATCTTCCCGTTATGGTACAAATGAGAATTTGAAGAAATTTATACAAAATTGGCTCACTAATGAGTAACCAAAGTTCAATATACTAGTATAATAGTCTAAATATAGCTTTGAACCCCTTTAGAATGGATTGTAACGAATATATAGTCCTAACTATAGTTTTGAAACTTTGGGAAGAAAATCGTCCCTTTTAGTGCAAATGGGAATTTGACGAAATGTAGACATAATTGGTGACCAAGGAGGAACCAAAGTTCAATATATTAGTATAATAGTCAAAGTATAGCTTTGAACCCATTTATAATGGATTCTAACCAATATATAGTCCAAACTATAGTTTTGAAACTTTGGGAAGCAATTCTTCCCGTTATGGTACAAATGAGAATTTGAAGAAATTTATACAAAATTGGCTCACCAATGAGTAACCAAAGTTCAATATACTAGTATAATAGTCTAAATATAGCTTTGAACCCCTTTAGAATGGATTGTAACGAATATATAGTCCTAACTATAGTTTTGAAACATTGGGAAGAAAATCGTCCCGTTTTAGTGCAAATGGGTATTTGAAGAAATGTAGACATAAATGGTGACCAAGGAGTAACCAAAGTTCAATATATTAGTATAATAGTCTACATATAGCTTTGAACCCATTTAGAATGGATTCTAACCAATATATAGTCCAAACTATAGTTTTGAAACTTTGGGAAGCAAATCGTACCGTTTTGGTGCAAATGGGAATTTGAAGAAATGTAGATATAATTGGTGAGCAAGGAGTAACCAAAGTTCAATATATTAGTATAATAGTCAAAGTATAGCTTTGAACCCATTTATATTGGATTCTAACCAATATATAGTCCAAACTATAGTTTTGACACTTTGGGAAGCAAATCGTCCCATTTTGGTGCAAATGGGAATTTGAAGAAATGTAGACATAATTGGTGACCAAGGACTAACCAAAGTTCAATATATTAGTATAATAGTCAAAGTATAGCTTTGAACCCATTTATAATGGATTCTAACCAATATATAGTCCAAACTATAGTTTTGAAACTTTGGGAAGCAATTCTTCCCGTTATGGTACAAATGAGAATTTGAAGAAATTTATACAAAATTGGCTCACTAATGAGTAACCAAAGTTCAATATACTAGTATAATAGTCTAAATATAGCTTTGAACCCCTTTAGAATGGATTGTAACGAATATATAGTCCTAACTATAGTTTTGAAACTTTGGGAAGAAAATCGTCCCTTTTAGTGCAAATGGGAATTTGACGAAATGTAGACATAATTGGTGACCAAGGAGGAACCAAAGTTCAATATATTAGTATAATAGTCAAAGTATAGCTTTGAACCCATTTATAATGGATTCTAACCAATATATAGTCCAAACTATAGTTTTGAAACTTTGGGAAGCAATTCTTCCCGTTATGGTACAAATGAGAATTTGAAGAAATTTATACAAAATTGGCTCACCAATGAGTAACCAAAGTTCAATATACTAGTATAATAGTCTAAATATAGCTTTGAACCCCTTTAGAATGGATTGTAACGAATATATAGTCCTAACTATAGTTTTGAAACTTTGGGAAGAAAATCGTCCCTTTTAGTGCAAATGGGAATTTGACGAAATGTAGACATAATTGGTGACCAAGGAGGAACCAAAGTTCAATATATTAGTATAATAGTCAAAGTATAGCTTTGAACCCATTTATAATGGATTCTAACCAATATATAGTCCAAACTATAGTTTTGAAACTTTGGGAAGCAATTCTTCCCGTTATGGTACAAATGAGAATTTGAAGAAATTTATACAAAATTGGCTCACCAATGAGTAACCAAAGTTCAATATACTAGTATAATAGTCTAAATATAGCTTTGAACCCCTTTAGAATGGATTGTAACGAATATATAGTGCTAACTATAGTTTTGAAACATTGGGAAGAAAATCGTCCCGTTTTAGTGCAAATGGGTATTTGAAGAAATGTAGACATAAATGGTGACCAAGGAGTAACCAAAGTTCAATATATTAGTATAATAGTCTACATATAGCTTTGAACCCATTTAGAATGGATTCTAACCAATATATAGTCCAAACTATAGTTTTGAAACTTTGGGAAGCAAATCGTACCGTTTTGGTGCAAATGGGAATTTGAAGAAATGTAGACATAATTGGTGACCAAGGAGTAACCAAAGTTCAATATATTAGTATAATAGTCAAAGTATAGCTTTGAACCCATTTATATTGCATTCTAACCAATATATAGTCCAAACTATAGTTTTGAAACTTTGGGAAGCAAATCGTACCGTTTTGGTGCAAATGGGAATTTGAAGAAATGTAGATATAATTGGTGAGCAAGGAGTAACCAAAGTTCAATATATTAGTATAATAGTCAAAGTATAGCTTTGAACCCATTTATATTGGATTCTAACCAATATATAGTCCAAACTATAGTTTTGACACTTTGGGAAGCAAATCGTCCCATTTTGGTGCAAATGGGAATTTGAAGAAATGTAGACATAATTGGTGACCAAGGACTAACCAAAGTTCAATATATTAGTATAATAGTCAAAGTATAGCTTTGAACCCATTTATAATGGATTCTAACCAATATATAGTCCAAACTATAGTTTTAAAACTTTGGGAAGAAAATCTTCCCGTTATGGTACAAATAAAAATTTGAAGAAATTTATACAAAATTGGCTCACCAATGAGTAACCAAAGTTCAATATACTAGTATAATTATCTAAATATAGCTTTGAACCCCTTTAGAATGGATTGTAACGAATATATAGTCCTAACTATAGTTTTGAAACTTTGGGAAGAAAATCGTCCCGTTTTAGTGCAAATGGGAATTTGAAGAAATGTAGACATAATTGATGACCAAGGAGTAACCAAAGTTCAATATATTAGTATAATAGTCAAAGTATAGCTTTGAACCCATTTATAGTGGATTCTAACCAATATATAGTCCAAACTATAGTTTTGAAACTTTGGGAAGAAAATCTTCCCGTTATGGTACAAATGAGAATTTGAAGAAATTTATACAAAATTGGCTCACTAATGAGTAACCAAAGTTCAATATACTAGTATAATAGTCTAAATATAGCTTTGAACCCCTTTAGAATGGATTGTAACGAATATATAGTCCTAACTATAGTTTTGAAACTTTGGGAAGAAAATCGTCCCTTTTAGTGCAAATGGGAATTTGACGAAATGTAGACATAATTGGTGACCAAGGAGGAACCAAAGTTCAATATATTAGTATAATAGTCAAAGTATAGCTTTGAACCCATTTATAATGGATTCTAACCAATATATAGTCCAAACTATAGTTTTGAAACTTTGGGAAGCAATTCTTCCCGTTATGGTACAAATGAGAATTTGAAGAAATTTATACAAAATTGGCTCACCAATGAGTAACCAAAGTTCAATATACTAGTATAATAGTCTAAATATAGCTTTGAACCCCTTTAGAATGGATTGTAACGAATATATAGTCCTAACTATAGTTTTGAAACATTGGGAAGAAAATCGTCCCGTTTTAGTGCAAATGGGTATTTGAAGAAATGTAGACATAAATGGTGACCAAGGAGTAACCAAAGTTCAATATATTAGTATAATAGTCTACATATAGCTTTGAACCCATTTAGAATGGATTCTAACCAATATATAGTCCAAACTATAGTTTTGAAACTTTGGGAAGCAAATCGTACCGTTTTGGTGCAAATGGGAATTTGAAGAAATGTAGATATAATTGGTGAGCAAGGAGTAACCAAAGTTCAATATATTAGTATAATAGTCAAAGTATAGCTTTGAACCCATTTATATTGGATTCTAACCAATATATAGTCCAAACTATAGTTTTGACACTTTGGGAAGCAAATCGTCCCATTTTGGTGCAAATGGGAATTTGAAGAAATGTAGACATAATTGGTGACCAAGGACTAACCAAAGTTCAATATATTAGTATAATAGTCAAAGTATAGCTTTGAACCCATTTATAATGGATTCTAACCAATATATAGTCCAAACTATAGTTTTGAAACTTTGGGAAGCAATTCTTCCCGTTATGGTACAAATGAGAATTTGAAGAAATTTATACAAAATTGGCTCACTAATGAGTAACCAAAGTTCAATATACTAGTATAATAGTCTAAATATAGCTTTGAACCCCTTTAGAATGGATTGTAACGAATATATAGTCCTAACTATAGTTTTGAAACTTTGGGAAGAAAATCGTCCCTTTTAGTGCAAATGGGAATTTGACGAAATGTAGACATAATTGGTGACCAAGGAGGAACCAAAGTTCAATATATTAGTATAATAGTCAAAGTATAGCTTTGAACCCATTTATAATGGATTCTAACCAATATATAGTCCAAACTATAGTTTTGAAACTTTGGGAAGCAATTCTTCCCGTTATGGTACAAATGAGAATTTGAAGAAATTTATACAAAATTGGCTCACCAATGAGTAACCAAAGTTCAATATACTAGTATAATAGTCTAAATATAGCTTTGAACCCCTTTAGAATGGATTGTAACGAATATATAGTCCTAGCTATAGTTTTGAAACATTGGGAAGAAAATCGTCCCGTTTTAGTGCAAATGGGTATTTGAAGAAATGTAGACATAAATGGTGACCAAGGAGTAACCAAAGTTCAATATATTAGTATAATAGTCTACATATAGCTTTGAACCCATTTAGAATGGATTCTAACCAATATATAGTCCAAACTATAGTTTTGAAACTTTGGGAAGCAAATCGTACCGTTTTGGTGCAAATGGGAATTTGAAGAAATGTAGATATAATTGGTGAGCAAGGAGTAACCAAAGTTCAATATATTAGTATAATAGTCAAAGTATAGCTTTGAACCCATTTATATTGGATTCTAACCAATATATAGTCCAAACTATAGTTTTGACACTTTGGGAAGCAAATCGTCCCATTTTGGTGCAAATGGGAATTTGAAGAAATGTAGACATAATTGGTGACCAAGGACTAACCAAAGTTCAATATATTAGTATAATAGTCAAAGTATAGCTTTGAACCCATTTATAATGGATTCTAACCAATATATAGTCCAAACTATAGTTTTAAAACTTTGGGAAGAAAATCTTCCCGTTATGGTACAAATAAAAATTTGAAGAAATTTATACAAAATTGGCTCACCAATGAGTAACCAAAGTTCAATATACTAGTATAATTATCTAAATATAGCTTTGAACCCCTTTAGAATGGATTGTAACGAATATATAGTCCTAACTATAGTTTTGAAACTTTGGGAAGAAAATCGTCCCGTTTTAGTGCAAATGGGAATTTGAAGAAATGTAGACATAATTGATGACCAAGGAGTAACCAAAGTTCAATATATTAGTATAATAGTCAAAGTATAGCTTTGAACCCATTTATAGTGGATTCTAACCAATATATAGTCCAAACTATAGTTTTGAAACTTTGGGAAGAAAATCTTCCCGTTATGGTACAAATGAGAATTTGAAGAAATTTATACAAAATTGGCTCACCAATGAGTAACCAAAGTTCAATATACTACTATAATAGTCTAAATATAGCTTTGAACCCCTTTAGAATGGTATGTAACGAATATATAGTCCTAACTATAGTTTTGAAACTTTGGGAAGAAAATCGTCCCTTTTAGTGCAAATGGGAATTTGACGAAATGTAGACATAATTGGTGACCAAGGAGGAACCAAAGTTCAATATATTAGTATAATAGTCAAAGTATAGCTTTGAACCCATTTATAATGGATTCTAACCAATATATAGTCCAAACTATAGTTTTGAAACTTTGGGAAGCAATTCTTCCCGTTATGGTACAAATGAGAATTTGAAGAAATTTATACAAAATTGGCTCACTAATGAGTAACCAAAGTTCAATATACTAGTATAATAGTCTAAATATAGCTTTGAACCCCTTTAGAATGGATTGTAACGAATATATAGTCCTAACTATAGTTTTGAAACTTTGGGAAGAAAATCGTCCCTTTTAGTGCAAATGGGAATTTGACGAAATGTAGACATAATTGGTGACCAAGGAGGAACCAAAGTTCAATATATTAGTATAATAGTCAAAGTATAGCTTTGAACCCATTTATAATGGATTCTAACCAATATATAGTCCAAACTATAGTTTTGAAACTTTGGGAAGCAATTCTTCCCGTTATGGTACAAATGAGAATTTGAAGAAATTTATACAAAATTGGCTCACCAATGAGTAACCAAAGTTCAATATACTAGTATAATAGTCTAAATATAGCTTTGAACCCCTTTAGAATGGATTGTAACGAATATATAGTCCTAACTATAGTTTTGAAACTTTGGGAAGAAAATCGTCCCTTTTAGTGCAAATGGGAATTTGACGAAATGTAGACATAATTGGTGACCAAGGAGGAACCAAAGTTCAATATATTAGTATAATAGTCAAAGTATAGCTTTGAACCCATTTATAATGGATTCTAACCAATATATAGTCCAAACTATAGTTTTGAAACTTTGGGAAGCAATTCTTCCCGTTATGGTACAAATGAGAATTTGAAGAAATTTATACAAAATTGGCTCACCAATGAGTAACCAAAGTTCAATATACTAGTATAATAGTCTAAATATAGCTTTGAACCCCTTTAGAATGGATTGTAACGAATATATAGTCCTAACTATAGTTTTGAAACTTTGGGAAGAAAATCGTCCCTTTTAGTGCAAATGGGAATTTGACGAAATGTAGACATAATTGGTGACCAAGGAGGAACCAAAGTTCAATATATTAGTATAATAGTCAAAGTATAGCTTTGAACCCATTTATAATGGATTCTAACCAATATATAGTCCAAACTATAGTTTTGAAACTTTGGGAAGCAATTCTTCCCGTTATGGTACAAATGAGAATTTGAAGAAATTTATACAAAATTGGCTCACCAATGAGTAACCAAAGTTCAATATACTAGTATAATAGTCTAAATATAGCTTTGAACCCCTTTAGAATGGATTGTAACGAATATATAGTCCTAACTATAGTTTTGAAACATTGGGAAGAAAATCGTCCCGTTTTAGTGCAAATGGGTATTTGAAGAAATGTAGACATAAATGGTGACCAAGGAGTAACCAAAGTTCAATATATTAGTATAATAGTCTACATATAGCTTTGAACCCATTTAGAATGGATTCTAACCAATATATAGTCCAAACTATAGTTTTGAAACTTTGGGAAGCAAATCGTACCGTTTTGGTGCAAATGGGAATTTGAAGAAATGTAGATATAATTGGTGAGCAAGGAGTAACCAAAGTTCAATATATTAGTATAATAGTCAAAGTATAGCTTTGAACCCATTTATATTGGATTCTAACCAATATATAGTCCAAACTATAGTTTTGACACTTTGGGAAGCAAATCGTCCCATTTTGGTGCAAATGGGAATTTGAAGAAATGTAGACATAATTGGTGACCAAGGACTAACCAAAGTTCAATATATTAGTATAATAGTCAAAGTATAGCTTTGAACCCATTTATAATGGATTCTAACCAATATATAGTCCAAACTATAGTTTTGAAACTTTGGGAAGCAATTCTTCCCGTTATGGTACAAATGAGAATTTGAAGAAATTTATACAAAATTGGCTCACTAATGAGTAACCAAAGTTCAATATACTAGTATAATAGTCTAAATATAGCTTTGAACCCCTTTAGAATGGATTGTAACGAATATATAGTCCTAACTATAGTTTTGAAACTTTGGGAAGAAAATCGTCCCTTTTAGTGCAAATGGGAATTTGACGAAATGTAGACATAATTGGTGACCAAGGAGGAACCAAAGTTCAATATATTAGTATAATAGTCAAAGTATAGCTTTGAACCCATTTATAATGGATTCTAACCAATATATAGTCCAAACTATAGTTTTGAAACTTTGGGAAGCAATTCTTCCCGTTATGGTACAAATGAGAATTTGAAGAAATTTATACAAAATTGGCTCACCAATGAGTAACCAAAGTTCAATATACTAGTATAATAGTCTAAATATAGCTTTGAACCCCTTTAGAATGGATTGTAACGAATATATAGTCCTAACTATAGTTTTGAAACTTTGGGAAGAAAATCGTCCCTTTTAGTGCAAATGGGAATTTGACGAAATGTAGACATAATTGGTGACCAAGGAGGAACCAAAGTTCAATATATTAGTATAATAGTCAAAGTATAGCTTTGAACCCATTTATAATGGATTCTAACCAATATATAGTCCAAACTATAGTTTTGAAACTTTGGGAAGCAATTCTTCCCGTTATGGTACAAATGAGAATTTGAAGAAATTTATACAAAATTGGCTCACCAATGAGTAACCAAAGTTCAATATACTAGTATAATAGTCTAAATATAGCTTTGAACCCCTTTAGAATGGATTGTAACGAATATATAGTGCTAACTATAGTTTTGAAACATTGGGAAGAAAATCGTCCCGTTTTAGTGCAAATGGGTATTTGAAGAAATGTAGACATAAATGGTGACCAAGGAGTAACCAAAGTTCAATATATTAGTATAATAGTCTACATATAGCTTTGAACCCATTTAGAATGGATTCTAACCAATATATAGTCCAAACTATAGTTTTGAAACTTTGGGAAGCAAATCGTACCGTTTTGGTGCAAATGGGAATTTGAAGAAATGTAGACATAATTGGTGACCAAGGAGTAACCAAAGTTCAATATATTAGTATAATAGTCAAAGTATAGCTTTGAACCCATTTATATTGCATTCTAACCAATATATAGTCCAAACTATAGTTTTGAAACTTTGGGAAGCAAATCGTACCGTTTTGGTGCAAATGGGAATTTGAAGAAATGTAGATATAATTGGTGAGCAAGGAGTAACCAAAGTTCAATATATTAGTATAATAGTCAAAGTATAGCTTTGAACCCATTTATATTGGATTCTAACCAATATATAGTCCAAACTATAGTTTTGACACTTTGGGAAGCAAATCGTCCCATTTTGGTGCAAATGGGAATTTGAAGAAATGTAGACATAATTGGTGACCAAGGACTAACCAAAGTTCAATATATTAGTATAATAGTCAAAGTATAGCTTTGAACCCATTTATAATGGATTCTAACCAATATATAGTCCAAACTATAGTTTTAAAACTTTGGGAAGAAAATCTTCCCGTTATGGTACAAATAAAAATTTGAAGAAATTTATACAAAATTGGCTCACCAATGAGTAACCAAAGTTCAATATACTAGTATAATTATCTAAATATAGCTTTGAACCCCTTTAGAATGGATTGTAACGAATATATAGTCCTAACTATAGTTTTGAAACTTTGGGAAGAAAATCGTCCCGTTTTAGTGCAAATGGGAATTTGAAGAAATGTAGACATAATTGATGACCAAGGAGTAACCAAAGTTCAATATATTAGTATAATAGTCAAAGTATAGCTTTGAACCCATTTATAGTGGATTCTAACCAATATATAGTCCAAACTATAGTTTTGAAACTTTGGGAAGAAAATCTTCCCGTTATGGTACAAATGAGAATTTGAAGAAATTTATACAAAATTGGCTCACTAATGAGTAACCAAAGTTCAATATACTAGTATAATAGTCTAAATATAGCTTTGAACCCCTTTAGAATGGATTGTAACGAATATATAGTCCTAACTATAGTTTTGAAACTTTGGGAAGAAAATCGTCCCTTTTAGTGCAAATGGGAATTTGACGAAATGTAGACATAATTGGTGACCAAGGAGGAACCAAAGTTCAATATATTAGTATAATAGTCAAAGTATAGCTTTGAACCCATTTATAATGGATTCTAACCAATATATAGTCCAAACTATAGTTTTGAAACTTTGGGAAGCAATTCTTCCCGTTATGGTACAAATGAGAATTTGAAGAAATTTATACAAAATTGGCTCACCAATGAGTAACCAAAGTTCAATATACTAGTATAATAGTCTAAATATAGCTTTGAACCCCTTTAGAATGGATTGTAACGAATATATAGTCCTAACTATAGTTTTGAAACATTGGGAAGAAAATCGTCCCGTTTTAGTGCAAATGGGTATTTGAAGAAATGTAGACATAAATGGTGACCAAGGAGTAACCAAAGTTCAATATATTAGTATAATAGTCTACATATAGCTTTGAACCCATTTAGAATGGATTCTAACCAATATATAGTCCAAACTATAGTTTTGAAACTTTGGGAAGCAAATCGTACCGTTTTGGTGCAAATGGGAATTTGAAGAAATGTAGATATAATTGGTGAGCAAGGAGTAACCAAAGTTCAATATATTAGTATAATAGTCAAAGTATAGCTTTGAACCCATTTATATTGGATTCTAACCAATATATAGTCCAAACTATAGTTTTGACACTTTGGGAAGCAAATCGTCCCATTTTGGTGCAAATGGGAATTTGAAGAAATGTAGACATAATTGGTGACCAAGGACTAACCAAAGTTCAATATATTAGTATAATAGTCAAAGTATAGCTTTGAACCCATTTATAATGGATTCTAACCAATATATAGTCCAAACTATAGTTTTGAAACTTTGGGAAGCAATTCTTCCCGTTATGGTACAAATGAGAATTTGAAGAAATTTATACAAAATTGGCTCACTAATGAGTAACCAAAGTTCAATATACTAGTATAATAGTCTAAATATAGCTTTGAACCCCTTTAGAATGGATTGTAACGAATATATAGTCCTAACTATAGTTTTGAAACTTTGGGAAGAAAATCGTCCCTTTTAGTGCAAATGGGAATTTGACGAAATGTAGACATAATTGGTGACCAAGGAGGAACCAAAGTTCAATATATTAGTATAATAGTCAAAGTATAGCTTTGAACCCATTTATAATGGATTCTAACCAATATATAGTCCAAACTATAGTTTTGAAACTTTGGGAAGCAATTCTTCCCGTTATGGTACAAATGAGAATTTGAAGAAATTTATACAAAATTGGCTCACCAATGAGTAACCAAAGTTCAATATACTAGTATAATAGTCTAAATATAGCTTTGAACCCCTTTAGAATGGATTGTAACGAATATATAGTCCTAGCTATAGTTTTGAAACATTGGGAAGAAAATCGTCCCGTTTTAGTGCAAATGGGTATTTGAAGAAATGTAGACATAAATGGTGACCAAGGAGTAACCAAAGTTCAATATATTAGTATAATAGTCTACATATAGCTTTGAACCCATTTAGAATGGATTCTAACCAATATATAGTCCAAACTATAGTTTTGAAACTTTGGGAAGCAAATCGTACCGTTTTGGTGCAAATGGGAATTTGAAGAAATGTAGATATAATTGGTGAGCAAGGAGTAACCAAAGTTCAATATATTAGTATAATAGTCAAAGTATAGCTTTGAACCCATTTATATTGGATTCTAACCAATATATAGTCCAAACTATAGTTTTGACACTTTGGGAAGCAAATCGTCCCATTTTGGTGCAAATGGGAATTTGAAGAAATGTAGACATAATTGGTGACCAAGGACTAACCAAAGTTCAATATATTAGTATAATAGTCAAAGTATAGCTTTGAACCCATTTATAATGGATTCTAACCAATATATAGTCCAAACTATAGTTTTAAAACTTTGGGAAGAAAATCTTCCCGTTATGGTACAAATAAAAATTTGAAGAAATTTATACAAAATTGGCTCACCAATGAGTAACCAAAGTTCAATATACTAGTATAATTATCTAAATATAGCTTTGAACCCCTTTAGAATGGATTGTAACGAATATATAGTCCTAACTATAGTTTTGAAACTTTGGGAAGAAAATCGTCCCGTTTTAGTGCAAATGGGAATTTGAAGAAATGTAGACATAATTGATGACCAAGGAGTAACCAAAGTTCAATATATTAGTATAATAGTCAAAGTATAGCTTTGAACCCATTTATAGTGGATTCTAACCAATATATAGTCCAAACTATAGTTTTGAAACTTTGGGAAGAAAATCTTCCCGTTATGGTACAAATGAGAATTTGAAGAAATTTATACAAAATTGGCTCACCAATGAGTAACCAAAGTTCAATATACTACTATAATAGTCTAAATATAGCTTTGAACCCCTTTAGAATGGTATGTAACGAATATATAGTCCTAACTATAGTTTTGAAACTTTGGGAAGAAAATCGTCCCTTTTAGTGCAAATGGGAATTTGACGAAATGTAGACATAATTGGTGACCAAGGAGGAACCAAAGTTCAATATATTAGTATAATAGTCAAAGTATAGCTTTGAACCCATTTATAATGGATTCTAACCAATATATAGTCCAAACTATAGTTTTGAAACTTTGGGAAGCAATTCTTCCCGTTATGGTACAAATGAGAATTTGAAGAAATTTATACAAAATTGGCTCACTAATGAGTAACCAAAGTTCAATATACTAGTATAATAGTCTAAATATAGCTTTGAACCCCTTTAGAATGGATTGTAACGAATATATAGTCCTAACTATAGTTTTGAAACTTTGGGAAGAAAATCGTCCCTTTTAGTGCAAATGGGAATTTGACGAAATGTAGACATAATTGGTGACCAAGGAGGAACCAAAGTTCAATATATTAGTATAATAGTCAAAGTATAGCTTTGAACCCATTTATAATGGATTCTAACCAATATATAGTCCAAACTATAGTTTTGAAACTTTGGGAAGCAATTCTTCCCGTTATGGTACAAATGAGAATTTGAAGAAATTTATACAAAATTGGCTCACCAATGAGTAACCAAAGTTCAATATACTAGTATAATAGTCTAAATATAGCTTTGAACCCCTTTAGAATGGATTGTAACGAATATATAGTCCTAACTATAGTTTTGAAACTTTGGGAAGAAAATCGTCCCTTTTAGTGCAAATGGGAATTTGACGAAATGTAGACATAATTGGTGACCAAGGAGGAACCAAAGTTCAATATATTAGTATAATAGTCAAAGTATAGCTTTGAACCCATTTATAATGGATTCTAACCAATATATAGTCCAAACTATAGTTTTGAAACTTTGGGAAGCAATTCTTCCCGTTATGGTACAAATGAGAATTTGAAGAAATTTATACAAAATTGGCTCACCAATGAGTAACCAAAGTTCAATATACTAGTATAATAGTCTAAATATAGCTTTGAACCCCTTTAGAATGGATTGTAACGAATATATAGTGCTAACTATAGTTTTGAAACATTGGGAAGAAAATCGTCCCGTTTTAGTGCAAATGGGTATTTGAAGAAATGTAGACATAAATGGTGACCAAGGAGTAACCAAAGTTCAATATATTAGTATAATAGTCTACATATAGCTTTGAACCCATTTAGAATGGATTCTAACCAATATATAGTCCAAACTATAGTTTTGAAACTTTGGGAAGCAAATCGTACCGTTTTGGTGCAAATGGGAATTTGAAGAAATGTAGACATAATTGGTGACCAAGGAGTAACCAAAGTTCAATATATTAGTATAATAGTCAAAGTATAGCTTTGAACCCATTTATATTGCATTCTAACCAATATATAGTCCAAACTATAGTTTTGAAACTTTGGGAAGCAAATCGTACCGTTTTGGTGCAAATGGGAATTTGAAGAAATGTAGATATAATTGGTGAGCAAGGAGTAACCAAAGTTCAATATATTAGTATAATAGTCAAAGTATAGCTTTGAACCCATTTATATTGGATTCTAACCAATATATAGTCCAAACTATAGTTTTGACACTTTGGGAAGCAAATCGTCCCATTTTGGTGCAAATGGGAATTTGAAGAAATGTAGACATAATTGGTGACCAAGGACTAACCAAAGTTCAATATATTAGTATAATAGTCAAAGTATAGCTTTGAACCCATTTATAATGGATTCTAACCAATATATAGTCCAAACTATAGTTTTAAAACTTTGGGAAGAAAATCTTCCCGTTATGGTACAAATAAAAATTTGAAGAAATTTATACAAAATTGGCTCACCAATGAGTAACCAAAGTTCAATATACTAGTATAATTATCTAAATATAGCTTTGAACCCCTTTAGAATGGATTGTAACGAATATATAGTCCTAACTATAGTTTTGAAACTTTGGGAAGAAAATCGTCCCGTTTTAGTGCAAATGGGAATTTGAAGAAATGTAGACATAATTGATGACCAAGGAGTAACCAAAGTTCAATATATTAGTATAATAGTCAAAGTATAGCTTTGAACCCATTTATAGTGGATTCTAACCAATATATAGTCCAAACTATAGTTTTGAAACTTTGGGAAGAAAATCTTCCCGTTATGGTACAAATGAGAATTTGAAGAAATTTATACAAAATTGGCTCACTAATGAGTAACCAAAGTTCAATATACTAGTATAATAGTCTAAATATAGCTTTGAACCCCTTTAGAATGGATTGTAACGAATATATAGTCCTAACTATAGTTTTGAAACTTTGGGAAGAAAATCGTCCCTTTTAGTGCAAATGGGAATTTGACGAAATGTAGACATAATTGGTGACCAAGGAGGAACCAAAGTTCAATATATTAGTATAATAGTCAAAGTATAGCTTTGAACCCATTTATAATGGATTCTAACCAATATATAGTCCAAACTATAGTTTTGAAACTTTGGGAAGCAATTCTTCCCGTTATGGTACAAATGAGAATTTGAAGAAATTTATACAAAATTGGCTCACCAATGAGTAACCAAAGTTCAATATACTAGTATAATAGTCTAAATATAGCTTTGAACCCCTTTAGAATGGATTGTAACGAATATATAGTCCTAACTATAGTTTTGAAACATTGGGAAGAAAATCGTCCCGTTTTAGTGCAAATGGGTATTTGAAGAAATGTAGACATAAATGGTGACCAAGGAGTAACCAAAGTTCAATATATTAGTATAATAGTCTACATATAGCTTTGAACCCATTTAGAATGGATTCTAACCAATATATAGTCCAAACTATAGTTTTGAAACTTTGGGAAGCAAATCGTACCGTTTTGGTGCAAATGGGAATTTGAAGAAATGTAGATATAATTGGTGAGCAAGGAGTAACCAAAGTTCAATATATTAGTATAATAGTCAAAGTATAGCTTTGAACCCATTTATATTGGATTCTAACCAATATATAGTCCAAACTATAGTTTTGACACTTTGGGAAGCAAATCGTCCCATTTTGGTGCAAATGGGAATTTGAAGAAATGTAGACATAATTGGTGACCAAGGACTAACCAAAGTTCAATATATTAGTATAATAGTCAAAGTATAGCTTTGAACCCATTTATAATGGATTCTAACCAATATATAGTCCAAACTATAGTTTTGAAACTTTGGGAAGCAATTCTTCCCGTTATGGTACAAATGAGAATTTGAAGAAATTTATACAAAATTGGCTCACTAATGAGTAACCAAAGTTCAATATACTAGTATAATAGTCTAAATATAGCTTTGAACCCCTTTAGAATGGATTGTAACGAATATATAGTCCTAACTATAGTTTTGAAACTTTGGGAAGAAAATCGTCCCTTTTAGTGCAAATGGGAATTTGACGAAATGTAGACATAATTGGTGACCAAGGAGGAACCAAAGTTCAATATATTAGTATAATAGTCAAAGTATAGCTTTGAACCCATTTATAATGGATTCTAACCAATATATAGTCCAAACTATAGTTTTGAAACTTTGGGAAGCAATTCTTCCCGTTATGGTACAAATGAGAATTTGAAGAAATTTATACAAAATTGGCTCACCAATGAGTAACCAAAGTTCAATATACTAGTATAATAGTCTAAATATAGCTTTGAACCCCTTTAGAATGGATTGTAACGAATATATAGTCCTAGCTATAGTTTTGAAACATTGGGAAGAAAATCGTCCCGTTTTAGTGCAAATGGGTATTTGAAGAAATGTAGACATAAATGGTGACCAAGGAGTAACCAAAGTTCAATATATTAGTATAATAGTCTACATATAGCTTTGAACCCATTTAGAATGGATTCTAACCAATATATAGTCCAAACTATAGTTTTGAAACTTTGGGAAGCAAATCGTACCGTTTTGGTGCAAATGGGAATTTGAAGAAATGTAGATATAATTGGTGAGCAAGGAGTAACCAAAGTTCAATATATTAGTATAATAGTCAAAGTATAGCTTTGAACCCATTTATATTGGATTCTAACCAATATATAGTCCAAACTATAGTTTTGACACTTTGGGAAGCAAATCGTCCCATTTTGGTGCAAATGGGAATTTGAAGAAATGTAGACATAATTGGTGACCAAGGACTAACCAAAGTTCAATATATTAGTATAATAGTCAAAGTATAGCTTTGAACCCATTTATAATGGATTCTAACCAATATATAGTCCAAACTATAGTTTTAAAACTTTGGGAAGAAAATCTTCCCGTTATGGTACAAATAAAAATTTGAAGAAATTTATACAAAATTGGCTCACCAATGAGTAACCAAAGTTCAATATACTAGTATAATTATCTAAATATAGCTTTGAACCCCTTTAGAATGGATTGTAACGAATATATAGTCCTAACTATAGTTTTGAAACTTTGGGAAGAAAATCGTCCCGTTTTAGTGCAAATGGGAATTTGAAGAAATGTAGACATAATTGATGACCAAGGAGTAACCAAAGTTCAATATATTAGTATAATAGTCAAAGTATAGCTTTGAACCCATTTATAGTGGATTCTAACCAATATATAGTCCAAACTATAGTTTTGAAACTTTGGGAAGAAAATCTTCCCGTTATGGTACAAATGAGAATTTGAAGAAATTTATACAAAATTGGCTCACCAATGAGTAACCAAAGTTCAATATACTACTATAATAGTCTAAATATAGCTTTGAACCCCTTTAGAATGGTATGTAACGAATATATAGTCCTAACTATAGTTTTGAAACTTTGGGAAGAAAATCGTCCCTTTTAGTGCAAATGGGAATTTGACGAAATGTAGACATAATTGGTGACCAAGGAGGAACCAAAGTTCAATATATTAGTATAATAGTCAAAGTATAGCTTTGAACCCATTTATAATGGATTCTAACCAATATATAGTCCAAACTATAGTTTTGAAACTTTGGGAAGCAATTCTTCCCGTTATGGTACAAATGAGAATTTGAAGAAATTTATACAAAATTGGCTCACTAATGAGTAACCAAAGTTCAATATACTAGTATAATAGTCTAAATATAGCTTTGAACCCCTTTAGAATGGATTGTAACGAATATATAGTCCTAACTATAGTTTTGAAACTTTGGGAAGAAAATCGTCCCTTTTAGTGCAAATGGGAATTTGACGAAATGTAGACATAATTGGTGACCAAGGAGGAACCAAAGTTCAATATATTAGTATAATAGTCAAAGTATAGCTTTGAACCCATTTATAATGGATTCTAACCAATATACAGTCCAAACTATAGTTTTGAAACTTTGGGAAGCAATTCTTCCCGTTATGGTACAAATGAGAATTTGAAGAAATTTATACAAAATTGGCTCACCAATGAGTAACCAAAGTTCAATATACTAGTATAATAGTCTAAATATAGCTTTGAACCCCTTTAGAATGGATTGTAACGAATATATAGTCCTAACTATAGTTTTGAAACTTTGGGAAGAAAATCGTCCCTTTTAGTGCAAATGGGAATTTGACGAAATGTAGACATAATTGGTGACCAAGGAGGAACCAAAGTTCAATATATTAGTATAATAGTCAAAGTATAGCTTTGAACCCATTTATAATGGATTCTAACCAATATATAGTCCAAACTATAGTTTTGAAACTTTGGGAAGCAATTCTTCCCGTTATGGTACAAATGAGAATTTGAAGAAATTTATACAAAATTGGCTCACCAATGAGTAACCAAAGTTCAATATACTAGTATAATAGTCTAAATATAGCTTTGAACCCCTTTAGAATGGATTGTAACGAATATATAGTGCTAACTATAGTTTTGAAACATTGGGAAGAAAATCGTCCCGTTTTAGTGCAAATGGGTATTTGAAGAAATGTAGACATAAATGGTGACCAAGGAGTAACCAAAGTTCAATATATTAGTATAATAGTCTACATATAGCTTTGAACCCATTTAGAATGGATTCTAACCAATATATAGTCCAAACTATAGTTTTGAAACTTTGGGAAGCAAATCGTACCGTTTTGGTGCAAATGGGAATTTGAAGAAATGTAGACATAATTGGTGACCAAGGAGTAACCAAAGTTCAATATATTAGTATAATAGTCAAAGTATAGCTTTGAACCCATTTATATTGCATTCTAACCAATATATAGTCCAAACTATAGTTTTGAAACTTTGGGAAGCAAATCGTACCGTTTTGGTGCAAATGGGAATTTGAAGAAATGTAGATATAATTGGTGAGCAAGGAGTAACCAAAGTTCAATATATTAGTATAATAGTCAAAGTATAGCTTTGAACCCATTTATATTGGATTCTAACCAATATATAGTCCAAACTATAGTTTTGACACTTTGGGAAGCAAATCGTCCCATTTTGGTGCAAATGGGAATTTGAAGAAATGTAGACATAATTGGTGACCAAGGACTAACCAAAGTTCAATATATTAGTATAATAGTCAAAGTATAGCTTTGAACCCATTTATAATGGATTCTAACCAATATATAGTCCAAACTATAGTTTTAAAACTTTGGGAAGAAAATCTTCCCGTTATGGTACAAATAAAAATTTGAAGAAATTTATACAAAATTGGCTCACCAATGAGTAACCAAAGTTCAATATACTAGTATAATTATCTAAATATAGCTTTGAACCCCTTTAGAATGGATTGTAACGAATATATAGTCCTAACTATAGTTTTGAAACTTTGGGAAGAAAATCGTCCCGTTTTAGTGCAAATGGGAATTTGAAGAAATGTAGACATAATTGATGACCAAGGAGTAACCAAAGTTCAATATATTAGTATAATAGTCAAAGTATAGCTTTGAACCCATTTATAGTGGATTCTAACCAATATATAGTCCAAACTATAGTTTTGAAACTTTGGGAAGAAAATCTTCCCGTTATGGTACAAATGAGAATTTGAAGAAATTTATACAAAATTGGCTCACTAATGAGTAACCAAAGTTCAATATACTAGTATAATAGTCTAAATATAGCTTTGAACCCCTTTAGAATGGATTGTAACGAATATATAGTCCTAACTATAGTTTTGAAACTTTGGGAAGAAAATCGTCCCTTTTAGTGCAAATGGGAATTTGACGAAATGTAGACATAATTGGTGACCAAGGAGGAACCAAAGTTCAATATATTAGTATAATAGTCAAAGTATAGCTTTGAACCCATTTATAATGGATTCTAACCAATATATAGTCCAAACTATAGTTTTGAAACTTTGGGAAGCAATTCTTCCCGTTATGGTACAAATGAGAATTTGAAGAAATTTATACAAAATTGGCTCACCAATGAGTAACCAAAGTTCAATATACTAGTATAATAGTCTAAATATAGCTTTGAACCCCTTTAGAATGGATTGTAACGAATATATAGTCCTAACTATAGTTTTGAAACATTGGGAAGAAAATCGTCCCGTTTTAGTGCAAATGGGTATTTGAAGAAATGTAGACATAAATGGTGACCAAGGAGTAACCAAAGTTCAATATATTAGTATAATAGTCTACATATAGCTTTGAACCCATTTAGAATGGATTCTAACCAATATATAGTCCAAACTATAGTTTTGAAACTTTGGGAAGCAAATCGTACCGTTTTGGTGCAAATGGGAATTTGAAGAAATGTAGATATAATTGGTGAGCAAGGAGTAACCAAAGTTCAATATATTAGTATAATAGTCAAAGTATAGCTTTGAACCCATTTATATTGGATTCTAACCAATATATAGTCCAAACTATAGTTTTGACACTTTGGGAAGCAAATCGTCCCATTTTGGTGCAAATGGGAATTTGAAGAAATGTAGACATAATTGGTGACCAAGGACTAACCAAAGTTCAATATATTAGTATAATAGTCAAAGTATAGCTTTGAACCCATTTATAATGGATTCTAACCAATATATAGTCCAAACTATAGTTTTGAAACTTTGGGAAGCAATTCTTCCCGTTATGGTACAAATGAGAATTTGAAGAAATTTATACAAAATTGGCTCACTAATGAGTAACCAAAGTTCAATATACTAGTATAATAGTCTAAATATAGCTTTGAACCCCTTTAGAATGGATTGTAACGAATATATAGTCCTAACTATAGTTTTGAAACTTTGGGAAGAAAATCGTCCCTTTTAGTGCAAATGGGAATTTGACGAAATGTAGACATAATTGGTGACCAAGGAGGAACCAAAGTTCAATATATTAGTATAATAGTCAAAGTATAGCTTTGAACCCATTTATAATGGATTCTAACCAATATATAGTCCAAACTATAGTTTTGAAACTTTGGGAAGCAATTCTTCCCGTTATGGTACAAATGAGAATTTGAAGAAATTTATACAAAATTGGCTCACCAATGAGTAACCAAAGTTCAATATACTAGTATAATAGTCTAAATATAGCTTTGAACCCCTTTAGAATGGATTGTAACGAATATATAGTCCTAGCTATAGTTTTGAAACATTGGGAAGAAAATCGTCCCGTTTTAGTGCAAATGGGTATTTGAAGAAATGTAGACATAAATGGTGACCAAGGAGTAACCAAAGTTCAATATATTAGTATAATAGTCTACATATAGCTTTGAACCCATTTAGAATGGATTCTAACCAATATATAGTCCAAACTATAGTTTTGAAACTTTGGGAAGCAAATCGTACCGTTTTGGTGCAAATGGGAATTTGAAGAAATGTAGATATAATTGGTGAGCAAGGAGTAACCAAAGTTCAATATATTAGTATAATAGTCAAAGTATAGCTTTGAACCCATTTATATTGGATTCTAACCAATATATAGTCCAAACTATAGTTTTGACACTTTGGGAAGCAAATCGTCCCATTTTGGTGCAAATGGGAATTTGAAGAAATGTAGACATAATTGGTGACCAAGGACTAACCAAAGTTCAATATATTAGTATAATAGTCAAAGTATAGCTTTGAACCCATTTATAATGGATTCTAACCAATATATAGTCCAAACTATAGTTTTAAAACTTTGGGAAGAAAATCTTCCCGTTATGGTACAAATAAAAATTTGAAGAAATTTATACAAAATTGGCTCACCAATGAGTAACCAAAGTTCAATATACTAGTATAATTATCTAAATATAGCTTTGAACCCCTTTAGAATGGATTGTAACGAATATATAGTCCTAACTATAGTTTTGAAACTTTGGGAAGAAAATCGTCCCGTTTTAGTGCAAATGGGAATTTGAAGAAATGTAGACATAATTGATGACCAAGGAGTAACCAAAGTTCAATATATTAGTATAATAGTCAAAGTATAGCTTTGAACCCATTTATAGTGGATTCTAACCAATATATAGTCCAAACTATAGTTTTGAAACTTTGGGAAGAAAATCTTCCCGTTATGGTACAAATGAGAATTTGAAGAAATTTATACAAAATTGGCTCACCAATGAGTAACCAAAGTTCAATATACTACTATAATAGTCTAAATATAGCTTTGAACCCCTTTAGAATGGTATGTAACGAATATATAGTCCTAACTATAGTTTTGAAACTTTGGGAAGAAAATCGTCCCTTTTAGTGCAAATGGGAATTTGACGAAATGTAGACATAATTGGTGACCAAGGAGGAACCAAAGTTCAATATATTAGTATAATAGTCAAAGTATAGCTTTGAACCCATTTATAATGGATTGTAACCAATATATAGTCCAAACTATAGTTTTGAAACTTTGGGAAGCAATTCTTCCCGTTATGGTACAAATGAGAATTTGAAGAAATTTATACAAAATTGGCTCACCAATGAGTAACCAAAGTTCAATATACTAGTATAATAGTCTAAATATAGCTCTGAACCCCTTTAGAATGGATTGTAACGAATATATAGTCCTAACTATAGTTTTGAAACATTGGGAAGAAAATCGTCCCGTTTTAGTGCAAATGGGTATTTGAAGAAATGTAGACATAAATGGTGACCAAGGAGTAACCAAAGTTCAATATATTAGTATAATAGTCTACATATAGCTTTGAACCCATTTAGAATGGATTCTAACCAATATATAGTCCAAACTATAGTTTTGAAACTTTGGGAAGCAAATCGTACCGTTTTGGTGCAAATGGGAATTTGAAGAAATGTAGACATAATTGGTGACCAAGGAGTAACCAAAGTTCAATATATTAGTATAATAGTCAAAGTATAGCTTTGAACCCATTTATATTGGATTCTAACCAATATATAGTCCAAACTATAGTTTTAAAACTTTGGGAAGAAAATCTTCCTGTTATGGTACAAATAAAAATTTGAAGAAATTTATACAAAATTGGCTCACCAATGAGTAACCAAAGTTCAATATACTAGTATAATACTCTAAATATAGCTTTGAACCCCTTTTGAATGGATTGTAACGAATATATAGTCCTAACTATAGTTTTGAAACTTTGGGAAGAAAATCGTCCCTTTTAGTGCAAATGAGAATTTAAAGAAATGTAGACATAATTGGTGACCAAGGAGGAACCAAAGTTCAATATATTAGTATAATAGTCAAAGTATAGCTTTGAACCCATTTATAATGGATTCTAACCAATATATAGTCCAAACTATAGTTTTGAAACTTTGGGAAGCAATTCTTCCCGTTATGGTACAAATGAGAATTTGAAGAAATTTATACAAAATTGGCTCACTAAGAGTAACCAAAGTTCAATATACTAGTATAATAGTCTAAATATAGCTTTGAACCCCTTTAGAATGGATTGTAACGAATATATAGTCCTAACTATAGTTTTGAAACTTTGGGAAGAAAATCGTCCCTTTTAGTGCAAATGGGAATTTGACGAAATGTAGACATAATTGGTGAGCAAGGAGGAACCAAAGTTCAATATATTAGTATAATAGTCAAAGTATAGCTTTGAACCCATTTATAATGGATTCTAACCAATATATAGTCCAAACTATAGTTTTGAAACTTTGGGAAGCAATTCTTCCCGTTATGGTACAAATGAGAATTTGAAGAAATTTATACAAAATTGGCTCACCAATGAGTAACCAAAGTTCAATATACTAGTATAATAGTCTAAATATAGCTTTGAACCCCTTTAGAATGGATTGTAACGAATATATAGTGCTAACTATAGTTTTGAAACATTGGGAAGAAAATCGTCCCGTTTTAGTGCAAATGGGTATTTGAAGAAATGTAGACATAAATGGTGACCAAGGAGTAACCAAAGTTCAATATATTAGTATAATAGTCTACATATAGCTTTGAACCAATTTAGAATGGATTCTAACCAATATATAGTCCAAACTATAGTTTTGAAACTTTGGGAAGCAAATCGTACCGTTTTGGTGCAAATGGGAATTTGAAGAAATGTAGACATAATTGGTGACCAAGGAGTAACCAAAGTTCAATATATTAGTATAATAGTCAAAGTATAGCTTTGAACCCATTTATATTGCATTCTAACCAATATATAGTCCAAACTATAGTTTTGAAACTTTGGGAAGCAAATCGTACCGTTTTGGTGCAAATGGGAATTTGAAGAAATGTAGATATAATTGGTGAGCAAGGAGTAACCAAAGTTCAATATATTAGTATAATAGTCAAAGTATAGCTTTGAACCCATTTATATTGGATTCTAACCAATATATAGTCCAAACTATAGTTTTGACACTTTGGGAAGCAAATCGTCCCATTTTGGTGCAAATGGGAATTTGAAGAAATGTAGACATAATTGGTGACCAAGGACTAACCAAAGTTCAATATATTAGTATAATAGTCAAAGTATAGCTTTGAACCCATTTATAATGGATTCTAACCAATATATAGTCCAAACTATAGTTTTAAAACTTTGGGAAGAAAATCTTCCCGTTATGGTACAAATAAAAATTTGAAGAAATTTATACAAAATTGGCTCACCAATGAGTAACCAAAGTTCAATATACTAGTATAATTATCTAAATATAGCTTTGAACCCCTTTAGAATGGATTGTAACGAATATATAGTCCTAACTATAGTTTTGAAACTTTGGGAAGAAAATCGTCCCGTTTTAGTGCAAATGGGAATTTGAAGAAATGTAGACATAATTGATGACCAAGGAGTAACCAAAGTTCAATATATTAGTATAATAGTCAAAGTATAGCTTTGAACCCATTTATAGTGGATTCCAACCAATATATAGTCCAAACTATAGTTTTGAAACTTTGGGAAGAAAATCTTCCCGTTATGGTACAAATGAGAATTTGAAGAAATTTATACAAAATTGGCTCACTAATGAGTAACCAAAGTTCAATATACTAGTATAATAGTCTAAATATAGCTTTGAACCCCTTTAGAATGGATTGTAACGAATATATAGTCCTAACTATAGTTTTGAAACTTTGGGAAGAAAATCGTCCCTTTTAGTGCAAATGGGAATTTGACGAAATGTAGACATAATTGGTGACCAAGGAGGAACCAAAGTTCAATATATTAGTATAATAGTCAAAGTATAGCTTTGAACCCATTTATAATGGATTCTAACCAATATATAGTCCAAACTATAGTTTTGAAACTTTGGGAAGCAATTCTTCCCGTTATGGTACAAATGATAATTTGAAGAAATTTATACAAAATTGGCTCACCAATGAGTAACCAAAGTTCAATATACTAGTATAATAGTCTAAATATAGCTTTGAACCCCTTTAGAATGGATTGTAACGAATATATAGTCCTAACTATAGTTTTGAAACATTGGGAAGAAAATCGTCCCGTTTTAGTGCAAATGGGTATTTGAAGAAATGTAGACATAAATGGTGACCAAGGAGTAACCAAAGTTCAATATATTAGTATAATAGTCTACATATAGCTTTGAACCCATTTAGAATGGATTCTAACCAATATATAGTCCAAACTATAGTTTTGAAACTTTGGGAAGCAAATCGTACCGTTTTGGTGCAAATGGGAATTTGAAGAAATGTAGATATAATTGGTGAGCAAGGAGTAACCAAAGTTCAATATATTAGTATAATAGTCAAAGTATAGCTTTGAACCCATTTATATTGGATTCTAACCAATATATAGTCCAAACTATAGTTTTGACACTTTGGGAAGCAAATCGTCCCATTTTGGTGCAAATGGGAATTTGAAGAAATGTAGACATAATTGGTGACCAAGGACTAACCAAAGTTCAATATATTAGTATAATAGTCAAAGTATAGCTTTGAACCCATTTATAATGGATTCTAACCAATATATAGTCCAAACTATAGTTTTAAAACTTTGGGAAGAAAATCTTCCCGTTATGGTACAAATAAAAATTTGAAGAAATTTATACAAAATTGGCTCACCAATGAGTAACCAAAGTTCAATATACTAGTATAATTATCTAAATATAGCTTTGAACCCCTTTAGAATGGATTGTAACGAATATGTAGTCCTAACTATAGTTTTGAAACTTTGGGAAGAAAATCGTCCCGTTTTAGTGCAAATGGGAATTTGAAGAAATGTAGACATAATTGATGACCAAGGAGTAACCAAAGTTCAATATATTAGTATAATAGTCAAAGTATAGCTTTGAACCCATTTATAGTGGATTCTAACCAATATATAGTCCAAACTATAGTTTTGAAACTTTGGGAAGAAAATCTTCCCGTTATGGTACAAATGAGAATTTGAAGAAATTTATACAAAATTGGCTCACTAATGAGTAACCAAAGTTCAATATACTAGTATAATAGGCTAAATATAGCTTTGAACCCCTTTAGAATGGATTGTAACGAATATATAGTCCTAACTATAGTTTTGAAACTTTGGGAAGAAAATCGTCCCTTTTAGTGCAAATGGGAATTTGACGAAATGTAGACATAATTGGTGACCAAGGAGGAACCAAAGTTCAATATATTAGTATAATAGTCAAAGTATAGCTTTGAACCCATTTATAATGGATTCTAACCAATATATAGTCCAAACTATAGTTTTGAAACTTTGGGAAGCAATTCTTCCCGTTATGGTACAAATGAGAATTTGAAGAAATTTATACAAAATTGGCTCACCAATGAGTAACCAAAGTTCAATATACTAGTATAATAGTCTAAATATAGCTTTGAACCCCTTTAGAATGGATTGTAACGAATATATAGTCCTAACTATAGTTTTGAAACATTGGGAAGAAAATCGTCCCGTTTTAGTGCAAATGGGTATTTGAAGAAATGTAGACATAAATGGTGACCAAGGAGTAACCAAAGTTCAATATATTAGTATAATAGTCTACATATAGCTTTGAACCCATTTAGAATGGATTCTAACCAATATATAGTCCAAACTATAGTTTTGAAACTTTGGGAAGCAAATCGTACCGTTTTGGTGCAAATGGGAATTTGAAGAAATGTAGATATAATTGGTGAGCAAGGAGTAACCAAAGTTCAATATATTAGTATAATAGTCAAAGTATAGCTTTGAACCCATTTATATTGGATTCTAACCAATATATAGTCCAAACTATAGTTTTGACACTTTGGGAAGCAAATCGTCCCATTTTGGTGCAAATGGGAATTTGAAGAAATGTAGACATAATTGGTGACCAAGGACTAACCAAAGTTCAATATATTAGTATAATAGTCAAAGTATAGCTTTGAACCCATTTATAATGGATTCTAACCAATATATAGTCCAAACTATAGTTTTAAAACTTTGGGAAGAAAATCTTCCCGTTATGGTACAAATAAAAATTTGAAGAAATTTATACAAAATTGGCTCACCAATGAGTAACCAAAGTTCAATATACTAGTATAATTATCTAAATATAGCTTTGAACCCCTTTAGAATGGATTGTAACGAATATATAGTCCTAACTATAGTTTTGAAACTTTGGGAAGAAATCGTCCCGTTTTAGTGCAAATGGGAATTTGAAGAAATGTAGACATAATTGATGACCAAGGAGTAACCAAAGTTCAATATATTAGTATAATAGTCAAAGTATAGCTTTGAACCCATTTATAGTGGATTCTAACCAATATATAGTCCAAACTATAGTTTTGAAACTTTGGGAAGAAAATCTTCCCGTTATGGTACAAATGAGAATTTGAAGAAATTTATACAAAATTGGCTCACCAATGAGTAACCAAAGTTCAATATACTACTATAATAGTCTAAATATAGCTTTGAACCCCTTTAGAATGGTATGTAACGAATATATAGTCCTAACTATAGTTTTGAAACTTTGGGAAGAAAATCGTCCCTTTTAGTGCAAATGGGAATTTGACGAAATGTAGACATAATTGGTGACCAAGGAGGAACCAAAGTTCAATATATTAGTATAATAGTCAAAGTATAGCTTTGAACCCATTTATAATGGATTGTAACCAATATATAGTCCAAACTATAGTTTTGAAACTTTGGGAAGCAATTCTTCCCGTTATGGTACAAATGAGAATTTGAAGAAATTTATACAAAATTGGCTCACCAATGAGTAACCAAAGTTCAATATACTAGTATAATAGTCTAAATATAGCTCTGAACCCCTTTAGAATGGATTGTAACGAATATATAGTCCTAACTATAGTTTTGAAACATTGGGAAGAAAATCGTCCCGTTTTAGTGCAAATGGGTATTTGAAGAAATGTAGACATAAATGGTGACCAAGGAGTAACCAAAGTTCAATATATTAGTATAATAGTCTACATATAGCTTTGAACCCATTTAGAATGGATTCTAACCAATATATAGTCCAAACTATAGTTTTGAAACTTTGGGAAGCAAATCGTACCGTTTTGGTGCAAATGGGAATTTGAAGAAATGTAGACATAATTGGTGACCAAGGAGTAACCAAAGTTCAATATATTAGTATAATAGTCAAAGTATAGCTTTGAACCCATTTATATTGGATTCTAACCAATATATAGTCCAAACTATAGTTTTAAAACTTTGGGAAGAAAATCTTCCTGTTATGGTACAAATAAAAATTTGAAGAAATTTATACAAAATTGGCTCACCAATGAGTAACCAAAGTTCAATATACTAGTATAATACTCTAAATATAGCTTTGAACCCCTTTTGAATGGATTGTAACGAATATATAGTCCTAACTATAGTTTTGAAACTTTGGGAAGAAAATCGTCCCTTTTAGTGCAAATGAGAATTTAAAGAAATGTAGACATAATTGGTGACCAAGGAGGAACCAAAGTTCAATATATTAGTATTATAGTCAAAGTATAGCTTTGAACCCATTTATAATGGATTCTAACCAATATATAGTCCAAACTATAGTTTTGAAACTTTGGGAAGCAATTCTTCCCGTTATGGTACAAATGAGAATTTGAAGAAATTTATACAAAATTGGCTCACTAAGAGTAACCAAAGTTCAATATACTAGTATAATAGTCTAAATATAGCTTTGAACCCCTTTAGAATGGATTGTAACGAATATATAGTCCTAACTATAGTTTTGAAACTTTGGGAAGAAAATCGTCCCTTTTAGTGCAAATGGGAATTTGACGAAATGTAGACATAATTGGTGAGCAAGGAGGAACCAAAGTTCAATATATTAGTATAATAGTCAAAGTATAGCTTTGAACCCATTTATAATGGATTCTAACCAATATATAGTCCAAACTATAGTTTTGAAACTTTGGGAAGCAATTCTTCCCGTTATGGTACAAATGAGAATTTGAAGAAATTTATATAAAATTGGCTCACCAATGAGTAACCAAAGTTCAATATACTAGTATAATAGTCTAAATATAGCTTTGAACCCCTTTAGAATGGATTGTAACGAATATATAGTGCTAACTATAGTTTTGAAACATTGGGAAGAAAATCGTCCCGTTTTAGTGCAAATGGGTATTTGAAGAAATGTAGACATAAATGGTGACCAAGGAGTAACCAAAGTTCAATATATTAGTATAATAGTCTACATATAGCTTTGAACCCATTTAGAATGGATTCTAACCAATATATAGTCCAAACTATAGTTTTGAAACTTTGGGAAGCAAATCGTACCGTTTTGGTGCAAATGGGAATTTGAAGAAATGTAGACATAATTGGTGACCAAGGAGTAACCAAAGTTCAATATATTAGTATAATAGTCAAAGTATAGCTTTGAACCCATTTATATTGCATTCTAACCAATATATAGTCCAAACTATAGTTTTGAAACTTTGGGAAGCAAATCGTACCGTTTTGGTGCAAATGGGAATTTGAAGATACTACTATAATAGTCTAAATATAGCTTTGAACCCCTTTAGAATGGTATGTAACGAATATATAGTCCTAACTATAGTTTTGAAACTTTGGGAAGAAAATCGTCCCTTTTAGTGCAAATGGGAATTTGACGAAATGTAGACATAATTGGTGACCAAGGAGGAACCAAAGTTCAATATATTAGTATAATAGTCAAAGTATAGCTTTGAACCCATTTATAATGGATTCTAACCAATATATAGTCCAAACTATAGTTTTAAAACTTTGGGAAGAAAATCTTCCCGTTATGGTACAAATAAAAATTTGAAGAAATTTATACAAAATTGGCTCACCAATGAGTAACCAAAGTTCAATATACTAGTATAATTATCTAAATATAGCTTTGAACCCCTTTAGAATGGATTGTAACGAATATATAGTCCTAACTATAGTTTTGAAACTTTGGGAAGAAAATCGTCCCGTTTTAGTGCAAATGGGAATTTAAAGAAATGTAGACATAATTGATGACCAAGGAGTAACCAAAGTTCAATATATTAGTATAATAGTCTACATATAGCTTTGAACCCATTTAGAATGGATTCTAACCAATATATAGTCCAAACTATAGTTTTGAAACTTTGGGAAGCAAATCGTACCGTTTTGGTGCAAATGGGAATTTGAAGAAATGTAGACATAATTGGTGACCAAGGAGTAACCAAAGTTCAATATATTAGTATAATAGTCAAAGTATAGCTTTGAACCCATTTATATTGGATTCTAACCAATATATAGTCCAAACTATAGTTTTAAAACTTTGGGAAGAAAATCTTCCTGTTATGGTACAAATAAAAATTTGAAGAAATTTATACAAAATTGGCTCACCAATGAGTAACCAAAGTTCAATATACTAGTATAATACTCTAAATATAGCTTTGAACCCCTTTAGAATGGATTGTAACGAATATATAGTCCTAACTATAGTTTTGAAACTTTGGGAAGAAAATCGTCCCTTTTAGTGCAAATGAGAATTTAAAGAAATGTAGACATAATTGGTGACCAAGGAGGAACCAAAGTTCAATATATTAGTATAATAGTCAAAGTATAGCTTTGAACCCATTTATAATGGATTCTAACCAATATATAGTCCAAACTATAGTTTTGAAACTTTGGGAAGCAATTCTTCCCGTTATGGTACAAATGAGAATTTGAAGAAATTTATACAAAATTGGCTCACCAATGAGTAACCAAAGTTCAATATACTAGTATAATAGTCTAAATATAGCTTTGAACCCCTTTAGAATGGATTGTAACGAATATATAGTCCTAACTATAGTTTTGAAACATTGGGAAGAAAATCGTCCCGTTTTAGTGCAAATGGGTATTTGAAGAAATGTAGACATAAATGGTGACCAAGGAGTAACCAAAGTTCAATATATTAGTATAATAGTCTACATATAGCTTTGAACCCATTTAGAATGGATTCTAACCAATATATAGTCCAAACTATAGTTTTGAAACTTTGGGAAGCAAATCGTACCGTTTTGGTGCAAATGGGAATTTGAAGAAATGTAGATATAATTGGTGAGCAAGGAGTAACCAAAGTTCAATATATTAGTATAATAGTCAAAGTATAGCTTTGAACCCGGTAGACATAAATGGTGACCAAGGAGTAACCAAAGTTCAATATATTAGTATAAAAGTCTACATATAGCTTTGAACCCCTTTAGAATGGATTCTAACCAATATATAATCCTAACTATAGTTTTGAAACTTTCGAAAGAAAATCGTCCCGTTATAGCACAAAAGGGAATTTGAAGAAATTTATACAAATTGGCTGACCAAGGAGTAACCAAAGTTCAATATATTAGTATAATAGTCAAAGTATAGCTTTGAACCCATTTATAATGGATTCTAACCAATATATAGTCCAAACTATAGTTTTGAAACTATGGGAAGCAAATCTTCCCGTTATGGTACAAATGAGAATTTGAAGAAATTTATACAAAATTGGCTCACCAATGAGTAACCAAAGTTCAATATATTAGTATAATAGTCAAAGTGTAGCTTTGAACCCATTTATAATGGATTCTAACCAATATATAGTCCAAACTATAGTTTTGAAACTATGGGAAGCAAATCTTCCCGTTATGGTACAAATGAGAATTTGAAGAAATTTATACAAAATTGGCTCACCAATGAGTAACCAAAGTTCAATATATTAGTATAATAGTCAAAGTATAGCTTTGAACCCATTTATAATGGATTCTAACCAATATATAGTCCAAACTATAGTTTTGAAACTATGGGAAGCAAATCGTCCCGTTTTAGTGCAAATGGGAATTTGAAGAAATGTAGACATAATTGATGACCAAGGAGTAACCAAAGTTCAATATATTAGTATAATAGTCAAAGTATAGCTTTGAACCCATTTATAATGGATTCTAACCAATATATAGTCCAAACTATAGTTTTGAAACTATGGGAAGCAAATCTTCCCGTTATGGTACAAATGAGAATTTGAAGAAATTTATACAAAATTGGCTCACCAATGAGTAACCAAAGTTCAATATATTAGTATAATAGTCAAAGTATAGCTTTGAACCCATTTATAATGGATTCTAACCAATATATAGTCCAAACTATAGTTTTGAAACTTTGGGAAGAAAATCTTCCCGTTATAGTACAAATGAGAATTAGAAGAAATTTATACAAAATTGGCTCACCAATGAGTAACCAAAGTTCAATATACTAGTATAATTATCTAAATATAGCTTTGAACCCCTTTAGAATGGATTGTAACGAATATATAGTCCTAACTATAGTTTTGAAACTTTGGGAAGAAAATCGTTCCGTTTTAGTGCAAATGGGAATTTAAACAAATGTAGACATAAATGGTGACCAAGGAGTAACCAAAGTTCAATATATTAGTATAAAAGTCTACATATAGCTTTGAACCCCTTTAGAATGGATTCTAACCAATATATAATCCTAACTATAGTTTTGAAACTTTTGAAAGGAAATCGTCCCGTTATAGCACAAAAGGGAATTTGAAGAAATTTATACAAATTGGCTGACCAAGGAGTAACCAAAGTTCAATATATTAGTATAATAGTCAAAGTATAGCTTTGAACCCATTTATAATGGATTCTAACCAATATATAGTCCAAACTATAGTTTTGAAACTATGGGAAGCAAATCTTCCCGTTATGGTACAAATGAGAATTTGAAGAAATTTATACAAAATTGACTCACCAATGAGTAACCAAAGTTCAATATATTAGTATAATAGTCAAAGTATAGCTTTGAACCCATTTATAATGGATTCTAACCAATATATAGTCCAAACTATAGTTTTGAAACTTTGGGAAGAAAATCTTCCCGTTATGGTACAAATGAGAATTTGAAGAAATTTATACAAAATTGGCTCACCAATGAGTAACCAAAGTTCAATATACTACTATAATAGTCTAAATATAGCTTTGAACCCCTTTAGAATGGATTGTAACGAATATATAGTCCTAACTATAGTTTTGAAACTTTGGGAAGAAAATCGTCCCTTTTAGTGCAAATGGGAATTTGAAGAAATGTAGACATAATTGGTGACCAAGGAGTAACCAAAGTTCAATATACTAGTATAATAGTCTAAATATAGCTTTGAACCCTTTTAGAATGAAATCTAACCAATATATAATCCTAACTATAGTTTTGAAACTTTTGAAAGAAAATCGTCCCGTTATAGCACAAAAGGGAATTTGAAGAAATTTATACAAATTGGCTGACCAAGGAGTAACCAAAGTTCAATATATTAAAATAATAGTCAAAGTATAGCTTTGAACCCATTTATAATGGATTCTAACCAATATATAGTCCAAACTATAGTTTTGAAACTATGGGAAGCAAATCTTCCCGTTATGGTACAAATGAGAATTTGAAGAAATTTATACAAAATTGGCTCACCAATGAGTAACCAAAGTTCAATATATTAGTATAATAGTCAAAGTGTAGCTTTGAACCCATTTATAATGGATTCTAACCAATATATAGTCCAAACTATAGTTTTGAAACTTTGGGAAGAAAATCTTCCCGTTATAGTACAAATGAGAATTAGAAGAAATTTATACAAAATTGGCTCACCAATGAGTAACCAAAGTTCAATATACTAGTATAATAGTCTAAATATAGCTTTGAACCCCTTTAGAATGGATTGTAACGAATATATAGTCCTAACTATAGTTTTGAAACTTTGGGAAGAAAATCGTCCCGTTTTAGTGCAAATTGGAATTTGAAGAAACGTAGACATAAATGGTGACCAGGGAGTAACCAAAGTTCAATATATTAGTATAATAGTCTACATATAGCTTTGAACCCCTTTAGAATGGATTCTAACCAATATATAGTCCAAACTATAGTTTTGACACTTTGGGAAGCAAATCGTCCCATTTTGGTGCAAATGGGAATTTGAAGAAATGTAGACATAATTGGTGACCAAGGACTAACCAAAATTCAATATATTAGTATAATAGTCAAAGTATAGCTTTGAACCCATTTATAATGGATTCTAACCAATATATAGTCCAAACTATAGTTTTAAAACTTTGGGAAGAAATTCTTCCCGTTATGGTACAAATAAAAATTTGAAGAAATTTATACAAAATTGGCTCACCAATGAGTAACCAAAGTTCAATATACTAGTATAATTGTCTAAATATAGCTTTGAACCCCTTTAGAATGGATTGTAACAAATATATAGTCCTAACTATAGTTTTGAAACTTTGGGAAGAAAATCGTCCCGTTTTAGTGCAAATGGGAATTTGAAGAAATTTACACATAATTGGTGACCAAGGAGTAACCGAAGTTCAATATCTTAGTATAATAGTCAAAGTATAGCTTTGAACCCCTTTAGAATGGATTGTAACGAATATATAGTCCAAACAATAGTTTTGAAACTTTGGGAAGAAAATCTTCCCGTTTTAGTGCAAATGGGAATTTGAAGAAATGTAGACATAATTATTGACCAAGGAGTAACCAAAGTTCAATATATTAGTATAATAGTCAAAGTACAGCTTTGAACCCATTTATAATGGATTCTAACCAATATATAGTTCAAACTATAATTTTGAAACTTTGGGAAGAAAATCTTCCCGTTATGGTACAAATGAGGATTTGAAGAAATTTATACAAAATTGGCTCACCAATGAGTAACCAAAGTTCAATATACTACTATAATAGTCTAAATATAGCTTTGAACCCCTTTAGAATGGATTGTAACGAATATATAGTCCTAACTATAGTTTTGAAACTTTGGGAAGAAAATCGTCCCTTTTAGTGCAAATGGGAATTTGAAGAAATGTAGACATAATTGGTGACCAAGGAGTAACCAAAGTTCAATATACTAGTATAATAGTCTAAATATAGCTTTGAACCCTTTTAGAATGAAATCTAACCAATATATAATCCTAACTATAGTTTTGAAACTTTTGAAAGAAAATCGTCCCGTTATAGCACAAAAGGGAATTTGAAGAAATTTATACAAATTGGCTGACCAAGGAGTAACCAAAGTTCAATATATTAGTATAATAGTCAAAGTATAGCTTTGAACCCATTTATAATGGATTCTAACCAATATATAGTCCAAACTATAGTTTTGAAACTATGGGAAGCAAATCTTCCCGTTATGGTACAAATGAGAATTTGAAGAAATTTATACAAAATTGGCTCACCAATGAGTAACCAAAGTTAAATATATTAGTATAATAGTCAAAGTATAGCTTTGAACCCATTTATAATGGATTCTAACCAATATATAGTCCAAACTATAGTTTTGAAACTTTGGGAAGAAAATCTTCCCGTTATAGTACAAATGAGAATTAGAAGAAATTTATACAAAATTGGCTCACCAATGAGTAACCAAAGTTCAATATACTAGTATAATAGTCTAAATATAGCTTTGAACCCCTTTAGAATGGATTGTAACTAATATATAGTCCTAACTATTGTTTTGAAACTTTGGGAAGAAAATCGTCCCGTTTTAGTGCAAATGGGAATTTGAAGAAACGTAGACATAAATGGTGACCAGGGAGTAACCAAAGTTCAATATATTATTATAATAGTCTACATATAGCTTTGAACCCCTTTAGAATGGATTCTAACCAATATATAGTCCAAACTATAGTTTTGACACTTTGGGAAGCAAATCGTCCCATTTTGGTGGAAATGGGAATTTGAAGAAATGTAGACATAATTTGTGACCAAGGAGGAACCAAAGTTCAATATATTAGTATAATAGTCAAAGTATAGCTTTGAACCCATTTATAATGGATTCTAACCAATATATAGTCCAAACTATAGTTTTGAAACTATGGGAAGCAAATCTTCCCGTTATGGTACAAATGAGAATTTGAAGAAATTTATACAAAATTGGCTCACCAATGAGTAACCAAAGTTCAATATATTAGTATAATAGTCAAAGTATAGCTTTGAACCCATTTATAAAGGATTCTAACCAATATATAGTCCAAACTATAGTTTTGAAACTTTGGGAAGAAAATCTTCCCGTTATGGTACAAATGAGAATTTGAAGAAATTTATACAAAATTGGCTCACCAATGAGTAACCAAAGTTCAATATACTACTATAATAGTCTAAATATAGCTTTGAACCCCTTTAGAATGGATTGTAACGAATATATAGTCCTAACTATAGTTTTGAAACTTTGGGAAGAAAATCGTCCCTTTTAGTGCAAATGGGAATTTGAAGAAATGTAGACATAATTGGTGACCAAGGAGTAACCAAAGTTCAATATACTAGTATAATAGTCTAAATATAGCTTTGAACCCTTTTAGAATGAAATCTAACCAATATATAATCCTAACTATAGTTTTGAAACTTTTGAAAGAAAATCGTCCCGTTATAGCACAAAAGGGAATTTGAAGAAATTTATACAAATTGGCTGACCAAGGAGTAACCAAAGTTCAATATATTAGTATAATAGTCAAAGTATAGCTTTGAACCCATTTATAATGGATTCTAACCAATATATAGTCCAAACTATAGTTTTGAAACTATGGGAAGCAAATCTTCCCGTTATGGTACAAATGAGAATTTGAAGAAATTTATACAAAATTGGCTCACC
The DNA here is from genome assembly GCA_951804385.1 of Trifolium dubium. Lineage (NCBI taxonomy): Eukaryota > Viridiplantae > Streptophyta > Magnoliopsida > Fabales > Fabaceae > Trifolium > Trifolium dubium. The sequence continues at coordinate 17,547,368 of OX638073.1, forward strand.
AATGAGTAACCAAAGTTCAATATATTAGTATAATAGTCAAAGTATAGCTTTGAACCCATTTATAATGGATTCTAACCAATATATAGTCCAAACTATAGTTTTGAAACTTTGGGAAGAAAATCTTCCCGTTATAGTACAAATGAGAATTAGAAGAAATTTATACAAAATTGGCTCACCAATGAGTAACCAAAGTTCAATATACTAGTATAATAGTCTAAATATAGCTTTGAACCCCTTTAGAATGGATTGTAACGAATATATAGTCCTAACTATAGTTTTGAAACTTTGGGAAGAAAATCGTCCCGTTTTAGTGCAAATGGGAATTTGAAGAAACGTAGACATAAATGGTGACCAGGGAGTAACCAAAGTTCAATATATTAGTATAATAGTCTACATATAGCTTTGAACCCCTTTAGAATGGATTCTAACCAATATATAGTCCAAACTATAGTTTTGACACTTTGGGAAGCAAATCGTCCCATTTTGGTGGAAATGGGAATTTGAAGAAATGTAGACATAATTGGTGACCAAGGACTAACCAAAGTTCAATATATTAGTATAATAGTCAAAGTATAGCTTTGAACCCATTTATAATGGATTCTACCCAATATATAGTCCAAACTATAGTTTTAAAACTTTGGGAAGAAAATCTTCCCGTTATGGTACAAATAAAAACTTGAAGAAATTTATACAAAATTGGCTCACCAATGAGTAACCAAAGTTCAATATACTAGTATAATAGTCTAAATATAGCTTTGAACCCCTTTAGAATGGATTGTAACGAATATATAGTCCTAACTATAGTTTTGAAACTTTGGGAAGAAAATCGTCCCGTTTTAGTGCAAATGGGAATTTGAAGAAACGTAGACATAAATGGTGACCAGGGAGTAACCAAAGTTCAATATATTAGTATAATAGTCTACATATAGCTTTGAACCCCTTTAGAATGGATTCTAACCAATATATAGTCCAAACTATAGTTTTGACACTTTGGGAAGCAAATCGTCCCATTTTGGTGCAAATGGGAATTTGAAGAAATGTAGACATAATTGGTGACCAAGGACTAACCAAAGTTCAATATATTAGTATAATAGTCAAAGTATAGCTTTGAACCCATTTATAATGGATTCTAACCAATATATAGTCCAAACTATAGTTTTAAAACTTTGGGAAGAAAATCTTCCCGTTATGGTACAAATAAAAACTTGAAGAAATTTATACAAATTTGGCTCACCAATGAGTAACCAAAGTTCAATATACTAGTATAATTGTCTAAATATAGCTTTGAACCCATTTAGAATGGATTGTAACAAATATATAGTCCTAACTATAGTTTTGAAACTTTGGGAAGAAAATCGTCCCGTTTTAGTGCAAATGGGAATTTGAAGAAATTTATACATAATTGGTGACCAAGGAGTAACCGAAGTTCAATATATTAGTATAATAGTCAAAGTATAGCTTTGAACCCCTTTAGAATGGATTGTAACGAATATATAGTCCAAACAATAGTTTTGAAACTTTGGGAAGAAAATCTTCCCGTTTTAGTGCAAATGGGAATTTGAAGAAATGTAGACATAATTATTGACCAAGGAGTAACCAAAGTTCAATATATTAGTATAATAGTCAAAGTATAGCTTTGAACCCATTTATAATGGATTCTAACCAATATATAGTCCAAACTATAGTTTTGAAACTTTGGGAAGAAAATCTTCCCGTTATGGTACAAATGAGAATTTGAAGAAATTTATACAAAATTGGCTCACCAATGAGTAACCAAAGTTCAATATACTACTATAATAGTCTAAATATAGCTTTGAACCCCTTTAGAATGGATTGTAACGAATATATAGTCCTAACTATAGTTTTGAAACTTTGGGAAGAAAATCGTCCCTTTTAGTGCAAATGGGAATTTGAAGAAATGTAGACATAATTGGTGACCAAGGAGTAACCAAAGTTCAATATACTAGTATAATAGTCTAAATATAGCTTTGAACCCTTTTAGAATGAAATCTAACCAATATATATTCCTAACTATAGTTTTGAAACTTTTGAAAGAAAATCGTCCCGTTATAGCACAAAAGGGAATTTGAAGAAATTTATACAAATTGGCTGACCAAGGAGTAACCAAAGTTCAATATATTAGTATAATAGTCAAAGTATAGCTTTGAACCCATTTATAATGGATTCTAACCAATATATAGTCCAAACTATAGTTTTGAAACTATGGGAAGCAAATCTTCCCGTTATGGTACAAATGAGAATTTGAAGAAATTTATACAAAATTGGCTCACCAATGAGTAACCAAAGTTAAATATATTAGTATAATAGTCAAAGTATAGCTTTGAACCCATTTATAATGGATTCTAACCAATATATAGTCCAAACTATAGTTTTGAAACTTTGGGAAGAAAATCTTCCCGTTATAGTACAAATGAGAATTAGAAGAAATTTATACAAAATTGGCTCACCAATGAGTAACCAAAGTTCAATATACTAGTATAATAGTCTAAATATAGCTTTGAACCCCTTTAGAATGGATTGTAACTAATATATAGTCCTAACTATTGTTTTGAAACTTTGGGAAGAAAATCGTCCCGTTTTAGTGCAAATGGGAATTTGAAGAAACGTAGACATAAATGGTGACCAGGGAGTAACCAAAGTTCAATATATTATTATAATAGTCTACATATAGCTTTGAACCCCTTTAGAATGGATTCTAACCAATATATAGTCCAAACTATAGTTTTGACACTTTGGGAAGCAAATCGTCCCATTTTGGTGCAAATGGGAATTTGAAGAAATGTAGACATAATTGGTGACCAAGGACTAACCAAAGTTCAATATATTAGTATAATAGTCAAAGTATAGCTTTGAACCCATTTATAATGGATTCTAACCAATATATAGTCCAAACTATAGTTTTAAAACTTTGGGAAGAAAATCTTCCCGTTATGGTACAAATAAAAATTTGAAGAAATTTATACAAAATTGGCTCACCAATGAGTAACCAAAGTTCAATATACTAGTATAATTGTCTAAATATAGCTTTGAACCCCTTTAGAATGGATTGTAACAAATATATAGTCCTAACTATAGTTTTGAAACTTTGGGAAGAAAATCGTCCCGTTTTAGTGCAAATGGGAATTTGAAGAAATTTACACATAATTGGTGACCAAGGAGTAACCGAAGTTCAATATATTAGTATAATAGTCAAAGTATAGCTTTGAACCCATTTATAATGGATTCTAACCAATATATAGTCCAAACTATAGTTTTGAAACTTTGGGAAGAAAATCTTCCCGTTATGGTACAAATGAGAATTTGAAGAAATTTATACAAAATTGGCTCACCAATGAGTAACCAAAGTTCAATATACTAGTATAATTGTCTAAATATAGCTTTGAACCCCTTTAGAATGGATTGTAACGAATATATAGTCCAAACTATAGTTTTGAAACATTGGGAAGAAAATCGTCTCGTTTTAGTGCAAATGGGTATTTGAAGAAATTTAGACATAAATGGTGACCAAGAAGTAACCAAAGTTCAATATATTAGTATAATAGTCTACATATAGCTTTGAACCCATTTAGAATGGATTCTAACCAATATATAGTCCAAACTATAGTTTTGACACTTTGGGAAGCAAATCGTCCCATTTTGGTGCAAATTAGAATTTGAAGAAATTTATACAAAATTGGCTCACCAATGAGTAACCAAAGTTCAATATATTAGTATAATAGTCAAAGTATAGCTTTGAACCCATTTATAATGGATTCTAACCAATATATAGTCCAAACTATAGTTTTAAAACTTTGGGAAGAAAATCTTCACGTTATGGTACAAATAAAAATTTGAAGAAATTTATACAAAATTGGCTCACCAATTAGTAACCGAAGTTCAATATATTAGTATAAAAGTCTACATATAGCTTTGAACCCCTTTAGAATGGATTCTAACCAATATATAGTCCAAACTATAGTTTTGAAACTTTGGGAAGCAAATCTTCCGTTATGGTACAAATGAAAATATGAAGAAATTTATACAAAATTAGCTCACCAATGAGTAACCAAAGTTCAATATACTAGTAAAATAGTCTAAATATAGCTTTGAACCCCTTTAGAATAGATTCTAATGAATATATAGTCCTAACTATAGTTTTGAATCTTTGGAAAGAAAATCGTCCCGCTTTGGTACAAATGAGAATTTGAAGAAATTTATACAAAATTGGCTCACCAATGAGTAACCAAAGTTCAATATATTAGTATAATAGTCAAAGTATAGCTTTGAACCCATTTATAATGGATTCTAACCAATATATAGTCCAAACTATAGTTTTGAAACTTTGGGAAGAAAATCTTCCCGTTATAGTACAAATGAGAATTTGAAGAAATTTATACAAAATTGGCTCACCAATGAGTAACCAAAGTTCAATATACTAGTATAATAGTCTAAATATAGCTTTGAACCCCTTTAGAATGGATTGTAACGAATATATAGTCCTAACTATAGTTTTGAAACTTTGGAAAGAAAATCGTCCCGCTTTGGTACAAATGAGAAGTTGAAGAAATTTATACAAAATTGGCTCACCAATGAGTAACCAAAGTTCAATATATTAGTATAATAGTCAAAGTATAGCTTTGAACCCATTTATAATGGATTCTAACCAATATATAGTCCAAACTATAGTTTTAAAACTTTGGGAAGAAAATCTTCACGTTATGGTACAAATAAAAATTTGAAGAAATTTATACAAAATTGGCTCACCAATTAGTAACCGAAGTTCAATATATTAGTATAAAAGTCTACATATAGCTTTGAACCCCTTTAGAATGGATTCTAACCAATATATAGTCCAAACTATAGTTTTGAAACTTTGGGAAGCAAATCTTCCGTTATGGTACAAATGAAAATATGAAGAAATTTATACAAAATTAGCTCACCAATGAGTAACCAAAGTTCAATATACTAGTAAAATAGTCTAAATATAGCTTTGAACCCCTTTAGAATAGATTCTAATGAATATATAGTCCTAACTATAGTTTTGAATCTTTGGAAAGAAAATCGTCCCGCTTTGGTACAAATGAGAATTTGAAGAAATTTATACAAAATTGGCTCACCAATGAGTAACCAAAGTTCAATATATTAGTATAATAGTCAAAGTATAGCTTTGAACCCATTTATAATGGATTCTAACCAATATATAGTCCAAACTATAGTTTTGAAACTTTGGGAAGAAAATCTTCCCGTTATAGTACAAATGAGAATTTGAAGAAATTTATACAAAATTGGCTCACCAATGAGTAACCAAAGTTCAATATACTAGTATAATAGTCTAAATATAGCTTTGAACCCCTTTAGAATGGATTGTAACGAATATATAGTCCTAACTATAGTTTTGAAACTTTGGGAAGAAAATCGTCCCGTTTTAGTGCAAATGGGAATTTGAAGAAATTTACACATAATTGGTGACCAAGGAGTAACCGAAGTTCAATATATTAGTATAATAGTCAAAGTATAGCTTTGAACCCATTTATAATGGATTCTAACCAATATATAGTCCAAACTATAGTTTTGAAACTTTGGGAAGAAAATCTTCCCGTTATGGTACAAATGAGAATTTGAAGAAATTTATACAAAATTGGCTCACCAATGAGTAACCAAAGTTCAATATACTAGTATAATTGTCTAAATATAGCTTTGAACCCCTTTAGAATGGATTGTAACGAATATATAGTCCAAACTATAGTTTTGAAACATTGGGAAGAAAATCGTCTCGTTTTAGTGCAAATGGGTATTTGAAGAAATTTAGACATAAATGGTGACCAAGAAGTAACCAAAGTTCAATATATTAGTATAATAGTCTACATATAGCTTTGAACCCATTTAGAATGGATTCTAACCAATATATAGTCCAAACTATAGTTTTGACACTTTGGGAAGCAAATCGTCCCATTTTGGTGCAAATGAGAATTTGAAGAAATTTATACAAAATTGGCTCACCAATGAGTAACCAAAGTTCAATATATTAGTATAATAGTCAAAGTATAGCTTTGAACCCATTTATAATGGATTCTAACCAATATATAGTCCAAACTATAGTTTTAAAACTTTGGGAAGAAAATCTTCACGTTATGGTACAAATAAAAATTTGAAGAAATTTATACAAAATTGGCTCACCAATTAGTAACCGAAGTTCAATATATTAGTATAAAAGTCTACATATAGCTTTGAACCCCTTTAGAATGGATTCTAACCAATATATAGTCCAAACTATAGTTTTGAAACTTTGGGAAGCAAATCTTCCGTTATGGTACAAATGAAAATATGAAGAAATTTATACAAAATTAGCTCACCAATGAGTAACCAAAGTTCAATATACTAGTAAAATAGTCTAAATATAGCTTTGAACCCCTTTAGAATAGATTCTAATGAATATATAGTCCTAACTATAGTTTTGAATCTTTGGAAAGAAAATCGTCCCGCTTTGGTACAAATGAGAATTTGAAGAAATTTATACAAAATTGGCTCACCAATGAGTAACCAAAGTTCAATATATTAGTATAATAGTCAAAGTATAGCTTTGAACCCATTTATAATGGATTCTAACCAATATATAGTCCAAACTATAGTTTTGAAACTTTGGGAAGAAAATCTTCCCGTTATAGTACAAATGAGAATTTGAAGAAATTTATACAAAATTGGCTCACCAATGAGTAACCAAAGTTCAATATACTAGTATAATAGTCTAAATATAGCTTTGAACCCCTTTAGAATGGATTGTAACGAATATATAGTCCTAACTATAGTTTTGAAACTTTGGAAAGAAAATCGTCCCGCTTTGGTACAAATGAGAAGTTGAAGAAATTTATACAAAATTGGCTCACCAATGAGTAACCAAAGTTCAATATATTAGTATAATAGTCAAAGTATAGCTTTGAACCCATTTATAATGGATTCTAACCAATATATAGTCCAAACTATAGTTTTAAAACTTTGGGAAGAAAATCTTCACGTTATGGTACAAATAAAAATTTGAAGAAATTTATACAAAATTGGCTCACCAATTAGTAACCGAAGTTCAATATATTAGTATAAAAGTCTACATATAGCTTTGAACCCCTTTAGAATGGATTCTAACCAATATATAGTCCAAACTATAGTTTTGAAACTTTGGGAAGCAAATCTTCCGTTATGGTACAAATGAAAATATGAAGAAATTTATACAAAATTAGCTCACCAATGAGTAACCAAAGTTCAATATACTAGTAAAATAGTCTAAATATAGCTTTGAACCCCTTTAGAATAGATTCTAATGAATATATAGTCCTAACTATAGTTTTGAATCTTTGGAAAGAAAATCGTCCCGCTTTGGTACAAATGAGAATTTGAAGAAATTTATACAAAATTGGCTCACCAATGAGTAACCAAAGTTCAATATATTAGTATAATAGTCAAAGTATAGCTTTGAACCCATTTATAATGGATTCTAACCAATATATAGTCCAAACTATAGTTTTGAAACTTTGGGAAGAAAATCTTCCCGTTATAGTACAAATGAGAATTTGAAGAAATTTATACAAAATTGGCTCACCAATGAGTAACCAAAGTTCAATATACTAGTATAATAGTCTAAATATAGCTTTGAACCCCTTTAGAATGGATTGTAACGAATATATAGTCCTAACTATAGTTTTGAAACTTTGGGAAGAAAATCGTCCCGTTTTAGTGCAAATGGGAATTTGAAGAAATTTACACATAATTGGTAACCAAGGAGTAACCGAAGTTCAATATATTAGTATAATAGTCAAAGTATAGCTTTGAACCCATTTATAATGGATTCTAACCAATATATAGTCCAAACTATAGTTTTGAAACTTTGGGAAGAAAATCTTCCCGTTATGGTACAAATGAGAATTTGAAGAAATTTATACAAAATTGGCTCACCAATGAGTAACCAAAGTTCAATATACTAGTATAATTGTCTAAATATAGCTTTGAACCCCTTTAGAATGGATTGTAACGAATATATAGTCCAAACTATAGTTTTGAAACATTGGGAAGAAAATCGTCTCGTTTTAGTGCAAATGGGTATTTGAAGAAATTTAGACATAAATGGTGACCAAGAAGTAACCAAAGTTCAATATATTAGTATAATAGTCTACATATAGCTTTGAACCCATTTAGAATGGATTCTAACCAATATATAGTCCAAACTATAGTTTTGACACTTTGGGAAGCAAATCGTCCCATTTTGGTGCAAATGAGAATTTGAAGAAATTTATACAAAATTGGCTCACCAATGAGTAACCAAAGTTCAATATATTAGTATAATAGTCAAAGTATAGCTTTGAACCCATTTATAATGGATTCTAACCAATATATAGTCCAAACTATAGTTTTAAAACTTTGGGAAGAAAATCTTCACGTTATGGTACAAATAAAAATTTGAAGAAATTTATACAAAATTGGCTCACCAATTAGTAACCGAAGTTCAATATATTAGTATAAAAGTCTACATATAGCTTTGAACCCCTTTAGAATGGATTCTAACCAATATATAGTCCAAACTATAGTTTTGAAACTTTGGGAAGCAAATCTTCCGTTATGGTACAAATGAAAATATGAAGAAATTTATACAAAATTAGCTCACCAATGAGTAACCAAAGTTCAATATACTAGTAAAATAGTCTAAATATAGCTTTGAACCCCTTTAGAATAGATTCTAATGAATATATAGTCCTAACTATAGTTTTGAATCTTTGGAAAGAAAATCGTCCCGCTTTGGTACAAATGAGAATTTGAAGAAATTTATACAAAATTGGCTCACCAATGAGTAACCAAAGTTCAATATATTAGTATAATAGTCAAAGTATAGCTTTGAACCCATTTATAATGGATTCTAACCAATATATAGTCCAAACTATAGTTTTGAAACTTTGGGAAGAAAATCTTCCCGTTATAGTACAAATGAGAATTTGAAGAAATTTATACAAAATTGGCTCACCAATGAGTAACCAAAGTTCAATATACTAGTATAATAGTCTAAATATAGCTTTGAACCCCTTTAGAATAGATTCTAATGAATATATAGTCCTAACTATAGTTTTGAATCTTTGGAAAGAAAATCGTCCCGCTTTGGTACAAATGAGAATTTGAAGAAATTTATACAAAATTGGCTCACCAATGAGTAACCAAAGTTCAATATATTAGTATAATAGTCAAAGTATAGCTTTGAACCCATTTATAATGGATTCTAACCAATATATAGTCCAAACTATAGTTTTGAAACTTTGGGAAGAAAATCTTCCCGTTATAGTACAAATGAGAATTTGAAGAAATTTATACAAAATTGGCTCACCAATGAGTAACCAAAGTTCAATATACTAGTATAATAGTCTAAATATAGCTTTGAACCCCTTTAGAATGGATTGTAACGAATATATAGTCCTAACTATAGTTTTGAAACTTTGGGAAGAAAATCGTCCCGTTTTAGTGCAAATGGGAATTTGAAGAAATTTACACATAATTGGTGACCAAGGAGTAACCGAAGTTCAATATATTAGTATAATAGTCAAAGTATAGCTTTGAACCCATTTATAATGGATTCTAACCAATATATAGTCCAAACTATAGTTTTGAAACTTTGGGAAGAAAATCTTCCCGTTATGGTACAAATGAGAATTTGAAGAAATTTATACAAAATTGGCTCACCAATGAGTAACCAAAGTTCAATATACTAGTATAATTGTCTAAATATAGCTTTGAACCCCTTTAGAATGGATTGTAACGAATATATAGTCCAAACTATAGTTTTGAAACATTGGGAAGAAAATCGTCTCGTTTTAGTGCAAATGGGTATTTGAAGAAATTTAGACATAAATGGTGACCAAGAAGTAACCAAAGTTCAATATATTAGTATAATAGTCTACATATAGCTTTGAACCCATTTAGAATGGATTCTAACCAATATATAGTCCAAACTATAGTTTTGACACTTTGGGAAGCAAATCGTCCCATTTTGGTGCAAATGAGAATTTGAAGAAATTTATACAAAATTGGCTCACCAATGAGTAACCAAAGTTCAATATATTAGTATAATAGTCAAAGTATAGCTTTGAACCCATTTATAATGGATTCTAACCAATATATAGTCCAAACTATAGTTTTAAAACTTTGGGAAGAAAATCTTCACGTTATGGTACAAATAAAAATTTGAAGAAATTTATACAAAATTGGCTCACCAATTAGTAACCGAAGTTCAATATATTAGTATAAAAGTCTACATATAGCTTTGAACCCCTTTAGAATGGATTCTAACCAATATATAGTCCAAACTATAGTTTTGAAACTTTGGGAAGCAAATCTTCCGTTATGGTACAAATGAAAATATGAAGAAATTTATACAAAATTAGCTCACCAATGAGTAACCAAAGTTCAATATACTAGTAAAATAGTCTAAATATAGCTTTGAACCCCTTTAGAATAGATTCTAATGAATATATAGTCCTAACTATAGTTTTGAATCTTTGGAAAGAAAATCGTCCCGCTTTGGTACAAATGAGAATTTGAAGAAATTTATACAAAATTGGCTCACCAATGAGTAACCAAAGTTCAATATATTAGTATAATAGTCAAAGTATAGCTTTGAACCCATTTATAATGGATTCTAACCAATATATAGTCCAAACTATAGTTTTGAAACTTTGGGAAGAAAATCTTCCCGTTATAGTACAAATGAGAATTTGAAGAAATTTATACAAAATTGGCTCACCAATGAGTAACCAAAGTTCAATATACTAGTATAATAGTCTAAATATAGCTTTGAACCCCTTTAGAATGGAATGTAACGAATATATAGTCCTAACTATAGTTTTGAAACTTTGGGAAGAAAATCGTCCCGTTTTAGTGCAAATGGGAATTTGAAGAAACGTAGACATAAATGGTGACCAGGGAGTAACCAAAGTTCAATATATTAGTATAATAGTCTACATATAGCTTTGAACCCCTTTAGAATGGATTCTAACCAATATATAGTCCAAACTATAGTTTTGACACTTTGGGAAGCAAATCGTCCCATTTTGGTGCAAATGGGAATTTGAAGAAATGTAGACATAATTGGTGACCAAGGACTAACCAAAGTTCAATATATTAGTATAATAGTCAAAGTATAGCTTTGAACCCATTTATAATGGATTCTAACCAATATATAGTCCAAACTATAGTTTTAAAACTTTGGGAAGAAAATCTTCCCGTTATGGTACAAATAAAAAATTGAAGAAATTTATACAAAATTGGCTCACCAATGAGTAACCAAAGTTCAATATACTAGTATAATTGTCTAAATATAGCTTTGAACCCCTTTAGAATGGATTGTAACAAATATATAGTCCTAACTATAGTTTTGAAACTTTGGGAAGAAAATCGTCCCGTTTTAGTGCAAATGGGAATTTGAAGAAATTTACACATAATTGGTGACCAAGGAGTAACCGAAGTTCAATATATTGGTATAATAGTCAAAGTATAGCTTTGAACCCATTTATAATGGATTCTAACCAATATATAGTCCAAACTATAGTTTTGAAACTTTGGGAAGAAAATCTTCCCGTTATGGTACAAATGAGAATTTGAAGAAATTTATACAAAATTGGCTCACCAATGAGTAACCAAAGTTCAATATACTAGTATAATTGTCTAAATATAGCTTTGAACCCCTTTAGAATGGATTGTAACGAATATATAGTCCTAACTATAGTTTTGAAACTTTGGGAAGAAAATCGTCCCTTTTAGTGCAAATGGGAATTTGAAGAAATGTAGACATAATTGGTGACCAAGGAGTAACCAAAGTTCAATATACTAGTATAATAGTCTAAATATAGCTTTGAACCCTTTTAGAATGAAATCTAACCAATATATAATCCTAACTATAGTTTTGAAACTTTTGAAAGAAAATCGTCCCGTTATAGCACAAAAGGGAATTTGAAGAAATTTATACAAATTGGCTGACCAAGGAGTAACCAAAGTTCAATATATTAGTATAATAGTCAAAGTATAGCTTTGAACCCATTTATAATGGATTCTAACCAATATATAGTCCAAACTATAGTTTTGAAACTATGGGAAGCAAATCTTCCCGTTATGGTACAAATGAGAATTTGAAGAAATTTATACAAATTGGCTGACCAAGGAGTAACCACAGTTCAATATATTAGTATAATAGTCAAAGTATAGCTTTGAACCCATTTATAATGGATTCTAACCAATATATAGTCCAAACTATAGTTTTGAAACTATGGGAAGCAAATCTTCCCGTTATGGTACAAATGAGAATTTGAAGAAATTTATACAAAATTGGCTCACCAATGAGTAACCAAAGTTCAATATATTAGTATAATAGTCAAAGTATAGCTTTGAACCCATTTATAATGGATTCTAACCAATATATAGTCCAAACTATAGTTTTGAAACTTTGGGAAGAAAATCTTCCCGTTATAGTACAAATGAGAATTAGAAGAAATTTATACAAAATTGGCTCACCAATGAGTAACCAAAGTTCAATATACTAGTATAATTGTCTAAATATAGCTTTGAACCCCTTTAGAATGGATTGTAACGAATATATAGTCCTAACTATAGTTTTGAAACTTTGGGAAGAAAATCGTCCCGTTTTAGTGCAAATGGGAATTTGAAGAAATGTAGACATAATTATTGACCAAGGAGTAACCAAAGTTCAATATATTAGTATAATAGTCAAAGTATAGCTTTGAACCCATTTATAATGGATTCTAACCAATATATATTCCAAACTATAGTTTTGAAACTTTGGGAAGAAAATCTTCCCGTTATGGTACAAATGAGAATTTGAAGAAATTTATACAAAATATGCTCACCAATGAGTAACCAAAGTTCAATATACTACTATAATAGTCTAAATATAGCTTTGAACCCCTTTAGAATGGATTGTAACGAATATATAGTCCTAACTATAGTTTTGAAACTTTGGGAAGAAAATCGTCCCTTTTAGTGCAAATGGGAATTTGACAAAATGTAGACATAATTGGTGACCAAGGAGGAACCAAAGTTCAATATATTAGTATAATAGTCAAAGTATAGCTTTGAACCCATTTATAATGGATTCTAACCAATATATAGTCCAAACTATAGTTTTGAAACTTTGGGAAGCAATTCTTCCCGTTATGGTACAAATTAGAATTTGAAGAAATTTATACAAAATTGGCTCACCAATGAGTAACCAAAGTTCAATATACTAGTATAATTGTCTAAATATAGCTTTGAACCCCTTTAGAATGGATTGTAACGAATATATAGTCCTAACTATAGTTTTGAAACTTTGGGAAGAAAATCGTCCCGTTTTAGTGCAAATGGGAATTTGAAGAAATGTAGACATAATTATTGACCAAGGAGTAACCAAAGTTCAATATATTAGTATAATAGTCAAAGTATAGCTTTGAACCCATTTATAATGGATTCTAACCAATATATATTCCAAACTATAGTTTTGAAACTTTGGGAAGAAAATCTTCCCGTTATGGTACAAATGAGAATTTGAAGAAATTTATACAAAATATGCTCACCAATGAGTAACCAAAGTTCAATATACTACTATAATAGTCTAAATATAGCTTTGAACCCCTTTAGAATGGATTGTAACGAATATATAGTCCTAACTATAGTTTTGAAACTTTGGGAAGAAAATCGTCCCTTTTAGTGCAAATGGGAATTTGACAAAATGTAGACATAATTGGTGACCAAGGAGGAACCAAAGTTCAATATATTAGTATAATAGTCAAAGTATAGCTTTGAACCCATTTATAATGGATTCTAACCAATATATAGTCCAAACTATAGTTTTGAAACTTTGGGAAGCAATTCTTCCCGTTATGGTACAAATTAGAATTTGAAGAAATTTATACAAAATTGGCTCACCAATGAGTAACCAAAGTTCAATATACTAGTATAATACTCTAAATATAGCTTTTAACCCCTTTAGAATGGATTGTAACGAATATATAGTCCTAACTATAGTTTTGAAACTTTGGGAAGAAAATCGTCCCTTTTAGTGCAAATGAGAATTTAAAGAAATGTAGACATAATTGGTGACCAAGGAGGAACCAAAGTTCAATATATTAGTATAATGGTCAAAGTATAGCTTTGAACCCATTATAATGGATTCTAACCAATATATAGTCCAAACTATAGTTTTGAAACTTGTGGAAGCAATTCTTCCCGTTATGGTACAAATGAGAATTTGAAGAAATTTATACAAAATTGGCTCACCAATGAGTAACCAAAGTTCAATATACTAGTATAATAGTCTAAATATAGCTTTGAACCCCTTTAGAATGGATTGTAACGAATATATAGTCCTAACTATAGTTTTGAAACTTTGGGAAGAAAATCGTCCCGTTTTATTGCAAATGGGAATTTGAAGAAATGTAGACATATTTATTGACCAAGGAGTAACCAAAGTTCAATATATTAGTATAATAGTCAAAGTATAGCTTTGAACCCATTTATAATGGATTCTAACCAATATATAATCCAAACTATAGTTTTGACACTTTGGGAAGCAAATCGTCCCATTTTGGTGCAAATGGGAATTTGAAGAAATGTAGACATAATTGGTGACCAAGGACTAACCAATGTTCAATATATTAGTATAATAGTCAAAGTATAGCTTTGAACCCATTTATAATGGATTCTAACCAATATATAGTCCAAACTATAGTTTTAAAACTTTGGGAAGAAAATCTTACCGTTATGGTACAAATAAAAATTTGAAGAAATTTATACAAAATTAGCTCACCAATGAGTAACCAAAGTTCAATATACTAGTAAAATAGTCTAAATATAGCTTTGAACCCCTTTAGAATAGATTCTAATGAATATATAGTCCTAACTATAGTTTTGAAACTTTGGAAAGAAAATCGTCCCGCTTTGGTACAAATGAGAATTTGAAGAAATTTATACAAAATTGGCTCACCAATGAGTAACCAAAGTTCAATATATTAGTATAATAGTCAAAGTATAGCTTTGAACCCATTTATAATGGATTCTAACCAATATATAGTCCAAACTATAGTTTTGAAACTTTGGGAAGAAAATCGTCCCGTTTTAGTGCAAATGGGAATTTGAAGAAACGTAGACATAAATGGTGACCAGGGAGTAACCAAAGTTCAATATATTAGTATAATAGTCTACATATAGCTTTGAACCCCTTTAGAATGGATTCTAACCAATATATAGTCCAAACTATAGTTTTGACACTTTGGGAAGCAAATCGTCCCATTTTGGTGCAAATGGGAATTTGAAGAAATGTAGACATAATTGGTGACCAAGGACTAACCAAAATTCAATATATTAGTATAATAGTCAAAGTATAGCTTTGAACCCATTTATAATGGATTCTAACCAATATATAGTCCAAACTATAGTTTTAAAACTTTGGGAAGAAAATCTTCCCGTTATGGTACAAATAAAAATTTGAAGAAATTTATACAAAATTGGCTCACCAATGAGTAACCAAAGTTCAATATACTAGTATAATTGTCTAAATATTGCTTTGAACCCCTTTAGAATGGATTGTAACAAATATATAGTCCTAACTATAGTTTTGAAACTTTGGGAAGAAAATCGTCCCGTTTTAGTGCAAATGGGAATTTGAAGAAATTTACACATAATTGGTGACCAAGGAGTAACCAAAGTTCAATATATTAGTATAATAGTCAAAGTATAGCTTTGAACCCATTTATAATGGATTCTAACCAATATATAGTCCAAACTATAGTTTTGAAACTTTGGGAAGAAAATCTTCCCGTTATGGTACAAATGAGAATTTGAAGAAATTTATACAAAATTGGCTCACCAATGAGTATCCAAAGTTCAATAAACTAGTATAATTGTCTAAATATAGCTTTGAACCCCTTTAGAATGGATTGTAACGAATATATAGTCCTAACTATAGTTTTGAAACATTGGGAAGAAAATCGTCCTGTTTTAGTGCAAATGGGTATTTGAAGAAATGTAGACATAAATGGTGACCAAGAAGTAACCAAAGTTCAATATATTAGTATAATAGTCTACATATAGCTTTGAACCCATTTAGAATGGATTCTAACCAATATATAGTCCAAACTATAGTTTTGAAACTTTGGGAAGCAAATCTTCCGTTATGGTACAAATGAAAATATGAAGAAATTTATACAAAATTAGCTCACCAATGAGTAACCAAAGTTCAATATACTAGTAAAATAGTCTAAATATAGCTTTGAACCCCTTTAGAATAGATTCTAATGAATATATAGTCCTAACTATAGTTTTGAAACTTTGGGAAGAAAATCGTCCCTTTTAGTGCAAATGGGAATTTGACGAAATGTAGACATAATTGGTGACCAAGGAGGAACCAAAGTTCAATATATTAGTATAATTGTCAAAGTATAGCTTTCAACCCATTTATAATGGATTGTAACCAATATATAGTCCAAACTATAGTTTTGAAACTTTGGGAAGCAATTCTTCCCGTTATGGTACAAATGAGAATTTGAAGAAATTTATACAAAATTGGCTCACCAATGAGTAACCAAAGTTCAATATACTAGTATAATAGTCTAAATATAGCTTTGAACCCCTTTAGAATGGATTGTAACGAATATATAGTCCTAACTATAGTTTTGAAACATTGGGAAGAAAATCGTCCCGTTTTAGTGCAAATGGTTATTTGAAGAAATGTAGACATAAATGGTGACCAAGGAGTAACCAAAGTTCAATATATTAGTATAATAGTCTACATATAGCTTTGAACCCATTTAGAAAGGATTCTAACCAATATATAGTCCAAACTATAGTTTTGAAACTTTGGGAAGCAAATCGTACCGTTTTGGTGCAAATGGGAATTTGAAGAAATGTAGACATAATTGGTGACCAAGGAGTAACCAAAGTTCAATATATTAGTATAATAGTCAAAGTATAGCTTTGACCCCATTTATATTGGATTCTAACCAATATATAGTCCAAACTATAGTTTTAAAACTTTGGGAAGAAAATCTTCCTGTTATGGTACAAATAAAAATTTGAAGAAATTTATACAAAATTGGCTCACCAATGAGTAACCAAAGTTCAATATACTAGTATAATACTCTAAATATAGCTTTGAACCCCTTTAGAATGGATTGTAACGAATATATAGTCCTAACTATAGTTTTGAAACTTTGGGAAGAAAATCATCCCTTTTAGTGCAAATGAGAATTTAAAGAAATGTAGACATAATTGGTGAACAAGGAGGAACCAAAGTTCAATATATTAGTATAATAGTCTACATATAGCTTTGAACCCCTTTAGAATGGATTCTAACCAATATATAGTCCAAACTATAGTTTTGACACTTTGGGAAGCAAATCGTCCCATTTTGGTGCAAATGGGAATTTGAAGAAATGTAGACATAATTGGTGACCAAGGACTAACCAAAGTTCAATATATTAGTATAATAGTCAAAGTATAGCTTTGAACCCATTTATAATGGATTCTAACCAATATATAGTCCAAACTATAGTTTTAATACTTTGGGAAGAAAATCTTCCCGTTATGGTACAAATAAAAATTTGAAGAAATTTATACAAAATTGGCTCACCAATGAGTAACCAAAGTTCAATATACTAGTATAATTGTCTAAATATAGCTTTGAACCCCTTTAGAATGGATTGTAACAAATATATAGTCCTAACTATAGTTTTGAAACTTTGGGAAGAAAATCGTCCCGTTTTAGTGCAAATGGGAATTTGAAGAAATTTACACATAATTGGTGACCAAGGAGTAACCAAAGTTCAATATATTAGTATAATAGTCAAAGTATAGCTTTGAACCCATTTATAATGGATTCTAACCAATATATAGTCCAAACTATAGTTTTGAAACTTTGGGAAGAAAATCTTCCCGTTATGGTACCAATGAGAATTTGAAGAAATTTATACAAAATTGGCTCACCAATGAGTAACCAAAGTTCAATATACTACTATAATAGTCTAAATATAGCTTTGAACCCCTTTAGAATGGATTGTAACGAATATATAGTCCTAACTATAGTTTTGAAACTTTGGGAAGAAAATCGTCCCTTTTAGTGCCAATGGGAATTTGACAAAATGTAGACATAATTGGTGACCAAGGAGGAACCAAAGTTCAATATATTAGTATAATAGTCAAAGTATAGCTTTGAACCCATTTATAATGGATTCTAACCAATATATAGTCCAAACTATAGTTTTGAAACTTTGGGAAGCAATTCTTCCCGTTATGGTACAAATTAGAATTTGAAGAAATTTATACAAAATTGGCTCACCAATGAGTAACCAAAGTTCAATATACTAGTATAATAGTCTAAATATAGCTTTGAACCCCTTTAGAATGGATTGTAACGAATATATAGTCCTAACTATAGTTTTGAAACATTGGGAAGAAAATCGTCCCGTTTTAGTGCAAATGGGTATTTGAAGAAATGTAAACATAAATGGTGACCAAGGAGTAACCAAAGTTCAATATATTAGTATAATAGTCTACATATAGCTTTGAACCCATTTAGAATGGATTCTAACCAATATATAGTCCAAACTATAGTTTTGAAACTTTGGGAAGCAAATCGTACCGTTTTGGTGCAAATGGGAATTTGAAGAAATGTAGACATAATTGGTGACCAAGGAGTAACCAAAGTTCAATATATTATTATAATAGTCAAAGTATAGCTTTGAAACCATTTATATTGGATTCTAACCAATATATAGTCCAAACTATAGTTTTAAAACTTTGGGAAGAAAATCTTCCTGTTATGGTACAAATAAAAATTTGAAGAAATTTATACAAAATTGGCTCACCAATGAGTAACTAAAGTTCAATATACTAGTATAATACTCTAAATATAGCTTTGAACCCCTTTAGAATGGATTGTAACGAATATATAGTCCTAACTATAGTTTTGAAACTTTGGGAAGAAAATCGTCCCTTTTAGTGCAAATGAGAATTTAAAGAAATGTAGACATAATTGGTGACCAAGGAGGAACCAAAGTTCAATATATTAGTATAATGGTCAAAGTATAGCTTTGAACCCATTATAATGGATTCTAACCAATATATAGTCCAAACTATAGTTTTGAAACTTTGGGAAGCAATTCTTCCCGTTATGGTACAAATGAGAATTTGAAGAAATTTATACAAAATTGGCTCACCAATGAGTAACCAAAGTTCAATATACTAGTATAATAGTCTAAATATAGCTTTGAACCCCTTTAGAATGGATTGTAACGAATATATAGTCCTAACTATAGTTTTGAAACTTTGGGAAGAAAATCGTCCCGTTTTATTGCAAATGGGAATTTGAAGAAATGTAGACATATTTATTGACCAAGGAGTAACCAAAGTTCAATATATTAGTATAATAGTCAAAGTATAGCTTTGAACCCATTTATAATGGATTCTAACCAATATATAATCCAAACTATAGTTTTGACACTTTGGGAAGCAAATCGTCCCATTTTGGTGCAAATGGGAATTTGAAGAAATGTAGACATAATTGGTGACCAAGGACTAACCAATGTTCAATATATTAGTATAATAGTCATAGTATAGCTTTGAACCCATTTATAATGGATTCTAACCAATATATAGTCCAAACTATAGTTTTGAAACTTTGGGAAGAAAATCTTCCCGTTATGGTACAAATAAAAATTTGAAGAAATTTATACAAAATTGGCTCACCAATGAGTAACCAAAGTTCAATATACTAGTATAATTGTCTAAATATAGCTTTGAACCCCTTTAGAATGGATTGTAACAAATATATAGTCCTAACTATAGTTTTGAAACTTTGGGAAGAAAATCGTCCCGTTTTAGTGCAAATGGGAATTTGAAGAAATTTACACATAATTGGTGACCAAGGAGTAACCAAAGTTCAATATATTAGTATAATAGTCAAAGTATAGCTTTGAACCCATTTATAATGGATTCTAACCAATATATAGTCCAAACTATAGTTTTGAAACTTTGGGAAGAAAATCTTCCCGTTATGGTACCAATGAGAATTTGAAGAAATTTATACAAAATTGGCTCACCAATGAGTAACCAAAGTTCAATATACTACTATAATAGTCTAAATATAGCTTTGAACCCCTTTAGAATGGATTGTAACAAATATATAGTCCTAACTATAGTTTTGAAACTTTGGGAAGAAAATCGTCCCGTTTTAGTGCAAATGGGAATTTGAAGAAATTTACACATAATTGGTGACCAAGGAGTAACCAAAGTTCAATATATTAGTATAATAGTCAAAGTATAGCTTTGAACCCATTTATAATGGATTCTAACCAATATATAGTCCAAACTATAGTTTTGAAACTTTGGGAAGCAATTCTTCCCGTTATGGTACAAATTAGAATTTGAAGAAATTTATACAAAATTGGCTCACCAATGAGTAACCAAAGTTCAATATACTAGTATAATAGTCTAAATATAGCTTTGAACCCCTTTAGAATGGATTGTAACGAATATATAGTCCTAACTATAGTTTTGAAACTTTGGGAAGAAAATCGTCCCGTTTTAGTGCAAATGGGAATTTGAAGAAATGTAGACATAATTATTGACCAAGGAGTAACCAAAGTTCAATATATTAGTATAATAGTCAAAGTATAGCTTTGAACCCATTTATAATGGATTCTAACCAATATATATTCCAAACTATAGTTTTGAAACTTTGGGAAGAAATTCTTCCCGTTATGGTACAAATGAGAATTTGAAGAAATTTATACAAAATTGGCTCACCAATGAGTAACCAAAGTTCAATATACTACTATAATAGTCTAAATATAGCTTTGAACCCCTTTAGAATGGATTGTAACGAATATATAGTCCTAACTATAGTTTTGAAACTTTGGGAAGAAAATCGTCCCTTTTAGTGCAAATGGGAATTTGACAAAATGTAGACATAATTGGTGACCAAGGAGGAACCAAAGTTCAATATATTAGTATAATAGTCAAAGTATAGCTTTGAACCCATTTATAATGGATTATAACCAATATATAGTTTAAACTATAGTTTTGAAACTTTGGGAAGCAATTCTTCCCGTTATGGTACAAATTAGAATTTGAAGAAATTTATACAAAATTGGCTCACCAATGAGTAACCAAAGTTCAATATACTAGTATAATACTCTAAATATAGCTTTGAACCCCTTTAGAATGGATTGTAACGAATATATAGTCCTAACTATAGTTTTGAAACTTTGGGAAGAAAATCGTCCCTTTTAGTGCAAATGGGAATTTGACAAAATGTAGACATAATTGGTGACCAAGGAGGAACCAAAGTTCAATATATTAGTATAATAGTCAAAGTATAGCTTTGAACCCATTTATAATGGATTCTAACCAATATATAGTCCAAACTATAGTTTTGAAACTTTGGGAAGCAATTCTTCCCGTTATGGTACAAATTAGAATTTGAAGAAATTTATACAAAATTGGCTCACCAATGAGTAACCAAAGTTCAATATACTAGTATAATAGTCTAAATATAGCTTTGAACCCCTTTAGAATGGATTGTAACGAATATATAGTCCTAACTATAGTTTTGAAGCATTGGGAAGAAAATCGTCCCGTTTTAGTGCAAATGGGTATTTGAAGAAATGTAAACTTAAATGGTGACCAAGGAGTAACCAAAGTTCAATATATTAGTATAATAGTCTACATATAGCTTTGAACCCATTTAGAATGGATTCTAACCAATATATAGTCCAAACTATAGTTTTGAAACTTTGGGAAGCAAATCGTACCGTTTTGGTGCAAATGGGAATTTGAAGAAATGTAGACATAATTGGTGACCAAGGAGTAACCAAAGTTCAATATATTATTATAATAGTCAAAGTATAGCTTTGAACCCATTTATATTGGATTCTAACCAATATATAGTCCAAACTATAGTTTTAAAACTTTGGGAAGAAAATCTTCCTGTTATGGTACAAATAAAAATTTGAAGAAATTTATACAAAATTGGCTCACCAATGAGTAACCAAAGTTCAATATACTAGTATAATACTCTAAATATAGCTTTGAACCCCTTTAGAATGGATTGTAACGAATATATAGTCCTAACTATAGTTTTGAAACTTTGGGAAGAAAATCGTCCCTTTTAGTGCAAATGAGAATTTAAAGAAATGTAGACATAATTGGTGACCAAGGAGGAACCAAAGTTCAATATATTAGTATAATGGTCAAAGTATAGCTTTGAACCCATTATAATGGATTCTAACCAATATATAGTCCAAACTATAGTTTTGAAACTTGTGGAAGCAATTCTTCCCGTTATGGTACAAATGAGAATTTGAAGAAATTTATACAAAATTGGCTCATCAATGAGTAACCAAAGTTCAATATACTAGTATAATAGTCTAAATATAGCTTTGAACCCCTTTAGAATGGATTGTAACGAATATATAGTCCTAACTATAGTTTTGAAACTTTGGGAAGAAAATCGTCCCGTTTTATTGCAAATGGGAATTTGAAGAAATGTAGACATATTTATTGACCAAGGAGTAACCAAAGTTCAATATATTAGTATAATAGTCAAAGTATAGCTTTGAACCCATTTATAATGGATTCTAACCAATATATAATCCAAACTATAGTTTTGACACTTTGGGAAGCAAATCGTCCCATTTTGGTGCAAATGGGAATTTGAAGAAATGTAGACATAATTGGTGACCAAGGACTAACCAATGTTCAATATATTAGTATAATAGTCAAAGTATAGCTTTGAACCCATTTATAATGGATTATAACCAATATATAGTTTAAACTATAGTTTTGAAACTTTGGGAAGCAATTCTTCCCGTTATGGTACAAATTAGAATTTGAAGAAATTTATACAAAATTGGCTCACCAATGAGTAACCAAAGTTCAATATACTAGTATAATACTCTAAATATAGCTTTGAACCCCTTTAGAATGGATTGTAACGAATATATAGTCCTAACTATAGTTTTGAAACTTTGGGAAGAAAATCGTCCCTTTTAGTGCAAATGGGAATTTGACAAAATGTAGACATAATTGGTGACCAAGGAGGAACCAAAGTTCAATATATTAGTATAATAGTCAAAGTATAGCTTTGAACCCATTTATAATGGATTCTAACCAATATATAGTCCAAACTATAGTTTTGAAACTTTGGGAAGCAATTCTTCCCGTTATGGTACAAATTAGAATTTGAAGAAATTTATACAAAATTGGCTCACCAATGAGTAACCAAAGTTCAATATACTAGTATAATAGTCTAAATATAGCTTTGAACCCCTTTAGAATGGATTGTAACGAATATATAGTCCTAACTATAGTTTTGAAGCATTGGGAAGAAAATCGTCCCGTTTTAGTGCAAATGGGTATTTGAAGAAATGTAAACTTAAATGGTGACCAAGGAGTAACCAAAGTTCAATATATTAGTATAATAGTCTACATATAGCTTTGAACCCATTTAGAATGGATTCTAACCAATATATAGTCCAAACTATAGTTTTGAAACTTTGGGAAGCAAATCGTACCGTTTTGGTGCAAATGGGAATTTGAAGAAATGTAGACATAATTGGTGACCAAGGAGTAACCAAAGTTCAATATATTATTATAATAGTCAAAGTATAGCTTTGAACCCATTTATATTGGATTCTAACCAATATATAGTCCAAACTATAGTTTTAAAACTTTGGGAAGAAAATCTTCCTGTTATGGTACAAATAAAAATTTGAAGAAATTTATACAAAATTGGCTCACCAATGAGTAACCAAAGTTCAATATACTAGTATAATACTCTAAATATAGCTTTGAACCCCTTTAGAATGGATTGTAACGAATATATAGTCCTAACTATAGTTTTGAAACTTTGGGAAGAAAATCGTCCCTTTTAGTGCAAATGAGAATTTAAAGAAATGTAGACATAATTGGTGACCAAGGAGGAACCAAAGTTCAATATATTAGTATAATGGTCAAAGTATAGCTTTGAACCCATTATAATGGATTCTAACCAATATATAGTCCAAACTATAGTTTTGAAACTTGTGGAAGCAATTCTTCCCGTTATGGTACAAATGAGAATTTGAAGAAATTTATACAAAATTGGCTCACCAATGAGTAACCAAAGTTCAATATACTAGTATAATAGTCTAAATATAGCTTTGAACCCCTTTAGAATGGATTGTAACGAATATATAGTCCTAACTATAGTTTTGAAACTTTGGGAAGAAAATCGTCCCGTTTTATTGCAAATGGGAATTTGAAGAAATGTAGACATATTTATTGACCAAGGAGTAACCAAAGTTCAATATATTAGTATAATAGTCAAAGTATAGCTTTGAACCCATTTATAATGGATTCTAACCAATATATAATCCAAACTATAGTTTTGACACTTTGGGAAGCAAATCGTCCCATTTTGGTGCAAATGGGAATTTGAAGAAATGTAGACATAATTGGTGACCAAGGACTAACCAATGTTCAATATATTAGTATAATAGTCAAAGTATAGCTTTGAACCCATTTATAATGGATTCTAACCAATATATAGTCCAAACTATAGTTTTAAAACTTTGGGAAGAAAATCTTACCGTTATGGTACAAATAAAAATTTGAAGAAATTTATACAAAATTAGCTCACCAATGAGTAACCAAAGTTCAATATACTAGTAAAATAGTCTAAATATAGCTTTGAACCCCTTTAGAATAGATTCTAATGAATATATAGTCCTAACTATAGTTTTGAAACTTTGGAAAGAAAATCGTCCCGCTTTGGTACAAATGAGAATTTGAAGAAATTTATACAAAATTGGCTCACCAATGAGTAACCAAAGTTCAATATATTAGTATAATAGTCAAAGTATAGCTTTGAACCCATTTATAATGGATTCTAACCAATATATAGTCCAAACTATAGTTTTGAAACTTTGGGAAGAAAATCTTCCCGTTATAGTACAAATGAGAATTTGAAGAAATTTATACAAAATTGGCTCACCAATGAGTAACCAAAGTTCAATATACTAGTATAATAGTCTAAATATAGCTTTGAACCCCTTTAGAATGGATTGTAACGAATATATAGTCCTAACTATAGTTTTGAAACTTTGGGAAGAAAATCGTCCCGTTTTAGTGCAAATGGGAATTTGAAGAAACGTAGACATAAATGGTGACCAGGGAGTAACCAAAGTTCAATATATTAGTATAATAGTCTACATATAGCTTTGAACCCCTTTAGAATGGATTCTAACCAATATATAGTCCAAACTATAGTTTTGACACTTTGGGAAGCAAATCGTCCCATTTTGGTGCAAATGGGAATTTGAAGAAATGTAGACATAATTGGTGACCAAGGACTAACCAAAATTCAATATATTAGTATAATAGTCAAAGTATAGCTTTGAACCCATTTATAATGGATTCTAACCAATATATAGTCCAAACTATAGTTTTAAAACTTTGGGAAGAAAATCTTCCCGTTATGGTACAAATAAAAATTTGAAGAAATTTATACAAAATTGGCTCACCAATGAGTAACCAAAGTTCAATATACTAGTATAATTGTCTAAATATTGCTTTGAACCCCTTTAGAATGGATTGTAACAAATATATAGTCCTAACTATAGTTTTGAAACTTTGGGAAGAAAATCGTCCCGTTTTAGTGCAAATGGGAATTTGAAGAAATTTACACATAATTGGTGACCAAGGAGTAACCAAAGTTCAATATATTAGTATAATAGTCAAAGTATAGCTTTGAACCCATTTATAATGGATTCTAACCAATATATAGTCCAAACTATAGTTTTGAAACTTTGGGAAGAAAATCTTCCCGTTATGGTACAAATGAGAATTTGAAGAAATTTATACAAAATTGGCTCACCAATGAGTATCCAAAGTTCAATAAACTAGTATAATTGTCTAAATATAGCTTTGAACCCCTTTAGAATGGATTGTAACGAATATATAGTCCTAACTATAGTTTTGAAACATTGGGAAGAAAATCGTCCTGTTTTAGTGCAAATGGGTATTTGAAGAAATGTAGACATAAATGGTGACCAAGAAGTAACCAAAGTTCAATATATTAGTATAATAGTCTACATATAGCTTTGAACCCATTTAGAATGGATTCTAACCAATATATAGTCCAAACTATAGTTTTGAAACTTTGGGAAGCAAATCTTCCGTTATGGTACAAATGAAAATATGAAGAAATTTATACAAAATTAGCTCACCAATGAGTAACCAAAGTTCAATATACTAGTAAAATAGTCTAAATATAGCTTTGAACCCCTTTAGAATAGATTCTAATGAATATATAGTCCTAACTATAGTTTTGAAACTTTGGGAAGAAAATCGTCCCTTTTAGTGCAAATGGGAATTTGACGAAATGTAGACATAATTGGTGACCAAGGAGGAACCAAAGTTCAATATATTAGTATAATTGTCAAAGTATAGCTTTCAACCCATTTATAATGGATTGTAACCAATATATAGTCCAAACTATAGTTTTGAAACTTTGGGAAGCAATTCTTCCCGTTATGGTACAAATGAGAATTTGAAGAAATTTATACAAAATTGGCTCACCAATGAGTAACCAAAGTTCAATATACTAGTATAATAGTCTAAATATAGCTTTGAACCCCTTTAGAATGGATTGTAACGAATATATAGTCCTAACTATAGTTTTGAAACATTGGGAAGAAAATCGTCCCGTTTTAGTGCAAATGGTTATTTGAAGAAATGTAGACATAAATGGTGACCAAGGAGTAACCAAAGTTCAATATATTAGTATAATAGTCTACATATAGCTTTGAACCCATTTAGAAAGGATTCTAACCAATATATAGTCCAAACTATAGTTTTGAAACTTTGGGAAGCAAATCGTACCGTTTTGGTGCAAATGGGAATTTGAAGAAATGTAGACATAATTGGTGACCAAGGAGTAACCAAAGTTCAATATATTAGTATAATAGTCAAAGTATAGCTTTGACCCCATTTATATTGGATTCTAACCAATATATAGTCCAAACTATAGTTTTAAAACTTTGGGAAGAAAATCTTCCTGTTATGGTACAAATAAAAATTTGAAGAAATTTATACAAAATTGGCTCACCAATGAGTAACCAAAGTTCAATATACTAGTATAATACTCTAAATATAGCTTTGAACCCCTTTAGAATGGATTGTAACGAATATATAGTCCTAACTATAGTTTTGAAACTTTGGGAAGAAAATCATCCCTTTTAGTGCAAATGAGAATTTAAAGAAATGTAGACATAATTGGTGAACAAGGAGGAACCAAAGTTCAATATATTAGTATAATAGTCTACATATAGCTTTGAACCCCTTTAGAATGGATTCTAACCAATATATAGTCCAAACTATAGTTTTGACACTTTGGGAAGCAAATCGTCCCATTTTGGTGCAAATGGGAATTTGAAGAAATGTAGACATAATTGGTGACCAAGGACTAACCAAAGTTCAATATATTAGTATAATAGTCAAAGTATAGCTTTGAACCCATTTATAATGGATTCTAACCAATATATAGTCCAAACTATAGTTTTAATACTTTGGGAAGAAAATCTTCCCGTTATGGTACAAATAAAAATTTGAAGAAATTTATACAAAATTGGCTCACCAATGAGTAACCAAAGTTCAATATACTAGTATAATTGTCTAAATATAGCTTTGAACCCCTTTAGAATGGATTGTAACAAATATATAGTCCTAACTATAGTTTTGAAACTTTGGGAAGAAAATCGTCCCGTTTTAGTGCAAATGGGAATTTGAAGAAATTTACACATAATTGGTGACCAAGGAGTAACCAAAGTTCAATATATTAGTATAATAGTCAAAGTATAGCTTTGAACCCATTTATAATGGATTCTAACCAATATATAGTCCAAACTATAGTTTTGAAACTTTGGGAAGAAAATCTTCCCGTTATGGTACCAATGAGAATTTGAAGAAATTTATACAAAATTGGCTCACCAATGAGTAACCAAAGTTCAATATACTACTATAATAGTCTAAATATAGCTTTGAACCCCTTTAGAATGGATTGTAACGAATATATAGTCCTAACTATAGTTTTGAAACTTTGGGAAGAAAATCGTCCCTTTTAGTGCCAATGGGAATTTGACAAAATGTAGACATAATTGGTGACCAAGGAGGAACCAAAGTTCAATATATTAGTATAATAGTCAAAGTATAGCTTTGAACCCATTTATAATGGATTCTAACCAATATATAGTCCAAACTATAGTTTTGAAACTTTGGGAAGCAATTCTTCCCGTTATGGTACAAATTAGAATTTGAAGAAATTTATACAAAATTGGCTCACCAATGAGTAACCAAAGTTCAATATACTAGTATAATAGTCTAAATATAGCTTTGAACCCCTTTAGAATGGATTGTAACGAATATATAGTCCTAACTATAGTTTTGAAACATTGGGAAGAAAATCGTCCCGTTTTAGTGCAAATGGGTATTTGAAGAAATGTAAACATAAATGGTGACCAAGGAGTAACCAAAGTTCAATATATTAGTATAATAGTCTACATATAGCTTTGAACCCATTTAGAATGGATTCTAACCAATATATAGTCCAAACTATAGTTTTGAAACTTTGGGAAGCAAATCGTACCGTTTTGGTGCAAATGGGAATTTGAAGAAATGTAGACATAATTGGTGACCAAGGAGTAACCAAAGTTCAATATATTATTATAATAGTCAAAGTATAGCTTTGAAACCATTTATATTGGATTCTAACCAATATATAGTCCAAACTATAGTTTTAAAACTTTGGGAAGAAAATCTTCCTGTTATGGTACAAATAAAAATTTGAAGAAATTTATACAAAATTGGCTCACCAATGAGTAACTAAAGTTCAATATACTAGTATAATACTCTAAATATAGCTTTGAACCCCTTTAGAATGGATTGTAACGAATATATAGTCCTAACTATAGTTTTGAAACTTTGGGAAGAAAATCGTCCCTTTTAGTGCAAATGAGAATTTAAAGAAATGTAGACATAATTGGTGACCAAGGAGGAACCAAAGTTCAATATATTAGTATAATGGTCAAAGTATAGCTTTGAACCCATTATAATGGATTCTAACCAATATATAGTCCAAACTATAGTTTTGAAACTTTGGGAAGCAATTCTTCCCGTTATGGTACAAATGAGAATTTGAAGAAATTTATACAAAATTGGCTCACCAATGAGTAACCAAAGTTCAATATACTAGTATAATAGTCTAAATATAGCTTTGAACCCCTTTAGAATGGATTGTAACGAATATATAGTCCTAACTATAGTTTTGAAACTTTGGGAAGAAAATCGTCCCGTTTTATTGCAAATGGGAATTTGAAGAAATGTAGACATATTTATTGACCAAGGAGTAACCAAAGTTCAATATATTAGTATAATAGTCAAAGTATAGCTTTGAACCCATTTATAATGGATTCTAACCAATATATAATCCAAACTATAGTTTTGACACTTTGGGAAGCAAATCGTCCCATTTTGGTGCAAATGGGAATTTGAAGAAATGTAGACATAATTGGTGACCAAGGACTAACCAATGTTCAATATATTAGTATAATAGTCATAGTATAGCTTTGAACCCATTTATAATGGATTCTAACCAATATATAGTCCAAACTATAGTTTTGAAACTTTGGGAAGAAAATCTTCCCGTTATGGTACAAATAAAAATTTGAAGAAATTTATACAAAATTGGCTCACCAATGAGTAACCAAAGTTCAATATACTAGTATAATTGTCTAAATATAGCTTTGAACCCCTTTAGAATGGATTGTAACAAATATATAGTCCTAACTATAGTTTTGAAACTTTGGGAAGAAAATCGTCCCGTTTTAGTGCAAATGGGAATTTGAAGAAATTTACACATAATTGGTGACCAAGGAGTAACCAAAGTTCAATATATTAGTATAATAGTCAAAGTATAGCTTTGAACCCATTTATAATGGATTCTAACCAATATATAGTCCAAACTATAGTTTTGAAACTTTGGGAAGAAAATCTTCCCGTTATGGTACCAATGAGAATTTGAAGAAATTTATACAAAATTGGCTCACCAATGAGTAACCAAAGTTCAATATACTACTATAATAGTCTAAATATAGCTTTGAACCCCTTTAGAATGGATTGTAACGAATATATAGTCCTAACTATAGTTTTGAAACTTTGGGAAGAAAATCGTCCCTTTTAGTGCCAATGGGAATTTGACAAAATGTAGACATAATTGGTGACCAAGGAGGAACCAAAGTTCAATATATTAGTATAATAGTCAAAGTATAGCTTTGAACCCATTTATAATGGATTCTAACCAATATATAGTCCAAACTATAGTTTTGAAACTTTGGGAAGCAATTCTTCCCGTTATGGTACAAATTAGAATTTGAAGAAATTTATACAAAATTGGCTCACCAATGAGTAACCAAAGTTCAATATACTAGTATAATTGTCTAAATATAGCTTTGAACCCCTTTAGAATGGATTGTAACAAATATATAGTCCTAACTATAGTTTTGAAACTTTGGGAAGAAAATCGTCCCGTTTTAGTGCAAATGGGAATTTGAAGAAATTTACACATAATTGGTGACCAAGGAGTAACCAAAGTTCAATATATTAGTATAATAGTCAAAGTATAGCTTTGAACCCATTTATAATGGATTCTAACCAATATATAGTCCAAACTATAGTTTTGAAACTTTGGGAAGAAAATCTTCCCGTTATGGTACCAATGAGAATTTGAAGAAATTTATACAAAATTGGCTCACCAATGAGTAACCAAAGTTCAATATACTACTATAATAGTCTAAATATAGCTTTGAACCCCTTTAGAATGGATTGTAACGAATATATAGTCCTAACTATAGTTTTGAAACTTTGGGAAGAAAATCGTCCCTTTTAGTGCCAATGGGAATTTGACAAAATGTAGACATAATTGGTGACCAAGGAGGAACCAAAGTTCAATATATTAGTATAATAGTCAAAGTATAGCTTTGAACCCATTTATAATGGATTCTAACCAATATATAGTCCAAACTATAGTTTTGAAACTTTGGGAAGCAATTCTTCCCGTTATGGTACAAATTAGAATTTGAAGAAATTTATACAAAATTGGCTCACCAATGAGTAACCAAAGTTCAATATACTAGTATAATAGTCTAAATATAGCTTTGAACCCCTTTAGAATGGATTGTAACGAATATATAGTCCTAACTATAGTTTTGAAACATTGGGAAGAAAATCGTCCCGTTTTAGTGCAAATGGGTATTTGAAGAAATGTAAACATAAATGGTGACCAAGGAGTAACCAAAGTTCAATATATTAGTATAATAGTCTACATATAGCTTTGAACCCATTTAGAATGGATTCTAACCAATATATAGTCCAAACTATAGTTTTGAAACTTTGGGAAGCAAATCGTACCGTTTTGGTGCAAATGGGAATTTGAAGAAATGTAGACATAATTGGTGACCAAGGAGTAACCAAAGTTCAATATATTATTATAATAGTCAAAGTATAGCTTTGAACCCATTTATATTGGATTCTAACCAATATATAGTCCAAACTATAGTTTTAAAACTTTGGGAAGAAAATCTTCCTGTTATGGTACAAATTAGAATTTGAAGAAATTTATACAAAATTGGCTCACCAATGAGTAACCAAAGTTCAATATACTAGTATAATAGTCTAAATATAGCTTTGAACCCCTTTAGAATGGATTGTAACGAATATATAGTCCTAACTATAGTTTTGAAACTTTGGGAAGAAAATCGTCCCGTTTTATTGCAAATGGGAATTTGAAGAAATGTAGACATATTTATTGACCAAGGAGTAACCAAAGTTCAATATATTAGTATAATGGTCAAAGTATAGCTTTGAACCCATTATAATGGATTCTAACCAATATATAGTCCAAACTATAGTTTTGAAACTTTGGGAAGCAATTCTTCCCGTTATGGTACAAATTAGAATTTGAAGAAATTTATACAAAATTGGCTCACCAATGAGTAACTAAAGTTCAATATACTAGTATAATACTCTAAATATAGCTTTGAACCCCTTTAGAATGGATTGTAACGAATATATAGTCCTAACTATAGTTTTGAAACTTTGGGAAGAAAATCGTCCCTTTTAGTGCAAATGAGAATTTAAAGAAATGTAGACATAATTGGTGACCAAGGAGGAACCAAAGTTCAATATATTAGTATAATGGTCAAAGTATAGCTTTGAACCCATTATAATGGATTCTAACCAATATATAGTCCAAACTATAGTTTTGAAACTTTGGGAAGCAATTCTTCCCGTTATGGTACAAATGAGAATTTGAAGAAATTTATACAAAATTGGCTCACCAATGAGTAACCAAAGTTCAATATACTAGTATAATAGTCTAAATATAGCTTTGAACCCCTTTAGAATGGATTGTAACGAATATATAGTCCTAACTATAGTTTTGAAACTTTGGGAAGAAAATCGTCCCGTTTTATTGCAAATGGGAATTTGAAGAAATGTAGACATATTTATTGACCAAGGAGTAACCAAAGTTCAATATATTAGTATAATAGTCAAAGTATAGCTTTGAACCCATTTATAATGGATTCTAACCAATATATAATCCAAACTATAGTTTTGACACTTTGGGAAGCAAATCGTCCCATTTTGGTGCAAATGGGAATTTGAAGAAATGTAGACATAATTGGTGACCAAGGACTAACCAATGTTCAATATATTAGTATAATAGTCATAGTATAGCTTTGAACCCATTTATAATGGATTCTAACCAATATATAGTCCAAACTATAGTTTTGAAACTTTGGGAAGAAAATCTTACCGTTATGGTACAAATAAAAATTTGAAGAAATTTATACAAAATTAGCTCACCAATGAGTAACCAAAGTTCAATATACTAGTAAAATAGTCTAAATATAGCTTTGAACCCCTTTAGAATAGATTCTAATGAATATATAGTCCTAACTATAGTTTTGAAACTTTGGAAAGAAAATCGTCCCGCTTTGGTACAAATGAGAATTTGAAGAAATTTATACAAAATTGGCTCACCAATGAGTAACCAAAGTTCAATATATTAGTATAATAGTCAAAGTATAGCTTTGAACCCATTTATAATGGATTCTAACCAATATATAGTCCAAACTATAGTTTTGAAACTTTGGGAAGAAAATCTTCCCGTTATAGTACAAATGAGAATTTGAAGAAATTTATACAAAATTGGCTCACCAATGAGTAACCAAAGTTCAATATACTAGTATAATAGTCTAAATATAGCTTTGAACCCCTTTAGAATGGATTGTAACGAATATATAGTCCTAACTATAGTTTTGAAACTTTGGGAAGAAAATCGTCCCGTTTTAGTGCAAATGGGAATTTGAAGAAACGTAGACATAAATGGTGACCAGGGAGTAACCACAGTTCAATATATTAGTATAATAGTCTACATATAGCTTTGAACCCCTTTAGAATGGATTCTAACCAATATATAGTCCAAACTATAGTTTTGACACTTTGGGAAGCAAATCGTCCCATTTTGGTGCAAATGGGAATTTGAAGAAATGTAGACATAATTGGTGACCAAGGACTAACCAAAATTCAATATATTAGTATAATAGTCAAAGTATAGCTTTGAACCCATTTATAATGGATTCTAACCAATATATAGTCCAAACTATAGTTTTAAAACTTTGGGAAGAAAATCTTCCCGTTATGGTACAAATAAAAATTTGAAGAAATTTATACAAAATTGGCTCACCAATGAGTAACCAAAGTTCAATATACTAGTATAATTGTCTAAATATTGCTTTGAACCCCTTTAGAATGGATTGTAACAAATATATAGTCCTAACTATAGTTTTGAAACTTTGGGAAGAAAATCGTCCCGTTTTAGTGCAAATGGGAATTTGAAGAAATTTACACATAATTGGTGACCAAGGAGTAACCAAAGTTCAATATATTAGTATAATAGTCAAAGTATAGCTTTGAACCCATTTATAATGGATTCTAACCAATATATAGTCCAAACTATAGTTTTGAAACTTTGGGAAGAAAATCTTCCCGTTATGGTACAAATGAGAATTTGAAGAAATTTATACAAAATTGGCTCACCAATGAGTAACCAAAGTTCAATATACTAGTATAATTGTCTAAATATAGCTTTGAACCCCTTTAGAATGGATTGTAACGAATATATAGTCCTAACTATAGTTTTGAAACATTGGGAAGAAAATCGTCCCGTTTTAGTGCAAATGGGTATTTGAAGAAATGTAGACATAAATGGTGACCAAGGAGTAACCAAAGTTCAATATATTAGTATAATAGTCTACATATAGCTTTGAACCCATTTAGAATGGATTCTAACCAATATATAGTCCAAACTATAGTTTTGAAACTTTGGGAAGCAAATCGTACCGTTTTGGTGCAAATGGGAATTTGAAGAAATGTAGACATAATTGGTGACCAAGGAGTAACCAAAGTTCAATATATTAGTATAATAGTCAAAGTATAGCTTTGAACCCATTTATATTGGATTCTAACCAATATATAGTCCAAACTATAGTTTTAAAACTTTGGGAAGAAAATCTTCCTGTTATGGTACAAATAAAAATTTGAAGAAATTTATACAAAATTGGCTCACCAATGAGTAACCAAAGTTCAATATACTAGTATAATACTCTAAATATAGCTTTGAACCCCTTTAGAATGGCTTGTAACGAATATATAGTCCTAACTATAGTTTTGAAACTTTGGGAAGAAAATCGTCCCTTTTAGTGCAAATGAGAATTTAAAGAAATGTAGACATAATTGGTGACCAAGGAGGAACCCAAGTTCAATATATTAGTATAATAGTCTACATATAGCTTTGAACCCCTTTAGAATGGATTCTAACCAATATATAGTCCAAACTATAGTTTTGACACTTTGGGAAGCAAATCGTCCCATTTTGGTGCAAATGGGAATTTGAAGAAATGTAGACATAGTTGGTGACCAAGGACTAAGCAAAGTTCAATATATTAGTATAATAGTCAAAGTATAGCTTTGAACCCATTTATAATGGATTCTAACCAATATATAGTCCAAACTATAGTTTTGAAACTTTGGGAAGCAATTCTTCCCGTTATGGTACAAATGAGAATTTGAAGAAATTTATACAAAATTGGCTCACCAATGAGTAACCAAAGTTCAATATACTAGTATAATAGTCTAAATATAGCTTTGAACCCCTTTAGAATGGATTGTAACGAATATATAGTCCTAACTATAGTTTTGAAACATTGGGAAGAAAATCGTCCCGTTTTAGTGCAAATGGGTATTTGAAGAAATGTAGACATAAATGGTGACCAAGGAGTAACCAAAGTTCAATATATTAGTATAATAGTCTACATATAGCTTTGAACCCATTTAGAAAGGATTCTAACCAATATATAGTCCAAACTATAGTTTTGAAACTTTGGGAAGAAAATCATCCCTTTTAGTGCAAATGAGAATTTAAAGAAATGTAGACATAATTGGTGACCAAGGAGGAACCAAAGTTCAATATATTAGTATAATAGTCTACATATAGCTTTGAACCCCTTTAGAATGGATTCTAACCAATATATAGTCCAAACTATAGTTTTGACACTTTGGGAAGCAAATCGTCCCATTTTGGTGCAAATGGGAATTTGAAGAAATGTAGACATAATTGGTGACCAAGGACTAACCAAAGTTCAATATATTAGTATAATAGTCAAAGTATAGCTTTGAACCCATTTATAATGGATTCTAACCAATATATAGTCCAAACTATAGTTTTAAAACTTTGGGAAGAAAATCTTCCCGTTATGGTACAAATAAAAATTTGAAGAAATTTTTACAAAATTGGCTCACCAATGAGTAACCAAAGTTCAATATACTAGTATAATTGTCTAAATATAGCTTTGAACCCCTTTAGAATGGATTGTAACAAATATATAGTCCTAACTATAGTTTTGAAACTTTGGGAAGAAAATCGTCCCGTTTTAGTGCAAATGGGAATTTGAAGAAATTTACACAAAATTGGTGACCAAGGAGTAACCAAAGTTCAATATATTAGTATAATAGTCAAAGTATAGCTTTGAACCCATTTATAATGGATTCTAACCAATATATAGTCCAAACTATAGTTTTGAAACTTTGGGAAGAAAATCTTCCCGTTATGGTACCAATGAGAATTTGAAGAAATTTATACAAAATTGGCTCACCAATGAGTAACCAAAGTTCAATATACTAGTATAATTGTCTAAATATAGCTTTGAACCCCTTTAGAATGGATTGTAACGAATATATAGTCCTAACTATAGTTTTGAAACATTGGGAAGAAAATCGTCCCGTTTTAGTGCAAATGGGTATTTGAAGAAATGTAGACATAAATGGTGACCAAGGAGTAACCAAAGTTCAATATATTAGTATAATAGTCTACATATAGCTTTAAACCCATTTAGAAAGGATTCTAACCAATATATAGTCCAAACTATAGTTTTGAAACTTTGGGAAGCAAATCGTACCGTTTTGGTGCAAATGGGAATTTGAAGAAATGTAGACATAATTGGTGACCAAGGAGTAACCAAAGTTCAATATATTAGTATAATAGTCAAAGTATAGCTTTGAACCCATTTATATTGGATTCTAACCAATATATAGTCCAAACTATAGTTTTAAAACTTTGGGAAGAAAATCTTCCTGTTATGGTACAAATAAAAATTTGAAGAAATTTATACAAAATTGGCTCACCAATGAGTAACCAAAGTTCAATATACTAGTATAATACTCTAAATATAGCTTTGAACCCCTTTAGAATGGATTGTAACGAATATATAGTCCTAACTATAGTTTTGAAACTTTGGGAAGAAAATCATCCCTTTTAGTGCAAATGAGAATTTAAAGAAATGTAGACATAATTGGTGACCAAGGAGGAACCAAAGTTCAATATATTAGTATAATAGTCTACATATAGCTTTGAACCCCTTTAGAATGGATTCTAACCAATATATAGTCCAAACTATAGTTTTGACACTTTGGGAAGCAAATCGTCCCATTTTGGTGCAAATGGGAATTTGAAGAAATGTAGACATAATTGGTGACCAAGGACTAACCAAAGTTCAATATATTAGTATAATAGTCAAAGTATAGCTTTGAACCCATTTATAATGGATTCTAACCAATATATAGTCCAAACTATAGTTTTAAAACTTTGGGAAGAAAATCTTCCCGTTATGGTACAAATAAAAATTTGAAGAAATTTATACAAAATTGGCTCACCAATGAGTAACCAAAGTTCAATATACTAGTATAATTGTCTAAATATAGCTTTGAACCCCTTTAGAATGGATTGTAACAAATATATAGTCCTAACTATAGTTTTGAAACTTTGGGAAGAAAATCGTCCCGTTTTAGTGCAAATGGGAATTTGAAGAAATTTACACAAAATTGGTGACCAAGGAGTAACCAAAGTTCAATATATTAGTATAATAGTCAAAGTATAGCTTTGAACCCATTTATAATGGATTCTAACCAATATATAGTCTAAACTATAGTTTTGAAACTTTGGGAAGAAAATCTTCCCGTTATGGTACCAATGAGAATTTGAAGAAATTTATACAAAATTGGCTCACCAATGAGTAACCAAAGTTCAATATACTAGTATAATTGTCTAAATATAGCTTTGAACCCCTTTAGAATGGATTGTAACGAATATATAGTCCTAACTATAGTTTTGAAACATTGGGAAGAAAATCGTCCCGTTTTAGTGCAAATGGGTATTTGAAGAAATGTAGACATAAATGGTGACCAAGAAGTAACCAAAGTTCAATATATTAGTATAATAGTCTACATATAGCTTTGAACCCATTTAGAATGGATTCTAACCAATATATAGTCCAAACTATAGTTTTGAAACTTTGGGAAGCAAATCTTCCGTTATGGTACAAATGAAAATATGAAGAAATTTATACAAAATTAGCTCACCAATGAGTAACCAAAGTTCAATATACTAGTAAAATAGTCTAAATATAGCTTTGAACCCCTTTAGAATAGATTCTAATGAATATATAGTCCTAACTATAGTTTTGAAACTTTGGGAAGAAAATCATCCCTTTTAGTGCAAATGAGAATTTAAAGAAATGTAGACATAATTGGTGACCAAGGAGGAACCAAAGTTCAATATACTAGTATAATACTCTAAATATAGCTTTGAACCCCTTTAGAATGGATTGTAACGAATATATAGTCCTAACTATAGTTTTGAAACTTTGGGAAGAAAATCATCCCTTTTAGTGCAAATGAGAATTTAAAGAAATGTAGACATAATTGGTGACCAAGGAGGAACCAAAGTTCAATATATTAGTATAATAGTCTACATATAGCTTTGAACCCCTTTAGAATGGATTCTAACCAATATATAGTCCAAACTATAGTTTTGACACTTTGGGAAGCAAATCGTCCCATTTTGGTGCAAATGGGAATTTGAAGAAATGTAGACATAATTGGTGACCAAGGACTAACCAAAGTTCAATATATTAGTATAATAGTCAAAGTATAGCTTTGAACCCATTTATAATGGATTCTAACCAATATATAGTCCAAACTATAGTTTTAAAACTTTGGGAAGAAAATCTTCCCGTTATGGTACAAATAAAAATTTGAAGAAATTTATACAAAATTGGCTCACCAATGAGTAACCAAAGTTCAATATACTAGTATAATTGTCTAAATATAGCTTTGAACCCCTTTAGAATGGATTGTAACAAATATATAGTCCTAACTATAGTTTTGAAACTTTGGGAAGAAAATCGTCCCGTTTTAGTGCAAATGGGAATTTGAAGAAATTTACACATAATTGGTGACCAAGGAGTAACCAAAGTTCAATATATTAGTATAATAGTCAAAGTATAGCTTTGAACCCATTTATAATGGATTCTAACCAATATATAGTCCAAACTATAGTTTTGAAACTTTGGGAAGAAAATCTTCCCGTTATGGTACAAATGAGAATTTGAAGAAATTTATACAAAATTGGCTCACCAATGAGTATCCAAAGTTCAATAAACTAGTATAATTGTCTAAATATAGCTTTGAACCCCTTTAGAATGGATTGTAACGAATATATAGTCCTAACTATAGTTTTGAAACATTGGGAAGAAAATCGTCCTGTTTTAGTGCAAATGGGTATTTGAAGAAATGTAGACATAAATGGTGACCAAGAAGTAACCAAAGTTCAATATATTAGTATAATAGTCTACATATAGCTTTGAACCCATTTAGAATGGATTCTAACCAATATATAGTCCAAACTATAGTTTTGAAACTTTGGGAAGCAAATCTTCCGTTATGGTACAAATGAAAATATGAAGAAATTTATACAAAATTAGCTCACCAATGAGTAACCAAAGTTCAATATACTAGTAAAATAGTCTAAATATAGCTTTGAACCCCTTTAGAATAGATTCTAATGAATATATAGTCCTAACTATAGTTTTGAAACTTTGGGAAGAAAATCGTCCCTTTTAGTGCAAATGGGAATTTGACGAAATGTAGACATAATTGGTGACCAAGGAGGAACCAAAGTTCAATATATTAGTATAATTGTCAAAGTATAGCTTTCAACCCATTTATAATGGATTGTAACCAATATATAGGTCAAACTATAGTTTTGAAACTTTGGGAAGCAATTCTTCCCGTTATGGTACAAATGAGAATTTGAAGAAATTTATACAAAATTGGCTCACCAATGAGTAACCAAAGTTCAATATACTAGTATAATAGTCTAAATATAGCTTTGAACCCCTTTAGAATGGATTGTAACGAATATATAGTCCTAACTATAGTTTTGAAACATTGGGAAGAAAATCGTCCCGTTTTAGTGCAAATGGTTATTTGAAGAAATGTAGACATAAATGGTGACCAAGGAGTAACCAAAGTTCAATATATTAGTATAATAGTCTACATATAGCTTTGAACCCATTTAGAAAGGATTCTAACCAATATATAGTCCAAACTATAGTTTTGAAACTTTGGGAAGCAAATCGTACCGTTTTGGTGCAAATGGGAATTTGAAGAAATGTAGACATAATTGGTGACCAAGGAGTAACCAAAGTTCAATATATTAGTATAATAGTCAAAGTATAGCTTTGACCCCATTTATATTGGATTCTAACCAATATATAGTCCAAACTATAGTTTTAAAACTTTGGGAAGAAAATCTTCCTGTTATGGTACAAATAAAAATTTGAAGAAATTTATACAAAATTGGCTCACCAATGAGTAACCAAAGTTCAATATACTAGTATAATACTCTAAATATAGCTTTG
This sequence comes from Trifolium dubium, assembly GCA_951804385.1. Taxonomy (NCBI): domain Eukaryota; kingdom Viridiplantae; phylum Streptophyta; class Magnoliopsida; order Fabales; family Fabaceae; genus Trifolium; species Trifolium dubium. The sequence goes on from OX638073.1 coordinate 17,587,795, forward strand.
AACCCCTTTAGAATGGATTGTAACGAATATATAGTCCTAACTATAGTTTTGAAACTTTGGGAAGAAAATCATCCCTTTTAGTGCAAATGAGAATTTAAAGAAATGTAGACATAATTGGTGAACAAGGAGGAACCAAAGTTCAATATATTAGTATAATAGTCTACATATAGCTTTGAACCCCTTTAGAATGGATTCTAACCAATATATAGTCCAAACTATAGTTTTGACACTTTGGGAAGCAAATCGTCCCATTTTGGTGCAAATGGGAATTTGAAGAAATGTAGACATAATTGGTGACCAAGGACTAACCAAAGTTCAATATATTAGTATAATAGTCAAAGTATAGCTTTGAACCCATTTATAATGGATTCTAACCAATATATAGTCCAAACTATAGTTTTAATACTTTGGGAAGAAAATCTTCCCGTTATGGTACAAATAAAAATTTGAAGAAATTTATACAAAATTGGCTCACCAATGAGTAACCAAAGTTCAATATACTAGTATAATTGTCTAAATATAGCTTTGAACCCCTTTAGAATGGATTGTAACAAATATATAGTCCTAACTATAGTTTTGAAACTTTGGGAAGAAAATCGTCCCGTTTTAGTGCAAATGGGAATTTGAAGAAATTTACACATAATTGGTGACCAAGGAGTAACCAAAGTTCAATATATTAGTATAATAGTCAAAGTATAGCTTTGAACCCATTTATAATGGATTCTAACCAATATATAGTCCAAACTATAGTTTTGAAACTTTGGGAAGAAAATCTTCCCGTTATGGTACCAATGAGAATTTGAAGAAATTTATACAAAATTGGCTCACCAATGAGTAACCAAAGTTCAATATACTACTATAATAGTCTAAATATAGCTTTGAACCCCTTTAGAATGGATTGTAACGAATATATAGTCCTAACTATAGTTTTGAAACTTTGGGAAGAAAATCGTCCCTTTTAGTGCCAATGGGAATTTGACAAAATGTAGACATAATTGGTGACCAAGGAGGAACCAAAGTTCAATATATTAGTATAATAGTCAAAGTATAGCTTTGAACCCATTTATAATGGATTCTAACCAATATATAGTCCAAACTATAGTTTTGAAACTTTGGGAAGCAATTCTTCCCGTTATGGTACAAATTAGAATTTGAAGAAATTTATACAAAATTGGCTCACCAATGAGTAACCAAAGTTCAATATACTAGTATAATAGTCTAAATATAGCTTTGAACCCCTTTAGAATGGATTGTAACGAATATATAGTCCTAACTATAGTTTTGAAACATTGGGAAGAAAATCGTCCCGTTTTAGTGCAAATGGGTATTTGAAGAAATGTAAACATAAATGGTGACCAAGGAGTAACCAAAGTTCAATATATTAGTATAATAGTCTACATATAGCTTTGAACCCATTTAGAATGGATTCTAACCAATATATAGTCCAAACTATAGTTTTGAAACTTTGGGAAGCAAATCGTACCGTTTTGGTGCAAATGGGAATTTGAAGAAATGTAGACATAATTGGTGACCAAGGAGTAACCAAAGTTCAATATATTATTATAATAGTCAAAGTATAGCTTTGAAACCATTTATATTGGATTCTAACCAATATATAGTCCAAACTATAGTTTTAAAACTTTGGGAAGAAAATCTTCCTGTTATGGTACAAATAAAAATTTGAAGAAATTTATACAAAATTGGCTCACCAATGAGTAACTAAAGTTCAATATACTAGTATAATACTCTAAATATAGCTTTGAACCCCTTTAGAATGGATTGTAACGAATATATAGTCCTAACTATAGTTTTGAAACTTTGGGAAGAAAATCGTCCCTTTTAGTGCAAATGAGAATTTAAAGAAATGTAGACATAATTGGTGACCAAGGAGGAACCAAAGTTCAATATATTAGTATAATAGTCAAAGTATAGCTTTGAACTCATTTATAATGGATTCTAACCAATATATAGTCCAAACTATAGTTTTAAAACTTTGGGAAGAAAATCTTCCCGTTATGGTACAAATGAGAATTTGAAGAAATTTATACAAAATTGGCTCACCAATGAGTAACCAAAGTTCAATATACTAGTATAATAGTCTAAATATAGCTTTGAACCCCTTTAGAATGGATTGTAACGAATATATAGTCCTAACTATAGTTTTGAAACTTTGGGAAGAAAATCGTCCCGTTTTATTGCAAATGGGAATTTGAAGAAATGTAGACATATTTATTGACCAAGGAGTAACCAAAGTTCAATATATTAGTATAATAGTCAAAGTATAGCTTTGAACCCATTTATAATGGATTCTAACCAATATATAATCCAAACTATAGTTTTGACACTTTGGGAAGCAAATCGTCCCATTTTGGTGCAAATGGGAATTTGAAGAAATGTAGACATAATTGGTGACCAAGGACTAACCAATGTTCAATATATTAGTATAATAGTCATAGTATAGCTTTGAACCCATTTATAATGGATTCTAACCAATATATAGTCCAAACTATAGTTTTGAAACTTTGGGAAGAAAATCTTCCCGTTATGGTACAAATGAGAATTTGAAGAAATTTATACAAAATTGGCTCACCAATGAGTAACCAAAGTTCAATATACTAGTATAATAGTCTAAATATAGCTTTGAACCCCTTTAGAATGGATTGTAACGAATATATAGTCCTAACTATAGTTTTGAAACTTTGGGAAGAAAATCGTCCCGTTTTATTGCAAATGGGAATTTGAAGAAATGTAGACATATTTATTGACCAAGGAGTAACCAAAGTTCAATATATTAGTATAATAGTCAAAGTATAGCTTTGAACCCATTTATAATGGATTCTAACCAATATATAATCCAAACTATAGTTTTGACACTTTGGGAAGCAAATCGTCCCATTTTGGTGCAAATGGGAATTTGAAGAAATGTAGACATAATTGGTGACCAAGGACTAACCAATGTTCAATATATTAGTATAATAGTCATAGTATAGCTTTGAACCCATTTATAATGGATTCTAACCAATATATAGTCCAAACTATAGTTTTGAAACTTTGGGAAGAAAATCTTCCCGTTATGGTACAAATAAAAATTTGAAGAAATTTATACAAAATTGGCTCACCAATGAGTAACCAAAGTTCAATATACTAGTATAATTGTCTAAATATAGCTTTGAACCCCTTTAGAATGGATTGTAACAAATATATAGTCCTAACTATAGTTTTGAAACTTTGGGAAGAAAATCGTCCCGTTTTAGTGCAAATGGGAATTTGAAGAAATTTACACATAATTGGTGACCAAGGAGTAACCAAAGTTCAATATATTAGTATAATAGTCAAAGTATAGCTTTGAACCCATTTATAATGGATTCTAACCAATATATAGTCCAAACTATAGTTTTGAAACTTTGGGAAGAAAATCTTCCCGTTATGGTACCAATGAGAATTTGAAGAAATTTATACAAAATTGGCTCACCAATGAGTAACCAAAGTTCAATATACTACTATAATAGTCTAAATATAGCTTTGAACCCCTTTAGAATGGATTGTAACGAATATATAGTCCTAACTATAGTTTTGAAACTTTGGGAAGAAAATCGTCCCTTTTAGTGCCAATGGGAATTTGACAAAATGTAGACATAATTGGTGACCAAGGAGGAACCAAAGTTCAATATATTAGTATAATAGTCAAAGTATAGCTTTGAACCCATTTATAATGGATTCTAACCAATATATAGTCCAAACTATAGTTTTGAAACTTTGGGAAGCAATTCTTCCCGTTATGGTACAAATTAGAATTTGAAGAAATTTATACAAAATTGGCTCACCAATGAGTAACCAAAGTTCAATATACTAGTATAATTGTCTAAATATAGCTTTGAACCCCTTTAGAATGGATTGTAACAAATATATAGTCCTAACTATAGTTTTGAAACTTTGGGAAGAAAATCGTCCCGTTTTAGTGCAAATGGGAATTTGAAGAAATTTACACATAATTGGTGACCAAGGAGTAACCAAAGTTCAATATATTAGTATAATAGTCAAAGTATAGCTTTGAACCCATTTATAATGGATTCTAACCAATATATAGTCCAAACTATAGTTTTGAAACTTTGGGAAGAAAATCTTCCCGTTATGGTACCAATGAGAATTTGAAGAAATTTATACAAAATTGGCTCACCAATGAGTAACCAAAGTTCAATATACTACTATAATAGTCTAAATATAGCTTTGAACCCCTTTAGAATGGATTGTAACGAATATATAGTCCTAACTATAGTTTTGAAACTTTGGGAAGAAAATCGTCCCTTTTAGTGCCAATGGGAATTTGACAAAATGTAGACATAATTGGTGACCAAGGAGGAACCAAAGTTCAATATATTAGTATAATAGTCAAAGTATAGCTTTGAACCCATTTATAATGGATTCTAACCAATATATAGTCCAAACTATAGTTTTGAAACTTTGGGAAGCAATTCTTCCCGTTATGGTACAAATTAGAATTTGAAGAAATTTATACAAAATTGGCTCACCAATGAGTAACCAAAGTTCAATATACTAGTATAATAGTCTAAATATAGCTTTGAACCCCTTTAGAATGGATTGTAACGAATATATAGTCCTAACTATAGTTTTGAAACATTGGGAAGAAAATCGTCCCGTTTTAGTGCAAATGGGTATTTGAAGAAATGTAAACATAAATGGTGACCAAGGAGTAACCAAAGTTCAATATATTAGTATAATAGTCTACATATAGCTTTGAACCCATTTAGAATGGATTCTAACCAATATATAGTCCAAACTATAGTTTTGAAACTTTGGGAAGCAAATCGTACCGTTTTGGTGCAAATGGGAATTTGAAGAAATGTAGACATAATTGGTGACCAAGGAGTAACCAAAGTTCAATATATTATTATAATAGTCAAAGTATAGCTTTGAACCCATTTATATTGGATTCTAACCAATATATAGTCCAAACTATAGTTTTAAAACTTTGGGAAGAAAATCTTCCTGTTATGGTACAAATTAGAATTTGAAGAAATTTATACAAAATTGGCTCACCAATGAGTAACCAAAGTTCAATATACTAGTATAATAGTCTAAATATAGCTTTGAACCCCTTTAGAATGGATTGTAACGAATATATAGTCCTAACTATAGTTTTGAAACTTTGGGAAGAAAATCGTCCCGTTTTATTGCAAATGGGAATTTGAAGAAATGTAGACATATTTATTGACCAAGGAGTAACCAAAGTTCAATATATTAGTATAATGGTCAAAGTATAGCTTTGAACCCATTATAATGGATTCTAACCAATATATAGTCCAAACTATAGTTTTGAAACTTTGGGAAGCAATTCTTCCCGTTATGGTACAAATTAGAATTTGAAGAAATTTATACAAAATTGGCTCACCAATGAGTAACTAAAGTTCAATATACTAGTATAATACTCTAAATATAGCTTTGAACCCCTTTAGAATGGATTGTAACGAATATATAGTCCTAACTATAGTTTTGAAACTTTGGGAAGAAAATCGTCCCTTTTAGTGCAAATGAGAATTTAAAGAAATGTAGACATAATTGGTGACAAAGGAGGAACCAAAGTTCAATATATTAGTATAATGGTCAAAGTATAGCTTTGAACCCATTATAATGGATTCTAACCAATATATAGTCCAAACTATAGTTTTGAAACTTTGGGAAGCAATTCTTCCCGTTATGGTACAAATGAGAATTTGAAGAAATTTATACAAAATTGGCTCACCAATGAGTAACCAAAGTTCAATATACTAGTATAATAGTCTAAATATAGCTTTGAACCCCTTTAGAATGGATTGTAACGAATATATAGTCCTAACTATAGTTTTGAAACTTTGGGAAGAAAATCGTCCCGTTTTATTGCAAATGGGAATTTGAAGAAATGTAGACATATTTATTGACCAAGGAGTAACCAAAGTTCAATATATTAGTATAATAGTCAAAGTATAGCTTTGAACCCATTTATAATGGATTCTAACCAATATATAATCCAAACTATAGTTTTGACACTTTGGGAAGCAAATCGTCCCATTTTGGTGCAAATGGGAATTTGAAGAAATGTAGACATAATTGGTGACCAAGGACTAACCAATGTTCAATATATTAGTATAATAGTCATAGTATAGCTTTGAACCCATTTATAATGGATTCTAACCAATATATAGTCCAAACTATAGTTTTGAAACTTTGGGAAGAAAATCTTACCGTTATGGTACAAATAAAAATTTGAAGAAATTTATACAAAATTAGCTCACCAATGAGTAACCAAAGTTCAATATACTAGTAAAATAGTCTAAATATAGCTTTGAACCCCTTTAGAATAGATTCTAATGAATATATAGTCCTAACTATAGTTTTGAAACTTTGGAAAGAAAATCGTCCCGCTTTGGTACAAATGAGAATTTGAAGAAATTTATACAAAATTGGCTCACCAATGAGTAACCAAAGTTCAATATATTAGTATAATAGTCAAAGTATAGCTTTGAACCCATTTATAATGGATTCTAACCAATATATAGTCCAAACTATAGTTTTGAAACTTTGGGAAGAAAATCTTCCCGTTATAGTACAAATGAGAATTTGAAGAAATTTATACAAAATTGGCTCACCAATGAGTAACCAAAGTTCAATATACTAGTATAATAGTCTAAATATAGCTTTGAACCCCTTTAGAATGGATTGTAACGAATATATAGTCCTAACTATAGTTTTGAAACTTTGGGAAGAAAATCGTCCCGTTTTAGTGCAAATGGGAATTTGAAGAAACGTAGACATAAATGGTGACCAGGGAGTAACCACAGTTCAATATATTAGTATAATAGTCTACATATAGCTTTGAACCCCTTTAGAATGGATTCTAACCAATATATAGTCCAAACTATAGTTTTGACACTTTGGGAAGCAAATCGTCCCATTTTGGTGCAAATGGGAATTTGAAGAAATGTAGACATAATTGGTGACCAAGGACTAACCAAAATTCAATATATTAGTATAATAGTCAAAGTATAGCTTTGAACCCATTTATAATGGATTCTAACCAATATATAGTCCAAACTATAGTTTTAAAACTTTGGGAAGAAAATCTTCCCGTTATGGTACAAATAAAAATTTGAAGAAATTTATACAAAATTGGCTCACCAATGAGTAACCAAAGTTCAATATACTAGTATAATTGTCTAAATATTGCTTTGAACCCCTTTAGAATGGATTGTAACAAATATATAGTCCTAACTATAGTTTTGAAACTTTGGGAAGAAAATCGTCCCGTTTTAGTGCAAATGGGAATTTGAAGAAATTTACACATAATTGGTGACCAAGGAGTAACCAAAGTTCAATATATTAGTATAATAGTCAAAGTATAGCTTTGAACCCATTTATAATGGATTCTAACCAATATATAGTCCAAACTATAGTTTTGAAACTTTGGGAAGAAAATCTTCCCGTTATGGTACAAATGAGAATTTGAAGAAATTTATACAAAATTGGCTCACCAATGAGTAACCAAAGTTCAATATACTAGTATAATAGTCTAAATATAGCTTTGAACCCCTTTAGAATGGATTGTAACGAATATATAGTCCTAACTATAGTTTTGAAACATTGGGAAGAAAATCGTCCCGTTTTAGTGCAAATGGGTATTTGAAGAAATGTAGACATAAATGGTGACCAAGGAGTAACCAAAGTTCAATATATTAGTATAATAGTCTACATATAGCTTTGAACCCATTTAGAAAGGATTCTAACCAATATATAGTCCAAACTATAGTTTTGAAACTTTGGGAAGAAAATCATCCCTTTTAGTGCAAATGAGAATTTAAAGAAATGTAGACATAATTGGTGACCAAGGAGGAACCAAAGTTCAATATATTAGTATAATAGTCTACATATAGCTTTGAACCCCTTTAGAATGGATTCTAACCAATATATAGTCCAAACTATAGTTTTGACACTTTGGGAAGCAAATCGTCCCATTTTGGTGCAAATGGGAATTTGAAGAAATGTAGACATAATTGGTGACCAAGGACTAACCAAAGTTCAATATATTAGTATAATAGTCAAAGTATAGCTTTGAACCCATTTATAATGGATTCTAACCAATATATAGTCCAAACTATAGTTTTAAAACTTTGGGAAGAAAATCTTCCCGTTATGGTACAAATAAAAATTTGAAGAAATTTTTACAAAATTGGCTCACCAATGAGTAACCAAAGTTCAATATACTAGTATAATTGTCTAAATATAGCTTTGAACCCCTTTAGAATGGATTGTAACAAATATATAGTCCTAACTATAGTTTTGAAACTTTGGGAAGAAAATCGTCCCGTTTTAGTGCAAATGGGAATTTGAAGAAATTTACACAAAATTGGTGACCAAGGAGTAACCAAAGTTCAATATATTAGTATAATAGTCAAAGTATAGCTTTGAACCCATTTATAATGGATTCTAACCAATATATAGTCCAAACTATAGTTTTGAAACTTTGGGAAGAAAATCTTCCCGTTATGGTACCAATGAGAATTTGAAGAAATTTATACAAAATTGGCTCACCAATGAGTAACCAAAGTTCAATATACTAGTATAATTGTCTAAATATAGCTTTGAACCCCTTTAGAATGGATTGTAACGAATATATAGTCCTAACTATAGTTTTGAAACATTGGGAAGAAAATCGTCCCGTTTTAGTGCAAATGGGTATTTGAAGAAATGTAGACATAAATGGTGACCAAGGAGTAACCAAAGTTCAATATATTAGTATAATAGTCTACATATAGCTTTAAACCCATTTAGAAAGGATTCTAACCAATATATAGTCCAAACTATAGTTTTGAAACTTTGGGAAGCAAATCGTACCGTTTTGGTGCAAATGGGAATTTGAAGAAATGTAGACATAATTGGTGACCAAGGAGTAACCAAAGTTCAATATATTAGTATAATAGTCAAAGTATAGCTTTGAACCCATTTATATTGGATTCTAACCAATATATAGTCCAAACTATAGTTTTAAAACTTTGGGAAGAAAATCTTCCTGTTATGGTACAAATAAAAATTTGAAGAAATTTATACAAAATTGGCTCACCAATGAGTAACCAAAGTTCAATATACTAGTATAATACTCTAAATATAGCTTTGAACCCCTTTAGAATGGATTGTAACGAATATATAGTCCTAACTATAGTTTTGAAACTTTGGGAAGAAAATCATCCCTTTTAGTGCAAATGAGAATTTAAAGAAATGTAGACATAATTGGTGACCAAGGAGGAACCAAAGTTCAATATATTAGTATAATAGTCTACATATAGCTTTGAACCCCTTTAGAATGGATTCTAACCAATATATAGTCCAAACTATAGTTTTGACACTTTGGGAAGCAAATCGTCCCATTTTGGTGCAAATGGGAATTTGAAGAAATGTAGACATAATTGGTGACCAAGGACTAACCAAAGTTCAATATATTAGTATAATAGTCAAAGTATAGCTTTGAACCCATTTATAATGGATTCTAACCAATATATAGTCCAAACTATAGTTTTAAAACTTTGGGAAGAAAATCTTCCCGTTATGGTACAAATAAAAATTTGAAGAAATTTATACAAAATTGGCTCACCAATGAGTAACCAAAGTTCAATATACTAGTATAATTGTCTAAATATAGCTTTGAACCCCTTTAGAATGGATTGTAACAAATATATAGTCCTAACTATAGTTTTGAAACTTTGGGAAGAAAATCGTCCCGTTTTAGTGCAAATGGGAATTTGAAGAAATTTACACAAAATTGGTGACCAAGGAGTAACCAAAGTTCAATATATTAGTATAATAGTCAAAGTATAGCTTTGAACCCATTTATAATGGATTCTAACCAATATATAGTCTAAACTATAGTTTTGAAACTTTGGGAAGAAAATCTTCCCGTTATGGTACCAATGAGAATTTGAAGAAATTTATACAAAATTGGCTCACCAATGAGTAACCAAAGTTCAATATACTAGTATAATTGTCTAAATATAGCTTTGAACCCCTTTAGAATGGATTGTAACGAATATATAGTCCTAACTATAGTTTTGAAACATTGGGAAGAAAATCGTCCCGTTTTAGTGCAAATGGGTATTTGAAGAAATGTAGACATAAATGGTGACCAAGAAGTAACCAAAGTTCAATATATTAGTATAATAGTCTACATATAGCTTTGAACCCATTTAGAATGGATTCTAACCAATATATAGTCCAAACTATAGTTTTGAAACTTTGGGAAGCAAATCTTCCGTTATGGTACAAATGAAAATATGAAGAAATTTATACAAAATTAGCTCACCAATGAGTAACCAAAGTTCAATATACTAGTAAAATAGTCTAAATATAGCTTTGAACCCCTTTAGAATAGATTCTAATGAATATATAGTCCTAACTATAGTTTTGAAACTTTGGGAAGAAAATCATCCCTTTTAGTGCAAATGAGAATTTAAAGAAATGTAGACATAATTGGTGACCAAGGAGGAACCAAAGTTCAATATACTAGTATAATACTCTAAATATAGCTTTGAACCCCTTTAGAATGGATTGTAACGAATATATAGTCCTAACTATAGTTTTGAAACTTTGGGAAGAAAATCATCCCTTTTAGTGCAAATGAGAATTTAAAGAAATGTAGACATAATTGGTGACCAAGGAGGAACCAAAGTTCAATATATTAGTATAATAGTCTACATATAGCTTTGAACCCCTTTAGAATGGATTCTAACCAATATATAGTCCAAACTATAGTTTTGACACTTTGGGAAGCAAATCGTCCCATTTTGGTGCAAATGGGAATTTGAAGAAATGTAGACATAATTGGTGACCAAGGACTAACCAAAGTTCAATATATTAGTATAATAGTCAAAGTATAGCTTTGAACCCATTTATAATGGATTCTAACCAATATATAGTCCAAACTATAGTTTTAAAACTTTGGGAAGAAAATCTTCCCGTTATGGTACAAATAAAAATTTGAAGAAATTTATACAAAATTGGCTCACCAATGAGTAACCAAAGTTCAATATACTAGTATAATTGTCTAAATATAGCTTTGAACCCCTTTAGAATGGATTGTAACAAATATATAGTCCTAACTATAGTTTTGAAACTTTGGGAAGAAAATCGTCCCGTTTTAGTGCAAATGGGAATTTGAAGAAATTTACACAAAATTGGTGACCAAGGAGTAACCAAAGTTCAATATATTAGTATAATAGTCAAAGTATAGCTTTGAACCCATTTATAATGGATTCTAACCAATATATAGTCTAAACTATAGTTTTGAAACTTTGGGAAGAAAATCTTCCCGTTATGGTACCAATGAGAATTTGAAGAAATTTATACAAAATTGGCTCACCAATGAGTAACCAAAGTTCAATATACTAGTATAATTGTCTAAATATAGCTTTGAACCCCTTTAGAATGGATTGTAACGAATATATAGTCCTAACTATAGTTTTGAAACATTGGGAAGAAAATCGTCCCGTTTTAGTGCAAATGGGTATTTGAAGAAATGTAGACATAAATGGTGACCAAGAAGTAACCAAAGTTCAATATATTAGTATAATAGTCTACATATAGCTTTGAACCCATTTAGAATGGATTCTAACCAATATATAGTCCAAACTATAGTTTTGAAACTTTGGGAAGCAAATCTTCCGTTATGGTACAAATGAAAATATGAAGAAATTTATACAAAATTAGCTCACCAATGAGTAACCAAAGTTCAATATACTAGTAAAATAGTCTAAATATAGCTTTGAACCCCTTTAGAATAGATTCTAATGAATATATAGTCCTAACTATAGTTTTGAAACTTTGGGAAGAAAATCAGCCCTTTTAGTGCAAATGGGAATTTGACGAAATGTAGACATAATTGGTGACCAAGGAGGAACCAAAGTTCAATATATTAGTATAATAGTCAAAGTATAGCTTTGAACCCATTTATAATGTATTGTAACCAATATATAGTCCAAACTATAGTTTTGAAACTTTGGGAAGAAAATCATCCCTTTTAGTGCAAATGAGAATTTAAAGAAATGTAGACATAATTGGTGACCAAGGAGGAACCAAAGTTCAATATATTAGTATAATAGTCTACATATAGCTTTGAACCCCTTTAGAATGGATTCTAACCAATATATAGTCCAAACTATAGTTTTGACACTTTGGGAAGCAAATCGTCCCATTTTGGTGCAAATGGGAATTTGAAGAAATGTAGACATAATTGGTGACCAAGGACTAACCAAAGTTCAATATATTAGTATAATAGTCAAAGTATAGCTTTGAACCCATTTATAATGGATTCTAACCAATATATAGTCCAAACTATAGTTTTGAAACTTTGGGAAGCAATTCTTCCCGTTATGGTACAAATGAGAATTTGAAGAAATTTATACAAAATTAGCTCACCAATGAGTAACCAAAGTTCAATATACTAGTAAAATTTTCTAAATATAGCTTTGAACCCCCTTAGAATGGATTGTAACAAATACATAGTCCTAACTATAGTTTTGAAACATTGGGAAGAAAATCGTCCCGTTTTAGTGCAAATGGGTATTTGAAGAAATGTAGACATAAATGGTGACCAAGGAGTAACCAAAGTTCAATATATTAGTATAATAGTCTACATATAGCTTTGAACCCATTTAGAAAGGATTCTAACCAATATATAGTCCAAACTATAGTTTTGAAACTTTGGGAAGAAAATCATCCCTTTTAGTGCAAATGAGAATTTAAAGAAATGTAGACATAATTGGTGACCAAGGAGGAACCAAAGTTCAATATATTAGTATAATAGTCTACATATAGCTTTGAACCCCTTTAGAATGGATTCTAACCAATATATAGTCCAAACTATAGTTTTGACACTTTGGGAAGCAAATCGTCCCATTTTGGTGCAAATGGGAATTTGAAGAAATGTAGACATAATTGGTGACCAAGGACTAACCAAAGTTCAATATATTAGTATAATAGTCAAAGTATAGCTTTGAACCCATTTATAATGGATTCTAACCAATATATAGTCCAAACTATAGTTTTAAAACTTTGGGAAGAAAATCTTCCCGTTATGGTACAAATAAAAATTTGAAGAAATTTATACAAAATTGGCTCACCAATGAGTAACCAAAGTTCAATATACTAGTATAATTGTCTAAATATAGCTTTGAACCCCTTTAGAATGGATTGTAACAAATATATAGTCCTAACTATAGTTTTGAAACTTTGGGAAGAAAATCGTCCCGTTTTAGTGCAAATGGGAATTTGAAGAAATTTACACAAAATTGATGACCAAGGAGTAACCAAAGTTCAATATATTAGTATAATAGTCAAAGTATAGCTTTGAACCCATTTATAATGGATTCTAACCAATATATAGTCCAAACTATAGTTTTGAAACTTTGGGAAGAAAATCTTCCCGTTATGGTACCAATGAGAATTTGAAGAAATTTATACAAAATTGGCTCACCAATGAGTAACCAAAGTTCAATATACTAGTATAATTGTCTAAATATAGCTTTGAACCCCTTTAGAATGGATTGTAACGAATATATAGTCCTAACTATAGTTTTGAAACATTGGGAAGAAAATCGTCCCGTTTTAGTGCAAATGGGTATTTGAAGAAATGTAGACATAAATGGTGACCAAGGAGTAACCAAAGTTCAATATATTAGTATAATAGTCAAAGTATAGCTTTGAACCCATTTATAATGGATTCTAACCAATATATAGTCCAAACTATAGTTTTGAAACTTTGGGAAGAAAATCTTCCCGTTATGGTACCAATGAGAATTTGAAGAAATTTATACAAAATTGGCTCACAAATGAGTAACCAAAGTTCAATATACTAGTATAATTGTCTAAATATAGCTTTGAACCCCTTTAGAATGGATTGTAACGAATATATAGTCCTAACTATAGTTTTGAAACATTGGGAAGAAAATCGTCCCGTTTTAGTGCAAATGGGTATTTGAAGAAATGTAGACATAAATGGTGACCAAGGAGTAACCAAAGTTCAATATATTAGTATAATAGTCTACATATAGCTTTAAACCCATTTAGAAAGGATTCTAACCAATATATAGTCCAAACTATAGTTTTGAAACTTTGGGAAGCAAATCGTACCGTTTTGGTGCAAATGGGAATTTGAAGAAATGTAGACATAATTGGTGACCAAGGAGTAACCAAAGTTCAATATATTAGTATAATAGTCAAAGTATAGCTTTGAACCCATTTATATTGGATTCTAACCAATATATAGTCCAAACTATAGTTTTAAAACTTTGGGAAGAAAATCTTCCTGTTATGGTACAAATAAAAATTTGAAGAAATTTATACAAAATTGGCTCACCAATGAGTAACCAAAGTTCAATATACTAGTATAATACTCTAAATATAGCTTTGAACCCCTTTAGAATGGATTGTAACGAATATATAGTCCTAACTATAGTTTTGAAACTTTGGGAAGAAAATCATCCCTTTTAGTGCAAATGAGAATTTAAAGAAATGTAGACATAATTGGTGACCAAGGAGGAACCAAAGTTCAATATATTAGTATAATAGTCTACATATAGCTTTGAACCCCTTTAGAATGGATTCTAACCAATATATAGTCCAAACTATAGTTTTGACACTTTGGGAAGCAAATCGTCCCATTTTGGTGCAAATGGGAATTTGAAGAAATGTAGACATAATTGGTGACCAAGGACTAACCAAAGTTCAATATATTAGTATAATAGTCAAAGTATAGCTTTGAACCCATTTATAATGGATTCTAACCAATATATAGTCCAAACTATAGTTTTAAAACTTTGGGAAGAAAATCTTCCCGTTATGGTACAAATAAAAATTTGAAGAAATTTATACAAAATTGGCTCACCAATGAGTAACCAAAGTTCAATATACTAGTATAATTGTCTAAATATAGCTTTGAACCCATTTAGAATGGATTCTAACCAATATATAGTCCAAACTATAGTTTTGAAACTTTGGGAAGCAAATCGTACCGTTTTGGTGCAAATGGGAATTTGAAGAAATTTATACAAAATTAGCTCACCAATGAGTAACCAAAGTTCAATATACTAGTAAAATTTTCTAAATATAGCTTTGAACCCCTTTAGAATGGATTGTAACAAATATATAGTCCTAACTATAGTTTTGAAACTTTGGGAAGAAAATCGTCCCGTTTTAGTGCAAATGGGAATTTGAAGAAATTTACACAAAATTGGTGACCAAGGAGTAACCAAAGTTCAATATATTAGTATAATAGTCAAAGTATAGCTTTGAACCCATTTATAATGGATTCTAACCAATATATAGTCCAAACTATAGTTTTGAAACTTTGGGAAGAAAATCTTCCCGTTATGGTACCAATGAGAATTTGAAGAAATTTATACAAAATTGGCTCACCAATGAGTAACCAAAGTTCAATATACTAGTATAATTGTCTAAATATAGCTTTGAACCCCTTTAGAATGGATTGTAACGAATATATAGTCCTAACTATAGTTTTGAAACATTGGGAAGAAAATCGTCCCGTTTTAGTGCAAATGGGTATTTGAAGAAATGTAGACATAAATGGTGACCAAGGAGTAACCAAAGTTCAATATATTAGTATAATAGTCTACATATAGCTTTAAACCCATTTAGAAAGGATTCTAACCAATATATAGTCCAAACTATAGTTTTGAAACTTTGGGAAGCAAATCGTACCGTTTTGGTGCAAATGGGAATTTGAAGAAATGTAGACATAATTGGTGACCAAGGAGTAACCAAAGTTCAATATATTAGTATAATAGTCAAAGTATAGCTTTGAACCCATTTATATTGGATTCTAACCAATATATAGTCCAAACTATAGTTTTAAAACTTTGGGAAGAAAATCTTCCTGTTATGGTACAAATAAAAATTTGAAGAAATTTATACAAAATTGGCTCACCAATGAGTAACCAAAGTTCAATATACTAGTATAATACTCTAAATATAGCTTTGAACCCCTTTAGAATGGATTGTAACGAATATATAGTCCTAACTATAGTTTTGAAACTTTGGGAAGAAAATCATCCCTTTTAGTGCAAATGAGAATTTAAAGAAATGTAGACATAATTGGTGACCAAGGAGGAACCAAAGTTCAATATATTAGTATAATAGTCTACATATAGCTTTGAACCCCTTTAGAATGGATTCTAACCAATATATAGTCCAAACTATAGTTTTGACACTTTGGGAAGCAAATCGTCCCATTTTGGTGCAAATGGGAATTTGAAGAAATGTAGACATAATTGGTGACCAAGGACTAACCAAAGTTCAATATATTAGTATAATAGTCAAAGTATAGCTTTGAACCCATTTATAATGGATTCTAACCAATATATAGTCCAAACTATAGTTTTAAAACTTTGGGAAGAAAATCTTCCCGTTATGGTACAAATAAAAATTTGAAGAAATTTATACAAAATTGGCTCACCAATGAGTAACCAAAGTTCAATATACTAGTATAATTGTCTAAATATAGCTTTGAACCCCTTTAGAATGGATTGTAACAAATATATAGTCCTAACTATAGTTTTGAAACTTTGGGAAGAAAATCGTCCCGTTTTAGTGCAAATGGGAATTTGAAGAAATTTACACAAAATTGGTGACCAAGGAGTAACCAAAGTTCAATATATTAGTATAATAGTCAAAGTATAGCTTTGAACCCATTTATAATGGATTCTAACCAATATATAGTCCAAACTATAGTTTTGAAACTTTGGGAAGAAAATCTTCCCGTTATGGTACCAATGAGAATTTGAAGAAATTTATACAAAATTGGCTCACCAATGAGTAACCAAAGTTCAATATACTAGTATAATTGTCTAAATATAGCTTTGAACCCCTTTAGAATGGATTGTAACGAATATATAGTCCTAACTATAGTTTTGAAACATTGGGAAGAAAATCGTCCCGTTTTAGTGCAAATGGGTATTTGAAGAAATGTAGACATAAATGGTGACCAAGAAGTAACCAAAGTTCAATATATTAGTATAATAGTCTACATATAGCTTTGAACCCATTTAGAATGGATTCTAACCAATATATAGTCCAAACTATAGTTTTGAAACTTTGGGAAGCAAATCTTCCGTTATGGTACAAATGAAAATATGAAGAAATTTATACAAAATTAGCTCACCAATGAGTAACCAAAGTTCAATATACTAGTAAAATAGTCTAAATATAGCTTTGAACCCCTTTAGAATAGATTCTAATGAATATATAGTCCTAACTATCGTTTTGAAACTTTGGGAAGAAAATCGTCCCTTTTAGTGCAAATGGGAATTTGACGAAATGTAGACATAATTGGTGACCAAGGAGGAACCAAAGTTCAATATATTAGTATAATAGTCAAAGTATAGCTTTGAACCCATTTATATTGGATTCTAACCAATATATAGTCCAAACTATAGTTTTAAAACTTTGGGAAGAAAATCTTCCCGTTATGGTACAAATAAAAATTTGAAGAAATTTATACAAAATTGGCTCACCAATGAGTAACCAAAGTTCAATATACTAGTATAATTGTCTAAATATAGCTTTGAACCCCTTTAGAATGGATTGTAACAAATATATAGTCCTAACTATAGTTTTGAAACTTTGGGAAGAAAATCGTCCCGTTTTAGTGCAAATGGGAATTTGAAGAAATTTACACAAAATTGGTGACCAAGGAGTAACCAAAGTTCAATATATTAGTATAATAGTCAAAGTATAGCTTTGAACCCATTTATAATGGATTCTAACCAATATATAGTCCAAACTATAGTTTTGAAACTTTGGGAAGAAAATCTTCCCGTTATGGTACCAATGAGAATTTGAAGAAATTTATACAAAATTGGCTCACCAATGAGTAACCAAAGTTCAATATACTAGTATAATTGTCTAAATATAGCTTTGAACCCCTTTAGAATGGATTGTAACGAATATATAGTCCTAACTATAGTTTTGAAACATTGGGAAGAAAATCGTCCCGTTTTAGTGCAAATGGGTATTTGAAGAAATGTAGACATAAATGGTGACCAAGAAGTAACCAAAGTTCAATATATTAGTATAATAGTCTACATATAGCTTTGAACCCATTTAGAATGGATTCTAACCAATATATAGTCCAAACTATAGTTTTGAAACTTTGGGAAGCAAATCTTCCGTTATGGTACAAATGAAAATATGAAGAAATTTATACAAAATTAGCTCACCAATGAGTAACCAAAGTTCAATATACTAGTAAAATAGTCTAAATATAGCTTTGAACCCCTTTAGAATAGATTCTAATGAATATATAGTCCTAACTATCGTTTTGAAACTTTGGGAAGAAAATCGTCCCTTTTAGTGCAAATGGGAATTTGACGAAATGTAGACATAATTGGTGACCAAGGAGGAACCAAAGTTCAATATATTAGTATAATAGTCAAAGTATAGCTTTGAACCCATTTATAATGTATTGTAACCAATATATAGTCCAAACTATAGTTTTGAAACTTTGGGAAGCAATTCTTCCCGTTATGGTACAAATGAGAATTTGAAGAAATTTATACAAAATTAGCTCACCAATGAGTAACCAAAGTTCAATATACTAGTAAAATTTTCTAAATATAGCTTTGAACCCCTTTAGAATGGATTGTAACAAATACATAGTCCTAACTATAGTTTTGAAACATTGGGAAGAAAATCGTCCCGTTTTAGTGCAAATGGGTATTTGAAGAAATGTAGACATAAATGGTGACCAAGGAGTAACCAAAGTTCAATATATTAGTATAATAGTCTACATATAGCTTTGAACCCATTTAGAAAGGATTCTAACCAATATATAGTCCAAACTATAGTTTTGAAACTTTGGGAAGAAAATCATCCCTTTTAGTGCAAATGAGAATTTAAAGAAATGTAGACATAATTGGTGACCAAGGAGGAACCAAAGTTCAATATATTAGTATAATAGTCTACATATAGCTTTGAACCCCTTTAGAATGGATTCTAACCAATATATAGTCCAAACTATAGTTTTGACACTTTGGGAAGCAAATCGTCCCATTTTGGTGCAAATGGGAATTTGAAGAAATGTAGACATAATTGGTGACCAAGGACTAACCAAAGTTCAATATATTAGTATAATAGTCAAAGTATAGCTTTGAACCCATTTATAATGGATTCTAACCAATATATAGTCCAAACTATAGTTTTAAAACTTTGGGAAGAAAATCTTCCCGTTATGGTACAAATAAAAATTTGAAGAAATTTATACAAAATTGGCTCACCAATGAGTAACCAAAGTTCAATATACTAGTATAATTGTCTAAATATAGCTTTGAACCCCTTTAGAATGGATTGTAACAAATATATAGTCCTAACTATAGTTTTGAAACTTTGGGAAGAAAATCGTCCCGTTTTAGTGCAAATGGGAATTTGAAGAAATTTACACAAAATTGGTGACCAAGGAGTAACCAAAGTTCAATATATTAGTATAATAGTCAAAGTATAGCTTTGAACCCATTTATAATGGATTCTAACCAATATATAGTCCAAACTATAGTTTTGAAACTTTGGGAAGAAAATCTTCCCGTTATGGTACCAATGAGAATTTGAAGAAATTTATACAAAATTGGCTCACCAATGAGTAACCAAAGTTCAATATACTAGTATAATTGTCTAAATATAGCTTTGAACCCCTTTAGAATGGATTGTAACGAATATATAGTCCTAACTATAGTTTTGAAACATTGGGAAGAAAATCGTCCCGTTTTAGTGCAAATGGGTATTTGAAGAAATGTAGACATAAATGGTGACCAAGGAGTAACCAAAGTTCAATATATTAGTATAATAGTCTACATATAGCTTTAAACCCATTTAGAAAGGATTCTAACCAATATATAGTCCAAACTATAGTTTTGAAACTTTGGGAAGCAAATCGTACCGTTTTGGTGCAAATGGGAATTTGAAGAAATGTAGACATAATTGGTGACCAAGGAGTAACCAAAGTTCAGTATATTAGTATAATAGTCAAAGTATAGCTTTGAACCCATTTATATTGGATTCTAACCAATATATAGTCCAAACTATAGTTTTAAAACTTTGGGAAGAAAATCTTCCTGTTATGGTACAAATAAAAATTTGAAGAAATTTATACAAAATTGGCTCACCAATGAGTAACCAAAGTTCAATATACTAGTATAATACTCTAAATATAGCTTTGAACCCCTTTAGAATGGATTGTAACGAATATATAGTCCTAACTATAGTTTTGAAACTTTGGGAAGAAAATCATCCCTTTTAGTGCAAATGAGAATTTAAAGAAATGTAGACATAATTGGTGACCAAGGAGGAACCAAAGTTCAATATATTAGTATAATAGTCTACATATAGCTTTGAACCCCTTTAGAATGGATTCTAACCAATATATAGTCCAAACTATAGTTTTGACACTTTGGGAAGCAAATCGTCCCATTTTGGTGCAAATGGGAATTTGAAGAAATGTAGACATAATTGGTGACCAAGGACTAACCAAAGTTCAATATATTAGTATAATAGTCAAAGTATAGCTTTGAACCCATTTATAATGGATTCTAACCAATATATAGTCCAAACTATAGTTTTAAAACTTTGGGAAGAAAATCTTCCCGTTATGGTACAAATAAAAATTTGAAGAAATTTATACAAAATTGGCTCACCAATGAGTAACCAAAGTTCAATATACTAGTATAATTGTCTAAATATAGCTTTGAACCCCTTTAGAATGGATTGTAACAAATATATAGTCCTAACTATAGTTTTGAAACTTTGGGAAGAAAATCGTCCCGTTTTAGTGCAAATGGGAATTTGAAGAAATTTACACAAAATTGGTGACCAAGGAGTAACCAAAGTTCAATATATTAGTATAATAGTCAAAGTATAGCTTTGAACCCATTTATAATGGATTCTAACCAATATATAGTCCAAACTATAGTTTTGAAACTTTGGGAAGAAAATCTTCCCGTTATGGTACCAATGAGAATTTGAAGAAATTTATACAAAATTGGCTCACCAATGAGTAACCAAAGTTCAATATACTAGTATAATTGTCTAAATATAGCTTTGAACCCCTTTAGAATGGATTGTAACGAATATATAGTCCTAACTATAGTTTTGAAACATTGGGAAGAAAATCGTCCCGTTTTAGTGCAAATGGGTATTTGAAGAAATGTAGACATAAATGGTGACCAAGAAGTAACCAAAGTTCAATATATTAGTATAATAGTCTACATATAGCTTTGAACCCATTTAGAATGGATTCTAACCAATATATAGTCCAAACTATAGTTTTGAAACTTTGGGAAGCAAATCTTCCGTTATGGTACAAATGAAAATATGAAGAAATTTATACAAAATTAGCTCACCAATGAGTAACCAAAGTTCAATATACTAGTAAAATAGTCTAAATATAGCTTTGAACCCCTTTAGAATAGATTCTAATGAATATATAGTCCTAACTATAGTTTTGAAACTTTGGGAAGAAAATCATCCCTTTTAGTGCAAATGAGAATTTAAAGAAATGTAGACATAATTGGTGACCAAGGAGGAACCAAAGTTCAATATACTAGTATAATACTCTAAATATAGCTTTGAACCCCTTTAGAATGGATTGTAACGAATATATAGTCCTAACTATAGTTTTGAAACTTTGGGAAGAAAATCTTCCCGTTATGGTACAAATGAGAATTTGAAGAAATTTATACAAAATTGGCTAACCACGGAGTAACCAAAGTTCAATATATTAGTATAATAGTCTAAATATAGCTTTGAACCCATTTAGAATGGATTCTAACCAATATATAGTCCAAACTATAGTTTTGAAACTTTGGGAAGCAAATCGTACCGTTTTGGTGCAAATGGGAATTTGAAGAAATTTATACAAAATTAGCTCACCAATGAGTAACCAAAGTTCAATATACTAGTAAAATTTTCTAAATATAGCTTTGAACCCCTTTAGAATGGATTGTAACAAATATATAGTCCTAACTATAGTTTTGAAACTTTGGGAAGAAAATCGTCCCGTTTTAGTGCAAATGGGAATTTGAAGAAATTTACACAAAATTGGTGACCAAGGAGTAACCAAAGTTCAATATATTAGTATAATAGTCAAAGTATAGCTTTGAACCCATTTATAATGGATTCTAACCAATATATAGTCCAAACTATAGTTTTGAAACTTTGGGAAGAAAATCTTCCCGTTATGGTACCAATGAGAATTTGAAGAAATTTATACAAAATTGGCTCACCAATGAGTAACCAAAGTTCAATATACTAGTATAATTGTCTAAATATAGCTTTGAACCCCTTTAGAATGGATTGTAACGAATATATAGTCCTAACTATAGTTTTGAAACATTGGGAAGAAAATCGTCCCGTTTTAGTGCAAATGGGTATTTGAAGAAATGTAGACATAAATGGTGACCAAGGAGTAACCAAAGTTCAATATATTAGTATAATAGTCTACATATAGCTTTAAACCCATTTAGAAAGGATTCTAACCAATATATAGTCCAAACTATAGTTTTGAAACTTTGGGAAGCAAATCGTACCGTTTTGGTGCAAATGGGAATTTGAAGAAATGTAGACATAATTGGTGACCAAGGAGTAACCAAAGTTCAATATATTAGTATAATAGTCAAAGTATAGCTTTGAACCCATTTATATTGGATTCTAACCAATATATAGTCCAAACTATAGTTTTAAAACTTTGGGAAGAAAATCTTCCTGTTATGGTACAAATAAAAATTTGAAGAAATTTATACAAAATTGGCTCACCAATGAGTAACCAAAGTTCAATATACTAGTATAATACTCTAAATATAGCTTTGAACCCCTTTAGAATGGATTGTAACGAATATATAGTCCTAACTATAGTTTTGAAACTTTGGGAAGAAAATCATCCCTTTTAGTGCAAATGAGAATTTAAAGAAATGTAGACATAATTGGTGACCAAGGAGGAACCAAAGTTCAATATATTAGTATAATAGTCTACATATAGCTTTGAACCCCTTTAGAATGGATTCTAACCAATATATAGTCCAAACTATAGTTTTGACACTTTGGGAAGCAAATCGTCCCATTTTGGTGCAAATGGGAATTTGAAGAAATGTAGACATAATTGGTGACCAAGGACTAACCAAAGTTCAATATATTAGTATAATAGTCAAAGTATAGCTTTGAACCCATTTATAATGGATTCTAACCAATATATAGTCCAAACTATAGTTTTAAAACTTTGGGAAGAAAATCTTCCCGTTATGGTACAAATAAAAATTTGAAGAAATTTATACAAAATTGGCTCACCAATGAGTAACCAAAGTTCAATATACTAGTATAATTGTCTAAATATAGCTTTGAACCCCTTTAGAATGGATTGTAACAAATATATAGTCCTAACTATAGTTTTGAAACTTTAGGAAGAAAATCGTCCCGTTTTAGTGCAAATGGGAATTTGAAGAAATTTACACAAAATTGGTGACCAAGGAGTAACCAAAGTTCAATATATTAGTATAATAGTCAAAGTATAGCTTTGAACCCATTTATAATGGATTCTAACCAATATATAGTCCAAACTATAGTTTTGAAACTTTGGGAAGAAAATCTTCCCGTTATGGTACCAATGAGAATTTGAAGAAATTTATACAAAATTGGCTCACCAATGAGTAACCAAAGTTCAATATACTAGTATAATTGTCTAAATATAGCTTTGAACCCCTTTAGAATGGATTGTAACGAATATATAGTCCTAACTATAGTTTTGAAACATTGGGAAGAAAATCGTCCCGTTTTAGTGCAAATGGGTATTTGAAGAAATGTAGACATAAATGGTGACCAAGAAGTAACCAAAGTTCAATATATTAGTATAATAGTCTACATATAGCTTTGAACCCATTTAGAATGGATTCTAACCAATATATAGTCCAAACTATAGTTTTGAAACTTTGGGAAGCAAATCTTCCGTTATGGTACAAATGAAATATGAAGAAATTTATACAAAATTAGCTCACCAATGAGTAACCAAAGTTCAATATACTAGTAAAATAGTCTAAATATAGCTTTGAACCCCTTTAGAATAGATTCTAATGAATATATAGTCCTAACTATCGTTTTGAAACTTTGGGAAGAAAATCGTCCCTTTTAGTGCAAATGGGAATTTGACGAAATGTAGACATAATTGGTGACCAAGGAGGAACCAAAGTTCAATATATTAGTATAATAGTCAAAGTATAGCTTTGAACCCATTTATAATGTATTGTAACCAATATATAGTCCAAACTATAGTTTTGAAACTTTGGGAAGCAATTCTTCCCGTTATGGTACAAATGAGAATTTGAAGAAATTTATACAAAATTAGCTCACCAATGAGTAACCAAAGTTCAATATACTAGTAAAATTTTCTAAATATAGCTTTGAACCCCTTTAGAATGGATTGTAACAAATACATAGTCCTAACTATAGTTTTGAAACATTGGGAAGAAAATCGTCCCGTTTTAGTGCAAATGGGTATTTGAAGAAATGTAGACATAAATGGTGACCAAGGAGTAACCAAAGTTCAATATATTAGTATAATAGTCTACATATAGCTTTGAACCCATTTAGAAAGGATTCTAACCAATATATAGTCCAAACTATAGTTTTGAAACTTTGGGAAGAAAATCATCCCTTTTAGTGCAAATGAGAATTTAAAGAAATGTAGACATAATTGGTGACCAAGGAGGAACCAAAGTTCAATATATTAGTATAATAGTCTACATATAGCTTTGAACCCCTTTAGAATGGATTCTAACCAATATATAGTCCAAACTATAGTTTTGACACTTTGGGAAGCAAATCGTCCCATTTTGGTGCAAATGGGAATTTGAAGAAATGTAGACATAATTGGTGACCAAGGACTAACCAAAGTTCAATATATTAGTATAATAGTCAAAGTATAGCTTTGAACCCATTTATAATGGATTCTAACCAATATATAGTCCAAACTATAGTTTTAAAACTTTGGGAAGAAAATCTTCCCGTTATGGTACAAATAAAAATTTGAAGAAATTTATACAAAATTGGCTCACCAATGAGTAACCAAAGTTCAATATACTAGTATAATTGTCTAAATATAGCTTTGAACCCCTTTAGAATGGATTGTAACAAATATATAGTCCTAACTATAGTTTTGAAACTTTGGGAAGAAAATCGTCCCGTTTTAGTGCAAATGGGAATTTGAAGAAATTTACACAAAATTGGTGACCAAGGAGTAACCAAAGTTCAATATATTAGTATAATAGTCAAAGTATAGCTTTGAACCCATTTATAATGGATTCTAACCAATATATAGTCCAAACTATAGTTTTGAAACTTTGGGAAGAAAATCTTCCCGTTATGGTACCAATGAGAATTTGAAGAAATTTATACAAAATTGGCTCACCAATGAGTAACCAAAGTTCAATATACTAGTATAATTGTCTAAATATAGCTTTGAACCCCTTTAGAATGGATTGTAACGAATATATAGTCCTAACTATAGTTTTGAAACATTGGGAAGAAAATCGTCCCGTTTTAGTGCAAATGGGTATTTGAAGAAATGTAGACATAAATGGTGACCAAGGAGTAACCAAAGTTCAATATATTAGTATAATAGTCTACATATAGCTTTAAACCCATTTAGAAAGGATTCTAACCAATATATAGTCCAAACTATAGTTTTGAAACTTTGGGAAGCAAATCGTACCGTTTTGGTGCAAATGGGAATTTGAAGAAATGTAGACATAATTGGTGACCAAGGAGTAACCAAAGTTCAGTATATTAGTATAATAGTCAAAGTATAGCTTTGAACCCATTTATATTGGATTCTAACCAATATATAGTCCAAACTATAGTTTTAAAACTTTGGGAAGAAAATCTTCCTGTTATGGTACAAATAAAAATTTGAAGAAATTTATACAAAATTGGCTCACCAATGAGTAACCAAAGTTCAATATACTAGTATAATACTCTAAATATAGCTTTGAACCCCTTTAGAATGGATTGTAACGAATATATAGTCCTAACTATAGTTTTGAAACTTTGGGAAGAAAATCATCCCTTTTAGTGCAAATGAGAATTTAAAGAAATGTAGACATAATTGGTGACCAAGGAGGAACCAAAGTTCAATATATTAGTATAATAGTCTACATATAGCTTTGAACCCCTTTAGAATGGATTCTAACCAATATATAGTCCAAACTATAGTTTTGACACTTTGGGAAGCAAATCGTCCCATTTTGGTGCAAATGGGAATTTGAAGAAATGTAGACATAATTGGTGACCAAGGACTAACCAAAGTTCAATATATTAGTATAATAGTCAAAGTATAGCTTTGAACCCATTTATAATGGATTCTAACCAATATATAGTCCAAACTATAGTTTTAAAACTTTGGGAAGAAAATCTTCCCGTTATGGTACAAATAAAAATTTGAAGAAATTTATACAAAATTGGCTCACCAATGAGTAACCAAAGTTCAATATACTAGTATAATTGTCTAAATATAGCTTTGAACCCCTTTTGAATGGATTGTAACAAATATATAGTCCTAACTATAGTTTTGAAACTTTGGGAAGAAAATCGTCCCGTTTTAGTGCAAATGGGAATTTGAAGAAATTTACACAAAATTGGTGACCAAGGAGTAACCAAAGTTCAATATATTAGTATAATAGTCAAAGTATAGCTTTGAACCCATTTATAATGGATTCTAACCAATATATAGTCCAAACTATAGTTTTGAAACTTTGGGAAGAAAATCTTCCCGTTATGGTACCAATGAGAATTTGAAGAAATTTATACAAAATTGGCTCACCAATGAGTAACCAAAGTTCAATATACTAGTATAATTGTCTAAATATAGCTTTGAACCCCTTTAGAATGGATTGTAACGAATATATAGTCCTAACTATAGTTTTGAAACATTGGGAAGAAAATCGTCCCGTTTTAGTGCAAATGGGTATTTGAAGAAATGTAGACATAAATGGTGACCAAGAAGTAACCAAAGTTCAATATATTAGTATAATAGTCTACATATAGCTTTGAACCCATTTAGAATGGATTCTAACCAATATATAGTCCAAACTATAGTTTTGAAACTTTGGGAAGCAAATCTTCCGTTATGGTACAAATGAAAATATGAAGAAATTTATACAAAATTAGCTCACCAATGAGTAACCAAAGTTCAATATACTAGTAAAATAGTCTAAATATAGCTTTGAACCCCTTTAGAATAGATTCTAATGAATATATAGTCCTAACTATAGTTTTGAAACTTTGGGAAGAAAATCGTCCCTTTTAGTGCAAATGGGAATTTGACGAAATGTAGACATAATTGGTGACCAAGGAGGAACCAAAGTTCAATATATTAGTATAATAGTCAAAGTATAGCTTTGAACCCATTTATAATGTATTGTAACCAATATATAGTCCAAACTATAGTTTTGAAACTTTGGGAAGCAATTCTTCCCGTTATGGTACAAATGAGAATTTGAAGAAATTTATACAAAATTGGCTCACCAATGAGTAACCAAAGTTCAATATACTAGTATAATAGTCAAAATATAGCTTTGAACCTCTTTAGAATGGATTGTAACGAATATATAGTCCTAACTATAGTTTTGAAACATTGGGAAGAAAATCGTCCCGTTTTAGTGCAAATGGGTATTTGAAGAAATGTAGACATAAATGGTGACCAAGGAGTAACCAAAGTTCAATATATTAGTATAATAGTCTACATATAGCTTTGAACCCATTTAGAATGGATTCTAACCAATATATAGTCCAAACTATAGTTTTGAAACTTTGGGAAGCAAATTGTACCGTTTTGGTGCAAATGGGAATTTGAAGAAATTTATACAAAATTAGCTCACCAATGAGTAACCAAAGTTCAATATACTAGTAAAATTTTCTAAATATAGCTTTGAACCCCTTTAGAATGGATTGTAACAAATACATAGTCCTAACTATAGTTTTGAAACTTTGGGAAGAAAATCGTCCCGTTTTAGTGCAAATTGGTATTTGAAGAAATGTAGACATAAATGGTGACCAAGGAGTAACCAAAGTTCAATATATTAGTATAATAGTCTACATATAGCTTTAAACCCATTTAGAAAGGATTCTAACCAATATATAGTCCAAACTATAGTTTTGAAACTTTGGGAAGCAAATCGTACCGTTTTGGTGCAAATGGGAATTTGAAGAAATGTAGACATAATTGGTGACCAAGGAGTAACCAAAGTTCAATATATTAGTATAATAGTCAAAGTATAGCTTTGAACCCATTTATATTGGATTCTAACCAATATATAGTCCAAACTATAGTTTTAAAACTTTGGGAAGAAAATCTTCCTGTTATGGTACAAATAAAAATTTGAAGAAATTTATACAAAATTGGCTCACCAATGAGTAACCAAAGTTCAATATACTAGTATAATACTCTAAATATAGCTTTGAACCCCTTTAGAATGGATTGTAACGAATATATAGTCCTAACTATAGTTTTGAAACTTTGGGAAGAAAATCATCCCTTTTAGTGCAAATGAGAATTTAAAGAAATGTAGACATAATTGGTGACCAAGGAGGAACCAAAGTTCAATATATTAGTATAATAGTCTACATATAGCTTTGAACCCCTTTAGAATGGATTCTAACCAATATATAGTCCAAACTATAGTTTTGACACTTTGGGAAGCAAATCGTCCCATTTTGGTGCAAATGGGAATTTGAAGAAATGTAGACATAATTGGTGACCAAGGACTAACCAAAGTTCAATATATTAGTATAATAGTCAAAGTATAGCTTTGAACCCATTTATAATGGATTCTAACCAATATATAGTCCAAACTATAGTTTTAAAACTTTGGGAAGAAAATCTTCCCGTTATGGCACAAATAAAAATTTGAAGAAATTTATACAAAATTGGCTCACCAATGAGTAACCAAAGTTCAATATACTAGTAAAATTTTCTAAATAATTGGTGACCAAGGAGGAACCAAAGTTCAATATATTAGTATAATAGTCTACATATAGCTTTGAACCCCTTTAGAATGGATTCTAACCAATATATAGTCCAAACTATAGTTTTGACACTTTGGGAAGCAAATCGTCCCATTTTGGTGCAAATGGGAATTTGAAGAAATGTAGACATAATTGGTGACCAAGGACTAACCAAAGTTCAATATATTAGTATAATAGTCAAAGTATAGCTTTGAACCCATTTATAATGGATTCTAACCAATATATAGTCCAAACTATAGTTTTAAAACTTTGGGAAGAAAATCTTCCCGTTATGGTACAAATAAAAATTTGAAGAAATTTATACAAAATTGGCTCACCAATGAGTAACCAAAGTTCAATATACTAGTATAATTGTCTAAATATAGCTTTGAACCCCTTTAGAATGGATTGTAACAAATATATAGTCCTAACTATAGTTTTGAAACTTTGGGAAGAAAATCGTCCCGTTTTAGTGCAAATGGGAATTTGAAGAAATTTACACAAAATTGGTGACCAAGGAGTAACCAAAGTTCAATATATTAGTATAATAGTCAAAGTATAGCTTTGAACCCATTTATAATGGATTCTAACCAATATATAGTCCAAACTATAGTTTTGAAACTTTGGGAAGAAAATCTTCCCGTTATGGTACCAATGAGAATTTGAAGAAATTTATACAAAATTGGCTCACCAATGAGTAACCAAAGTTCAATATACTAGTATAATTGTCTAAATATAGCTTTGAACCCCTTTAGAATGGATTGTAACGAATATATAGTCCTAACTATAGTTTTGAAACATTGGGAAGAAAATCGTCCCGTTTTAGTGCAAATGGGTATTTGAAGAAATGTAGACATAAATGGTGACCAAGAAGTAACCAAAGTTCAATATATTAGTATAATAGTCTACATATAGCTTTGAACCCATTTAGAATGGATTCTAACCAATATATAGTCCAAACTATAGTTTTGAAACTTTGGGAAGCAAATCTTCCGTTATGGTACAAATGAAAATATGAAGAAATTTATACAAAATTAGCTCACCAATGAGTAACCAAAGTTCAATATACTAGTAAAATAGTCTAAATATAGCTTTGAACCCCTTTAGAATAGATTCTAATGAATATATAGTCCTAACTATAGTTTTGAAACTTTGGGAAGAAAATCGTCCCTTTTAGTGCAAATGGGAATTTGACGAAATGTAGACATAATTGGTGACCAAGGAGGAACCAAAGTTCAATATATTAGTATAATAGTCAAAGTATAGCTTTGAACCCATTTATAATGTATTGTAACCAATATATAGTCCAAACTATAGTTTTGAAACTTTGGGAAGCAATTCTTCCCGTTATGGTACAAATGAGAATTTGAAGAAATTTATACAAAATTAGCTCACCAATGAGTAACCAAAGTTCAATATACTAGTAACCAAACTTTGGGAAGAAAATCGTCCCGTTTTAGTGCAAATGGGTATTTGAAGAAATGTAGACATAAATGGTGACCAAAGAGTAACCAAAGTTCAATATATTAGTATAATAGTCTACATATAGCTTTAAACCCATTTAGAAAGGATTCTAACCAATATATAGTCCAAACTATAGTTTTGAAACTTTGGGAAGCAAATCTTCCGTTATGGTACAAATGAAAATATGAAGAAATTTATACAAAATTAGCTCACCAATGAGTAACCAAAGTTCAATATACTAGTAAAATAGTCTAAATATAGCTTTGAACCCCTTTAGAATAGATTCTAATGAATATATAGTCCTAACTATCGTTTTGAAACTTTGGGAAGAAAATCGTCCCTTTTAGTGCAAATGGGAATTTGACGAAATGTAGACATAATTGGTGACCAAGGAGGAACCAAAGTTCAATATATTAGTATAATAGTCAAAGTATAGCTTTGAACCCATTTATAATGTATTGTAACCAATATATAGTCCAAACTATAGTTTTGAAACTTTGGGAAGCAATTCTTCCCGTTATGGTACAAATGAGAATTTGAAGAAATTTATACAAAATTAGCTCACCAATGAGTAACCAAAGTTCAATATACTAGTAAAATTTTCTAAATATAGCTTTGAACCCCTTTAGAATGGATTGTAACAAATACATAGTCCTAACTATAGTTTTGAAACATTGGGAAGAAAATCGTCCCGTTTTAGTGCAAATGGGTATTTGAAGAAATGTAGACATAAATGGTGACCAAGGAGTAACCAAAGTTCAATATATTAGTATAATAGTCTACATATAGCTTTGAACCCATTTAGAAAGGATTCTAACCAATATATAGTCCAAACTATAGTTTTGAAACTTTGGGAAGAAAATCATCCCTTTTAGTGCAAATGAGAATTTAAAGAAATGTAGACATAATTGGTGACCAAGGAGGAACCAAAGTTCAATATATTAGTATAATAGTCTACATATAGCTTTGAACCCCTTTAGAATGGATTCTAACCAATATATAGTCCAAACTATAGTTTTGACACTTTGGGAAGCAAATCGTCCCATTTTGGTGCAAATGGGAATTTGAAGAAATGTAGACATAATTGGTGACCAAGGACTAACCAAAGTTCAATATATTAGTATAATAGTCAAAGTATAGCTTTGAACCCATTTATAATGGATTCTAACCAATATATAGTCCAAACTATAGTTTTAAAACTTTGGGAAGAAAATCTTCCCGTTATGGTACAAATAAAAATTTGAAGAAATTTATACAAAATTGGCTCACCAATGAGTAACCAAAGTTCAATATACTAGTATAATTGTCTAAATATAGCTTTGAACCCCTTTAGAATGGATTGTAACAAATATATAGTCCTAACTATAGTTTTGAAACTTTGGGAAGAAAATCGTCCCGTTTTAGTGCAAATGGGAATTTGAAGAAATTTACACAAAATTGGTGACCAAGGAGTAACCAAAGTTCAATATATTAGTATAATAGTCAAAGTATAGCTTTGAACCCATTTATAATGGATTCTAACCAATATATAGTCCAAACTATAGTTTTGAAACTTTGGGAAGAAAATCTTCCCGTTATGGTACCAATGAGAATTTGAAGAAATTTATACAAAATTGGCTCACCAATGAGTAACCAAAGTTCAATATACTAGTATAATTGTCTAAATATAGCTTTGAACCCCTTTAGAATGGATTGTAACGAATATATAGTCCTAACTATAGTTTTGAAACATTGGGAAGAAAATCGTCCCGTTTTAGTGCAAATGGGTATTTGAAGAAATGTAGACATAAATGGTGACCAAGGAGTAACCAAAGTTCAATATATTAGTATAATAGTCTACATATAGCTTTAAACCCATTTAGAAAGGATTCTAACCAATATATAGTCCAAACTATAGTTTTGAAACTTTGGGAAGCAAATCGTACCGTTTTGGTGCAAATGGGAATTTGAAGAAATGTAGACATAATTGGTGACCAAGGAGTAACCAAAGTTCAGTATATTAGTATAATAGTCAAAGTATAGCTTTGAACCCATTTATATTGGATTCTAACCAATATATAGTCCAAACTATAGTTTTAAAACTTTGGGAAGAAAATCTTCCTGTTATGGTACAAATAAAAATTTGAAGAAATTTATACAAAATTGGCTCACCAATGAGTAACCAAAGTTCAATATACTAGTATAATACTCTAAATATAGCTTTGAACCCCTTTAGAATGGATTGTAACGAATATATAGTCCTAACTATAGTTTTGAAACTTTGGGAAGAAAATCATCCCTTTTAGTGCAAATGAGAATTTAAAGAAATGTAGACATAATTGGTGACCAAGGAGGAACCAAAGTTCAATATATTAGTATAATAGTCTACATATAGCTTTGAACCCCTTTAGAATGGATTCTAACCAATATATAGTCCAAACTATAGTTTTGACACTTTGGGAAGCAAATCGTCCCATTTTGGTGCAAATGGGAATTTGAAGAAATGTAGACATAATTGGTGACCAAGGACTAACCAAAGTTCAATATATTAGTATAATAGTCAAAGTATAGCTTTGAACCCATTTATAATGGATTCTAACCAATATATAGTCCAAACTATAGTTTTAAAACTTTGGGAAGAAAATCTTCCCGTTATGGTACAAATAAAAATTTGAAGAAATTTATACAAAATTGGCTCACCAATGAGTAACCAAAGTTCAATATACTAGTATAATTGTCTAAATATAGCTTTGAACCCCTTTAGAATGGATTGTAACAAATATATAGTCCTAACTATAGTTTTGAAACTTTGGGAAGAAAATCGTCCCGTTTTAGTGCAAATGGGAATTTGAAGAAATTTACACAAAATTGGTGACCAAGGAGTAACCAAAGTTCAATATATTAGTATAATAGTCAAAGTATAGCTTTGAACCCATTTATAATGGATTCTAACCAATATATAGTCCAAACTATAGTTTTGAAACTTTGGGAAGAAAATCTTCCCGTTATGGTACCAATGAGAATTTGAAGAAATTTATACAAAATTGGCTCACCAATGAGTAACCAAAGTTCAATATACTAGTATAATTGTCTAAATATAGCTTTGAACCCCTTTAGAATGGATTGTAACAAATACATAGTCCTAACTATAGTTTTGAAACATTGGGAAGAAAATCGTCCCGTTTTAGTGCAAATGGGTATTTGAAGAAATGTAGACATAAATGGTGACCAAGGAGTAACCAAAGTTCAATATATTAGTATAATAGTCTACATATAGCTTTGAACCCATTTAGAAAGGATTCTAACCAATATATAGTCCAAACTATAGTTTTGAAACTTTGGGAAGAAAATCATCCCTTTTAGTGCAAATGAGAATTTAAAGAAATGTAGACATAATTGGTGACCAAGGAGGAACCAAAGTTCAATATATTAGTATAATAGTCTACATATAGCTTTGAACCCCTTTAGAATGGATTCTAACCAATATATAGTCCAAACTATAGTTTTGACACTTTGGGAAGCAAATCGTCCCATTTTGGTGCAAATGGGAATTTGAAGAAATGTAGACATAATTGGTGACCAAGGACTAACCAAAGTTCAATATATTAGTATAATAGTCAAAGTATAGCTTTGAACCCATTTATAATGGATTCTAACCAATATATAGTCCAAACTATAGTTTTAAAACTTTGGGAAGAAAATCTTCCCGTTATGGTACAAATAAAAATTTGAAGAAATTTATACAAAATTGGCTCACCAATGAGTAACCAAAGTTCAATATACTAGTATAATTGTCTAAATATAGCTTTGAACCCCTTTAGAATGGATTGTAACAAATATATAGTCCTAACTATAGTTTTGAAACTTTGGGAAGAAAATCGTCCCGTTTTAGTGCAAATGGGAATTTGAAGAAATTTACACAAAATTGGTGACCAAGGAGTAACCAAAGTTCAATATATTAGTATAATAGTCAAAGTATAGCTTTGAACCCATTTATAATGGATTCTAACCAATATATAGTCCAAACTATAGTTTTGAAACTTTGGGAAGAAAATCTTCCCGTTATGGTACCAATGAGAATTTGAAGAAATTTATACAAAATTGGCTCACCAATGAGTAACCAAAGTTCAATATACTAGTATAATTGTCTAAATATAGCTTTGAACCCCTTTAGAATGGATTGTAACGAATATATAGTCCTAACTATAGTTTTGAAACATTGGGAAGAAAATCGTCCCGTTTTAGTGCAAATGGGTATTTGAAGAAATGTAGACATAAATGGTGACCAAGGAGTAACCAAAGTTCAATATATTAGTATAATAGTCTACATATAGCTTTAAACCCATTTAGAAAGGATTCTAACCAATATATAGTCCAAACTATAGTTTTGAAACTTTGGGAAGCAAATCGTACCGTTTTGGTGCAAATGGGAATTTGAAGAAATGTAGACATAATTGGTGACCAAGGAGTAACCAAAGTTCAGTATATTAGTATAATAGTCAAAGTATAGCTTTGAACCCATTTATATTGGATTCTAACCAATATATAGTCCAAACTATAGTTTTAAAACTTTGGGAAGAAAATCTTCCTGTTATGGTACAAATAAAAATTTGAAGAAATTTATACAAAATTGGCTCACCAATGAGTAACCAAAGTTCAATATACTAGTATAATACTCTAAATATAGCTTTGAACCCCTTTAGAATGGATTGTAACGAATATATAGTCCTAACTATAGTTTTGAAACTTTGGGAAGAAAATCATCCCTTTTAGTGCAAATGAGAATTTAAAGAAATGTAGACATAATTGGTGACCAAGGAGGAACCAAAGTTCAATATATTAGTATAATAGTCTACATATAGCTTTGAACCCCTTTAGAATGGATTCTAACCAATATATAGTCCAAACTATAGTTTTGACACTTTGGGAAGCAAATCGTCCCATTTTGGTGCAAATGGGAATTTGAAGAAATGTAGACATAATTGGTGACCAAGGACTAACCAAAGTTCAATATATTAGTATAATAGTCAAAGTATAGCTTTGAACCCATTTATAATGGATTCTAACCAATATATAGTCCAAACTATAGTTTTAAAACTTTGGGAAGAAAATCTTCCCGTTATGGTACAAATAAAAATTTGAAGAAATTTATACAAAATTGGCTCACCAATGAGTAACCAAAGTTCAATATACTAGTATAATTGTCTAAATATAGCTTTGAACCCCTTTAGAATGGATTGTAACAAATATATAGTCCTAACTATAGTTTTGAAACTTTGGGAAGAAAATCGTCCCGTTTTAGTGCAAATGGGAATTTGAAGAAATTTACACAAAATTGGTGACCAAGGAGTAACCAAAGTTCAATATATTAGTATAATAGTCAAAGTATAGCTTTGAACCCATTTATAATGGATTCTAACCAATATATAGTCCAAACTATAGTTTTGAAACTTTGGGAAGAAAATCTTCCCGTTATGGTACCAATGAGAATTTGAAGAAATTTATACAAAATTGGCTCACCAATGAGTAACCAAAGTTCAATATACTAGTATAATTGTCTAAATATAGCTTTGAACCCCTTTAGAATGGATTGTAACGAATATATAGTCCTAACTATAGTTTTGAAACATTGGGAAGAAAATCGTCCCGTTTTAGTGCAAATGGGTATTTGAAGAAATGTAGACATAAATGGTGACCAAGAAGTAACCAAAGTTCAATATATTAGTATAATAGTCTACATATAGCTTTGAACCCATTTAGAATGGATTCTAACCAATATATAGTCCAAACTATAGTTTTGAAACTTTGGGAAGCAAATCTTCCGTTATGGTACAAATGAAAATATGAAGAAATTTATACAAAATTAGCTCACCAATGAGTAACCAAAGTTCAATATACTAGTAAAATAGTCTAAATATAGCTTTGAACCCCTTTAGAATAGATTCTAATGAATATATAGTCCTAACTATAGTTTTGAAACTTTGGGAAGAAAATCGTCCCTTTTAGTGCAAATGGGAATTTGACGAAATGTAGACATAATTGGTGACCAAGGAGGAACCAAAGTTCAATATATTAGTATAATAGTCAAAGTATAGCTTTGAACCCATTTATAATGTATTGTAACCAATATATAGTCCAAACTATAGTTTTGAAACTTTGGGAAGCAATTCTTCCCGTTATGGTACAAATGAGAATTTGAAGAAATTTATACAAAATTGGCTCACCAATGAGTAACCAAAGTTCAATATACTAGTATAATAGTCAAAATATAGCTTTGAACCTCTTTAGAATGGATTGTAACGAATATATAGTCCTAACTATAGTTTTGAAACATTGGGAAGAAAATCGTCCCGTTTTAGTGCAAATGGGTATTTGAAGAAATGTAGACATAAATGGTGACCAAGGAGTAACCAAAGTTCAATATATTAGTATAATAGTCTACATATAGCTTTGAACCCATTTAGAATGGATTCTAACCAATATATAGTCCAAACTATAGTTTTGAAACTTTGGGAAGCAAATTGTACCGTTTTGGTGCAAATGGGAATTTGAAGAAATTTATACAAAATTAGCTCACCAATGAGTAACCAAAGTTCAATATACTAGTAAAATTTTCTAAATATAGCTTTGAACCCCTTTAGAATGGATTGTAACAAATACATAGTCCTAACTATAGTTTTGAAACTTTGGGAAGAAAATCGTCCCGTTTTAGTGCAAATTGGTATTTGAAGAAATGTAGACATAAATGGTGACCAAGGAGTAACCAAAGTTCAATATATTAGTATAATAGTCTACATATAGCTTTAAACCCATTTAGAAAGGATTCTAACCAATATATAGTCCAAACTATAGTTTTGAAACTTTGGGAAGCAAATCGTACCGTTTTGGTGCAAATGGGAATTTGAAGAAATGTAGACATAATTGGTGACCAAGGAGTAACCAAAGTTCAATATATTAGTATAATAGTCAAAGTATAGCTTTGAACCCATTTATATTGGATTCTAACCAATATATAGTCCAAACTATAGTTTTAAAACTTTGGGAAGAAAATCTTCCTGTTATGGTACAAATAAAAATTTGAAGAAATTTATACAAAATTGGCTCACCAATGAGTAACCAAAGTTCAATATACTAGTATAATACTCTAAATATAGCTTTGAACCCCTTTAGAATGGATTGTAACGAATATATAGTCCTAACTATAGTTTTGAAACTTTGGGAAGAAAATCATCCCTTTTAGTGCAAATGAGAATTTAAAGAAATGTAGACATAATTGGTGACCAAGGAGGAACCAAAGTTCAATATATTAGTATAATAGTCTACATATAGCTTTGAACCCCTTTAGAATGGATTCTAACCAATATATAGTCCAAACTATAGTTTTGACACTTTGGGAAGCAAATCGTCCCATTTTGGTGCAAATGGGAATTTGAAGAAATGTAGACATAATTGGTGACCAAGGACTAACCAAAGTTCAATATATTAGTATAATAGTCAAAGTATAGCTTTGAACCCATTTATAATGGATTCTAACCAATATATAGTCCAAACTATAGTTTTAAAACTTTGGGAAGAAAATCTTCCCGTTATGGCACAAATAAAAATTTGAAGAAATTTATACAAAATTGGCTCACCAATGAGTAACCAAAGTTCAATATACTAGTAAAATTTTCTAAATAATTGGTGACCAAGGAGGAACCAAAGTTCAATATATTAGTATAATAGTCTACATATAGCTTTGAACCCCTTTAGAATGGATTCTAACCAATATATAGTCCAAACTATAGTTTTGACACTTTGGGAAGCAAATCGTCCCATTTTGGTGCAAATGGGAATTTGAAGAAATGTAGACATAATTGGTGACCAAGGACTAACCAAAGTTCAATATATTAGTATAATAGTCAAAGTATAGCTTTGAACCCATTTATAATGGATTCTAACCAATATATAGTCCAAACTATAGTTTTAAAACTTTGGGAAGAAAATCTTCCCGTTATGGTACAAATAAAAATTTGAAGAAATTTATACAAAATTGGCTCACCAATGAGTAACCAAAGTTCAATATACTAGTATAATTGTCTAAATATAGCTTTGAACCCCTTTAGAATGGATTGTAACAAATATATAGTCCTAACTATAGTTTTGAAACTTTGGGAAGAAAATCGTCCCGTTTTAGTGCAAATGGGAATTTGAAGAAATTTACACAAAATTGGTGACCAAGGAGTAACCAAAGTTCAATATATTAGTATAATAGTCAAAGTATAGCTTTGAACCCATTTATAATGGATTCTAACCAATATATAGTCCAAACTATAGTTTTGAAACTTTGGGAAGAAAATCTTCCCGTTATGGTACCAATGAGAATTTGAAGAAATTTATACAAAATTGGCTCACCAATGAGTAACCAAAGTTCAATATACTAGTATAATTGTCTAAATATAGCTTTGAACCCCTTTAGAATGGATTGTAACGAATATATAGTCCTAACTATAGTTTTGAAACATTGGGAAGAAAATCGTCCCGTTTTAGTGCAAATGGGTATTTGAAGAAATGTAGACATAAATGGTGACCAAGAAGTAACCAAAGTTCAATATATTAGTATAATAGTCTACATATAGCTTTGAACCCATTTAGAATGGATTCTAACCAATATATAGTCCAAACTATAGTTTTGAAACTTTGGGAAGCAAATCTTCCGTTATGGTACAAATGAAAATATGAAGAAATTTATACAAAATTAGCTCACCAATGAGTAACCAAAGTTCAATATACTAGTAAAATAGTCTAAATATAGCTTTGAACCCCTTTAGAATAGATTCTAATGAATATATAGTCCTAACTATAGTTTTGAAACTTTGGGAAGAAAATCGTCCCTTTTAGTGCAAATGGGAATTTGACGAAATGTAGACATAATTGGTGACCAAGGAGGAACCAAAGTTCAATATATTAGTATAATAGTCAAAGTATAGCTTTGAACCCATTTATAATGTATTGTAACCAATATATAGTCCAAACTATAGTTTTGAAACTTTGGGAAGCAATTCTTCCCGTTATGGTACAAATGAGAATTTGAAGAAATTTATACAAAATTAGCTCACCAATGAGTAACCAAAGTTCAATATACTAGTAACCAAACTTTGGGAAGAAAATCGTCCCGTTTTAGTGCAAATGGGTATTTGAAGAAATGTAGACATAAATGGTGACCAAAGAGTAACCAAAGTTCAATATATTAGTATAATAGTCTACATATAGCTTTAAACCCATTTAGAAAGGATTCTAACCAATATATAGTCCAAACTATAGTTTTGAAACTTTGGGAAGCAAATCTTCCGTTATGGTACAAATGAAAATATGAAGAAATTTATACAAAATTAGCTCACCAATGAGTAACCAAAGTTCAATATACTAGTAAAATAGTCTAAATATAGCTTTGAACCCCTTTAGAATAGATTCTAATGAATATATAGTCCTAACTATCGTTTTGAAACTTTGGGAAGAAAATCGTCCCTTTTAGTGCAAATGGGAATTTGACGAAATGTAGACATAATTGGTGACCAAGGAGGAACCAAAGTTCAATATATTAGTATAATAGTCAAAGTATAGCTTTGAACCCATTTATAATGTATTGTAACCAATATATAGTCCAAACTATAGTTTTGAAACTTTGGGAAGCAATTCTTCCCGTTATGGTACAAATGAGAATTTGAAGAAATTTATACAAAATTAGCTCACCAATGAGTAACCAAAGTTCAATATACTAGTAAAATTTTCTAAATATAGCTTTGAACCCCTTTAGAATGGATTGTAACAAATACATAGTCCTAACTATAGTTTTGAAACATTGGGAAGAAAATCGTCCCGTTTTAGTGCAAATGGGTATTTGAAGAAATGTAGACATAAATGGTGACCAAGGAGTAACCAAAGTTCAATATATTAGTATAATAGTCTACATATAGCTTTGAACCCATTTAGAAAGGATTCTAACCAATATATAGTCCAAACTATAGTTTTGAAACTTTGGGAAGAAAATCATCCCTTTTAGTGCAAATGAGAATTTAAAGAAATGTAGACATAATTGGTGACCAAGGAGGAACCAAAGTTCAATATATTAGTATAATAGTCTACATATAGCTTTGAACCCCTTTAGAATGGATTCTAACCAATATATAGTCCAAACTATAGTTTTGACACTTTGGGAAGCAAATCGTCCCATTTTGGTGCAAATGGGAATTTGAAGAAATGTAGACATAATTGGTGACCAAGGACTAACCAAAGTTCAATATATTAGTATAATAGTCAAAGTATAGCTTTGAACCCATTTATAATGGATTCTAACCAATATATAGTCCAAACTATAGTTTTAAAACTTTGGGAAGAAAATCTTCCCGTTATGGTACAAATAAAAATTTGAAGAAATTTATACAAAATTGGCTCACCAATGAGTAACCAAAGTTCAATATACTAGTATAATTGTCTAAATATAGCTTTGAACCCCTTTAGAATGGATTGTAACAAATATATAGTCCTAACTATAGTTTTGAAACTTTGGGAAGAAAATCGTCCCGTTTTAGTGCAAATGGGAATTTGAAGAAATTTACACAAAATTGGTGACCAAGGAGTAACCAAAGTTCAATATATTAGTATAATAGTCAAAGTATAGCTTTGAACCCATTTATAATGGATTCTAACCAATATATAGTCCAAACTATAGTTTTGAAACTTTGGGAAGAAAATCTTCCCGTTATGGTACCAATGAGAATTTGAAGAAATTTATACAAAATTGGCTCACCAATGAGTAACCAAAGTTCAATATACTAGTATAATTGTCTAAATATAGCTTTGAACCCCTTTAGAATGGATTGTAACGAATATATAGTCCTAACTATAGTTTTGAAACATTGGGAAGAAAATCGTCCCGTTTTAGTGCAAATGGGTATTTGAAGAAATGTAGACATAAATGGTGACCAAGGAGTAACCAAAGTTCAATATATTAGTATAATAGTCTACATATAGCTTTAAACCCATTTAGAAAGGATTCTAACCAATATATAGTCCAAACTATAGTTTTG
The DNA here is from genome assembly GCA_951804385.1 of Trifolium dubium. NCBI lineage: Eukaryota > Viridiplantae > Streptophyta > Magnoliopsida > Fabales > Fabaceae > Trifolium > Trifolium dubium. The sequence continues at coordinate 17,629,395 of OX638073.1, forward strand.
AAACTTTGGGAAGCAAATCGTACCGTTTTGGTGCAAATGGGAATTTGAAGAAATGTAGACATAATTGGTGACCAAGGAGTAACCAAAGTTCAGTATATTAGTATAATAGTCAAAGTATAGCTTTGAACCCATTTATATTGGATTCTAACCAATATATAGTCCAAACTATAGTTTTAAAACTTTGGGAAGAAAATCTTCCTGTTATGGTACAAATAAAAATTTGAAGAAATTTATACAAAATTGGCTCACCAATGAGTAACCAAAGTTCAATATACTAGTATAATACTCTAAATATAGCTTTGAACCCCTTTAGAATGGATTGTAACGAATATATAGTCCTAACTATAGTTTTGAAACTTTGGGAAGAAAATCATCCCTTTTAGTGCAAATGAGAATTTAAAGAAATGTAGACATAATTGGTGACCAAGGAGGAACCAAAGTTCAATATATTAGTATAATAGTCTACATATAGCTTTGAACCCCTTTAGAATGGATTCTAACCAATATATAGTCCAAACTATAGTTTTGACACTTTGGGAAGCAAATCGTCCCATTTTGGTGCAAATGGGAATTTGAAGAAATGTAGACATAATTGGTGACCAAGGACTAACCAAAGTTCAATATATTAGTATAATAGTCAAAGTATAGCTTTGAACCCATTTATAATGGATTCTAACCAATATATAGTCCAAACTATAGTTTTAAAACTTTGGGAAGAAAATCTTCCCGTTATGGTACAAATAAAAATTTGAAGAAATTTATACAAAATTGGCTCACCAATGAGTAACCAAAGTTCAATATACTAGTATAATTGTCTAAATATAGCTTTGAACCCCTTTAGAATGGATTGTAACAAATATATAGTCCTAACTATAGTTTTGAAACTTTGGGAAGAAAATCGTCCCGTTTTAGTGCAAATGGGAATTTGAAGAAATTTACACAAAATTGGTGACCAAGGAGTAACCAAAGTTCAATATATTAGTATAATAGTCAAAGTATAGCTTTGAACCCATTTATAATGGATTCTAACCAATATATAGTCCAAACTATAGTTTTGAAACTTTGGGAAGAAAATCTTCCCGTTATGGTACCAATGAGAATTTGAAGAAATTTATACAAAATTGGCTCACCAATGAGTAACCAAAGTTCAATATACTAGTATAATTGTCTAAATATAGCTTTGAACCCCTTTAGAATGGATTGTAACGAATATATAGTCCTAACTATAGTTTTGAAACATTGGGAAGAAAATCGTCCCGTTTTAGTGCAAATGGGTATTTGAAGAAATGTAGACATAAATGGTGACCAAGAAGTAACCAAAGTTCAATATATTAGTATAATAGTCTACATATAGCTTTGAACCCATTTAGAATGGATTCTAACCAATATATAGTCCAAACTATAGTTTTGAAACTTTGGGAAGCAAATCTTCCGTTATGGTACAAATGAAAATATGAAGAAATTTATACAAAATTAGCTCACCAATGAGTAACCAAAGTTCAATATACTAGTAAAATAGTCTAAATATAGCTTTGAACCCCTTTAGAATAGATTCTAATGAATATATAGTCCTAACTATCGTTTTGAAACTTTGGGAAGAAAATCGTCCCTTTTAGTGCAAATGGGAATTTGACGAAATGTAGACATAATTGGTGACCAAGGAGGAACCAAAGTTCAATATATTAGTATAATAGTCAAAGTATAGCTTTGAACCCATTTATAATGTATTGTAACCAATATATAGTCCAAACTATAGTTTTGAAACTTTGGGAAGCAATTCTTCCCGTTATGGTACAAATGAGAATTTGAAGAAATTTATACAAAATTAGCTCACCAATGAGTAACCAAAGTTCAATATACTAGTAAAATTTTCTAAATATAGCTTTGAACCCCTTTAGAATGGATTTTAACAAATACATAGTCCTAACTATAGTTTTGAAACATTGGGAAGAAAATCGTCCCGTTTTAGTGCAAATGGGTATTTGAAGAAATGTAGACATAAATGGTGACCAAGGAGTAACCAAAGTTCAATATATTAGTATAATAGTCTACATATAGCTTTGAACCCATTTAGAAAGGATTCTAACCAATATATAGTCCAAACTATAGTTTTGAAACTTTGGGAAGAAAATCATCCCTTTTAGTGCAAATGAGAATTTAAAGAAATGTAGACATAATTGGTGACCAAGGAGGAACCAAAGTTCAATATATTAGTATAATAGTCTACATATAGCTTTGAACCCCTTTAGAATGGATTCTAACCAATATATAGTCCAAACTATAGTTTTGACACTTTGGGAAGCAAATCGTCCCATTTTGGTGCAAATGGGAATTTGAAGAAATGTAGACATAATTGGTGACCAAGGACTAACCAAAGTTCAATATATTAGTATAATAGTCAAAGTATAGCTTTGAACCCATTTATAATGGATTCTAACCAATATATAGTCCAAACTATAGTTTTAAAACTTTGGGAAGAAAATCTTCCCGTTATGGTACAAATAAAAATTTGAAGAAATTTATACAAAATTGGCTCACCAATGAGTAACCAAAGTTCAATATACTAGTATAATTGTCTAAATATAGCTTTGAACCCCTTTAGAATGGATTGTAACAAATATATAGTCCTAACTATAGTTTTGAAACTTTGGGAAGAAAATCGTCCCGTTTTAGTGCAAATGGGAATTTGAAGAAATTTACACAAAATTGGTGACCAAGGAGTAACCAAAGTTCAATATATTAGTATAATAGTCAAAGTATAGCTTTGAACCCATTTATAATGGATTCTAACCAATATATAGTCCAAACTATAGTTTTGAAACTTTGGGAAGAAAATCTTCCCGTTATGGTACCAATGAGAATTTGAAGAAATTTATACAAAATTGGCTCACCAATGAGTAACCAAAGTTCAATATACTAGTATAATTGTCTAAATATAGCTTTGAACCCCTTTAGAATGGATTGTAACGAATATATAGTCCTAACTATAGTTTTGAAACATTGGGAAGAAAATCGTCCCGTTTTAGTGCAAATGGGTATTTGAAGAAATGTAGACATAAATGGTGACCAAGGAGTAACCAAAGTTCAATATATTAGTATAATAGTCTACATATAGCTTTAAACCCATTTAGAAAGGATTCTAACCAATATATAGTCCAAACTATAGTTTTGAAACTTTGGGAAGCAAATCGTACCGTTTTGGTGCAAATGGGAATTTGAAGAAATGTAGACATAATTGGTGACCAAGGAGTAACCAAAGTTCAGTATATTAGTATAATAGTCAAAGTATAGCTTTGAACCCATTTATATTGGATTCTAACCAATATATAGTCCAAACTATAGTTTTAAAACTTTGGGAAGAAAATCTTCCTGTTATGGTACAAATAAAAATTTGAAGAAATTTATACAAAATTGGCTCACCAATGAGTAACCAAAGTTCAATATACTAGTATAATACTCTAAATATAGCTTTGAACCCCTTTAGAATGGATTGTAACGAATATATAGTCCTAACTATAGTTTTGAAACTTTGGGAAGAAAATCATCCCTTTTAGTGCAAATGAGAATTTAAAGAAATGTAGACATAATTGGTGACCAAGGAGGAACCAAAGTTCAATATATTAGTATAATAGTCTACATATAGCTTTGAACCCCTTTAGAATGGATTCTAACCAATATATAGTCCAAACTATAGTTTTGACACTTTGGGAAGCAAATCGTCCCATTTTGGTGCAAATGGGAATTTGAAGAAATGTAGACATAATTGGTGACCAAGGACTAACCAAAGTTCAATATATTAGTATAATAGTCAAAGTATAGCTTTGAACCCATTTATAATGGATTCTAACCAATATATAGTCCAAACTATAGTTTTAAAACTTTGGGAAGAAAATCTTCCCGTTATGGTACAAATAAAAATTTGAAGAAATTTATACAAAATTGGCTCACCAATGAGTAACCAAAGTTCAATATACTAGTATAATTGTCTAAATATAGCTTTGAACCCCTTTAGAATGGATTGTAACAAATATATAGTCCTAACTATAGTTTTGAAACTTTGGGAAGAAAATCGTCCCGTTTTAGTGCAAATGGGAATTTGAAGAAATTTACACAAAATTGGTGACCAAGGAGTAACCAAAGTTCAATATATTAGTATAATAGTCAAAGTATAGCTTTGAACCCATTTATAATGGATTCTAACCAATATATAGTCCAAACTATAGTTTTGAAACTTTGGGAAGAAAATCTTCCCGTTATGGTACCAATGAGAATTTGAAGAAATTTATACAAAATTGGCTCACCAATGAGTAACCAAAGTTCAATATACTAGTATAATTGTCTAAATATAGCTTTGAACCCCTTTAGAATGGATTGTAACGAATATATAGTCCTAACTATAGTTTTGAAACATTGGGAAGAAAATCGTCCCGTTTTAGTGCAAATGGGTATTTGAAGAAATGTAGACATAAATGGTGACCAAGAAGTAACCAAAGTTCAATATATTAGTATAATAGTCTACATATAGCTTTGAACCCATTTAGAATGGATTCTAACCAATATATAGTCCAAACTATAGTTTTGAAACTTTGGGAAGCAAATCTTCCGTTATGGTACAAATGAAAATATGAAGAAATTTATACAAAATTAGCTCACCAATGAGTAACCAAAGTTCAATATACTAGTAAAATAGTCTAAATATAGCTTTGAACCCCTTTAGAATAGATTCTAATGAATATATAGTCCTAACTATAGTTTTGAAACTTTGGGAAGAAAATCGTCCCTTTTAGTGCAAATGGGAATTTGACGAAATGTAGACATAATTGGTGACCAAGGAGGAACCAAAGTTCAATATATTAGTATAATAGTCAAAGTATAGCTTTGAACCCATTTATAATGTATTGTAACCAATATATAGTCCAAACTATAGTTTTGAAACTTTGGGAAGCAATTCTTCCCGTTATGGTACAAATGAGAATTTGAAGAAATTTATACAAAATTGGCTCACCAATGAGTAACCAAAGTTCAATATACTAGTATAATAGTCAAAATATAGCTTTGAACCTCTTTAGAATGGATTGTAACGAATATATAGTCCTAACTATAGTTTTGAAACATTGGGAAGAAAATCGTCCCGTTTTAGTGCAAATGGGTATTTGAAGAAATGTAGACATAAATGGTGACCAAGGAGTAACCAAAGTTCAATATATTAGTATAATAGTCTACATATAGCTTTGAACCCATTTAGAATGGATTCTAACCAATATATAGTCCAAACTATAGTTTTGAAACTTTGGGAAGCAAATTGTACCGTTTTGGTGCAAATGGGAATTTGAAGAAATTTATACAAAATTAGCTCACCAATGAGTAACCAAAGTTCAATATACTAGTAAAATTTTCTAAATATAGCTTTGAACCCCTTTAGAATGGATTGTAACAAATACATAGTCCTAACTATAGTTTTGAAACTTTGGGAAGAAAATCGTCCCGTTTTAGTGCAAATTGGTATTTGAAGAAATGTAGACATAAATGGTGACCAAGGAGTAACCAAAGTTCAATATATTAGTATAATAGTCTACATATAGCTTTAAACCCATTTAGAAAGGATTCTAACCAATATATAGTCCAAACTATAGTTTTGAAACTTTGGGAAGCAAATCGTACCGTTTTGGTGCAAATGGGAATTTGAAGAAATGTAGACATAATTGGTGACCAAGGAGTAACCAAAGTTCAATATATTAGTATAATAGTCAAAGTATAGCTTTGAACCCATTTATATTGGATTCTAACCAATATATAGTCCAAACTATAGTTTTAAAACTTTGGGAAGAAAATCTTCCTGTTATGGTACAAATAAAAATTTGAAGAAATTTATACAAAATTGGCTCACCAATGAGTAACCAAAGTTCAATATACTAGTATAATACTCTAAATATAGCTTTGAACCCCTTTAGAATGGATTGTAACGAATATATAGTCCTAACTATAGTTTTGAAACTTTGGGAAGAAAATCATCCCTTTTAGTGCAAATGAGAATTTAAAGAAATGTAGACATAATTGGTGACCAAGGAGGAACCAAAGTTCAATATATTAGTATAATAGTCTACATATAGCTTTGAACCCCTTTAGAATGGATTCTAACCAATATATAGTCCAAACTATAGTTTTGACACTTTGGGAAGCAAATCGTCCCATTTTGGTGCAAATGGGAATTTGAAGAAATGTAGACATAATTGGTGACCAAGGACTAACCAAAGTTCAATATATTAGTATAATAGTCAAAGTATAGCTTTGAACCCATTTATAATGGATTCTAACCAATATATAGTCCAAACTATAGTTTTAAAACTTTGGGAAGAAAATCTTCCCGTTATGGTACAAATAAAAATTTGAAGAAATTTATACAAAATTGGCTCACCAATGAGTAACCAAAGTTCAATATACTAGTATAATTGTCTAAATATAGCTTTGAACCCATTTAGAATGGATTCTAACCAATATATAGTCCAAACTATAGTTTTGAAACTTTGGGAAGCAAATCGTACCGTTTTGGTGCAAATGGGAATTTGAAGAAATTTATACAAAATTAGCTCACCAATGAGTAACCAAAGTTCAATATACTAGTAAAATTTTCTAAATATAGCTTTGAACCCCTTTAGAATGGATTGTAACAAATATATAGTCCTAACTATAGTTTTGAAACTTTTGGAAGAAAATCGTCCCGTTTTAGTGCAAATGGGAATTTGAAGAAATTTACACAAAATTGGTGACCAAGGAGTAACCAAAGTTCAATATATTAGTATAATAGTCAAAGTATAGCTTTGAACCCATTTATAATGGATTCTAACCAATATATAGTCCAAACTATAGTTTTGAAACTTTGGGAAGAAAATCTTCCCGTTATGGTACCAATGAGAATTTGAAGAAATTTATACAAAATTGGCTCACCAATGAGTAACCAAAGTTCAATATACTAGTATAATTGTCTAAATATAGCTTTGAACCCCTTTAGAATGGATTGTAACGAATATATAGTCCTAACTATAGTTTTGAAACATTGGGAAGAAAATCGTCCCGTTTTAGTGCAAATGGGTATTTGAAGAAATGTAGACATAAATGGTGACCAAAGAGTAACCAAAGTTCAATATATTAGTATAATAGTCTACATATAGCTTTAAACCCATTTAGAAAGGATTCTAACCAATATATAGTCCAAACTATAGTTTTGAAACTTTGGGAAGCAAATCGTACCGTTTTGGTGCAAATGGGAATTTGAAGAAATGTAGACATAATTGGTGACCAAGGAGTAACCAAAGTTCAATATATTAGTATAATAGTCAAAGTATAGCTTTGAACCCATTTATATTGGATTCTAACCAATATATAGTCCAAACTATAGTTTTAAAACTTTGGGAAGAAAATCTTCCTGTTATGGTACAAATAAAAATTTGAAGAAATTTATACAAAATTGGCTCACCAATGAGTAACCAAAGTTCAATATACTAGTATAATACTCTAAATATAGCTTTGAACCCCTTTAGAATGGATTGTAACGAATATATAGTCCTAACTATAGTTTTGAAACTTTGGGAAGAAAATCATCCCTTTTAGTGCAAATGAGAATTTAAAGAAATGTAGACATAATTGGTGACCAAGGAGGAACCAAAGTTCAATATATTAGTATAATAGTCTACATATAGCTTTGAACCCCTTTAGAATGGATTTTAACCAATATATAGTCCAAACTATAGTTTTGACACTTTGGGAAGCAAATCGTCCCATTTTGGTGCAAATGGGAATTTGAAGAAATGTAGACATAATTGGTGACCAAGGACTAACCAAAGTTCAATATATTAGTATAATAGTCAAAGTATAGCTTTGAACCCATTTATAATGGATTCTAACCAATATATAGTCTAAACTATAGTTTTAAAACTTTGGGAAGAAAATCTTCCCGTTATGGTACAAATAAAAATTTGAAGAAATTTATACAAAATTGGCTCACCAATGAGTAACCAAAGTTCAATATACTAGTATAATTGTCTAAATATAGCTTTGAACCCCTTTAGAATGGATTGTAACAAATATATAGTCCTAACTATAGTTTTGAAACTTTGGGAAGAAAATCGTCCCGTTTTAGTGCAAATGGGAATTTGAAGAAATTTACACAAAATTGGTGACCAAGGAGTAACCAAAGTTCAATATATTAGTATAATAGTCAAAGTATAGCTTTGAACCCATTTATAATGGATTCTAACCAATATATAGTCCAAACTATAGTTTTGAAACTTTGGGAAGAAAATCTTCTCGTTATGGTACCAATGAGAATTTGAAGAAATTTATACAAAATTGGCTCACCAATGAGTAACCAAAGTTCAATATACTAGTATAATTGTCTAAATATAGCTTTGAACCCCTTTAGAATGGATTGTAACGAATATATAGTCCTAACTATAGTTTTGAAACATTGGGAAGAAAATCGTCCCGTTTTAGTGCAAATGGGTATTTGAAGAAATGTAGACATAAATGGTGACCAAGGAGTAACCAAAGTTCAATATATTAGTATAATAGTCTACATATAGCTTTAAACCCATTTAGAAAGGATTCTAACCAATATATAGTCCAAACTATAGTTTTGAAACTTTGGGAAGCAAATCGTACCGTTTTGGTGCAAATGGGAATTTGAAGAAATGTAGACATAATTGGTGACCAAGGAGTAACCAAAGTTCAATATATTAGTATAATAGTCAAAGTATAGCTTTGAACCCATTTATATTGGATTCTAACCAATATATAGTCCAAACTATAGTTTTAAAACTTTGGGAAGAAAATCTTCCTGTTATGGTACAAATAAAAATTTGAAGAAATTTATACAAAATTGGCTCACCAATGAGTAACCAAAGTTCAATATACTAGTATAATACTCTAAATATAGCTTTGAACCCCTTTAGAATGGATTGTAACGAATATATAGTCCTAACTATAGTTTTGAAACTTTGGGAAGAAAATCATCCCTTTTAGTGCAAATGAGAATTTAAAGAAATGTAGACATAATTGGTGACCAAGGAGGAACCAAAGTTCAATATATTAGTATAATAGTCTACATATAGCTTTGAACCCCTTTAGAATGGATTCTAACCAATATATAGTCCAAACTATAGTTTTGACACTTTGGGAAGCAAATCGTCCCATTTTGGTGCAAATGGGAATTTGAAGAAATGTAGACATAATTGGTGACCAAGGACTAACCAAAGTTCAATATATTAGTATAATAGTCAAAGTATAGCTTTGAACCCATTTATAATGGATTCTAACCAATATATAGTCCAAACTATAGTTTTAAAACTTTGGGAAGAAAATCTTCCCGTTATGGTACAAATAAAAATTTGAAGAAATTTATACAAAATTGGCTCACCAATGAGTAACCAAAGTTCAATATACTAGTATAATTGTCTAAATATAGCTTTGAACCCCTTTAGAATGGATTGTAACAAATATATAGTCCTAACTATAGTTTTGAAACTTTGGGAAGAAAATCGTCCCGTTTTAGTGCAAATGGGAATTTGAAGAAATTTACACAAAATTGGTGACCAAGGAGTAACCAAAGTTCAATATATTAGTATAATAGTCAAAGTATAGCTTTGAACCCATTTATAATGGATTCTAACCAATATATAGTCCAAACTATAGTTTTGAAACTTTGGGAAGAAAATCTTCCCGTTATGGTACCAATGAGAATTTGAAGAAATTTATACAAAATTGGCTCACCAATGAGTAACCAAAGTTCAATATACTAGTATAATTGTCTAAATATAGCTTTGAACCCCTTTAGAATGGATTGTAACGAATATATAGTCCTAACTATAGTTTTGAAACATTGGGAAGAAAATCATCCCGTTTTAGTGCAAATGGGTATTTGAAGAAATGTAGACATAAATGGTGACCAAGAAGTAACCAAAGTTCAATATATTAGTATAATAGTCTACATATAGCTTTGAACCCATTTAGAATGGATTCTAACCAATATATAGTCCAAACTATAGTTTTGAAACTTTGGGAAGCAAATCTTCCGTTATGGTACAAAAGAAAATATGAAGAAATTTATACAAAATTAGCTCACCAATGAGTAACCAAAGTTCAATATACTAGTAAAATAGTCTAAATATAGCTTTGAACCCCTTTAGAATAGATTCTAATGAATATATAGTCCTAACTATAGTTTTGAAACTTTGGGAAGAAAATCGTCCCTTTTAGTGCAAATGGGAATTTGACGAAATGTAGACATAATTGGTGACCAAGGAGGAACCAAAGTTCAATATATTAGTATAATAGTCAAAGTATAGCTTTGAACCCATTTATAATGTATTGTAACCAATATATAGTCCAAACTATAGTTTTGAAACTTTGGGAAGCAATTCTTCCCGTTATGGTACAAATGAGAATTTGAAGAAATTTATACAAAATTGGCTCACCAATGAGTAACCAAAGTTCAATATACTAGTATAATAGTCTAAATATAGCTTTGAACCTCTTTAGAATGGATTGTAACGAATATATAGTCCTAACTATAGTTTTGAAACATTGGGAAGAAAATCGTCCCGTTTTAGTGCAAATGGGTATTTGAAGAAATGTAGACATAAATGGTGACCAAGGAGTAACCAAAGTTCAATATATTAGTATAATAGTCTACATATAGCTTTGAACCCATTTAGAATGGATTCTAACCAATATATAGTCCAAACTATAGTTTTGAAACATTGGGAAGCAAATCGTACCGTTTTGGTGCAAATGGGAATTTGAAGAAATTTATACAAAATTAGCTCACCAATGAGTAACCAAAGTTCAATATACTAGTAAAATTTTCTAAATATAGCTTTGAACCCCTTTAGAATGGATTGTAACAAATATATAGTCCTAACTATAGTTTTGAAACTTTGGGAAGCAAATCGTCCCATTTTGGTGCAAATGGGAATTTGAAGAAATGTAGACATAATTGGTGACCAAGGACTAACCAAAGTTCAATATATTAGTATAATAGTCAAAGTATAGCTTTGAACCCATTTATAATGGATTCTAACCAATATATAGTCCAAACTATAGTTTTAAAACTTTGGGAAGAAAATCTTCCCGTTATGGTACAAATAAAAATTTGAAGAAATTTATACAAAATTTGCTTACCAATGAGTAACCAAAGCTCAATATACTAGTATAATTTTCTAAATATAGCTTTGAACCCCTTTAGAATGGATTGTAACAAATATATAGTCCTAACTATAGTTTTGAAACTTTGGGAAGAAAATCGTTCCGTTTTAGTGCAAATGGGAATTTGAAGAAATGTAGACATAAATGGTGACCAAGGAGTAACCAAAGTTCAATATATTAGTATAAAAGTCTACATATAGCTTTGAACCCCTTTAGAATGGATTCTAACCAATATATAGTCCAAACTATAGTTTTGAAACTTTGGGAAGCAAATCTTCCGTTATGGTACAAATGAAAATATGAAGAAATTTATACAAAATTAGCTCACCAATGAGTAACCAAAGTTCAATATACTAGTAAAATAGTCTAAATATAGCTTTGAACCCCTTTAGAATAGATTCTAATGAATATATAGTCCTAACTATAGTTTTGAAACTTTGGAAAGAAAATCGTCCCGCTTTGGTACAAATGAGAATTTGAAGAAATTTATACAAAATTGGCTCACCAATGAGTAACCAAAGTTCAATATATTAGTATAATAGTCAAAGTATAGCTTTGAACCCATTTATAATGGATTCTAACCAATATATAGTCCAAACTATAGTTTTAAAACTTTGGGAAGAAAATCTTCCTGTTTTGGTACAAATAAAAATTTGAAGAAATTTATACAAAATTGGCTCACCAATGAGTAACCAAAGTTCAATATACTAGTATAATAGTCTAAATATAGCTTTGAACCCCTTTAGAATGGTTTGTAACGAATATATAGTCCTAACTATAGTTTTGAAACATTGGGAAGAAAATCGTCCCGTTTTAGTGCAAATGGGTATTTGAAGAAATGTAGACATAAATGGTGACCAAGGAGTAACCAAAGTTCAATATATTAGTATAATAGTCTACATATAGCTTTGAACCCATTTAGAATGGATTCTAACCAATATATAGTCCAAACTATAGTTTTGAAACTTTGGGAAGCAAATCGTACCGTTTTGGTGCAAATGGGAATTTGAAGAAATGTAGACATAATTGGTGACCAAGGAGTAACCAAAGTTCAATATATTAGTATAATAGTCAAAGTATAGCTTTGAACCCATTTATATTGGATTCTAACCAATATATAGTCCAAACTATAGTTTTAAAACTTTGGGAAGAAAATCTTCCTGTTATGGTACAAATAAAAATTTGAAGAAATTTATACAAAATTGGCTCACCAATGAGTAACCAAAGTTCAATATACTAGTATAATACTCTAAATATAGCTTTGAACCCCTTTAGAATGGATTGTAACGAATATATAGTCCTAACTATAGTTTTGAAACTTTGGGAAGAAAATCGTCCCTTTTAGTGCAAATGAGAATTTAAAGAAATGTAGACATAATTGGTGACCAAGGAGGAACCAAAGTTCAATATATTAGTATAATAGTCTACATATAGCTTTGAACCCCTTTAGAATGGATTCTATCCTATATATAGTCCAAACTATAGTTTTGACACTTTGGGAAGCAAATCGTCCCATTTTGGTGCAAATGGGAATTTGAAGAAATGTAGACATAATTGGTGACCAAGGACTAACCAAAGTTCAATATATTAGTATAATAGTCAAAGTATAGCTTTGAACCCATTTATAATGTATTGTAACCAATATATAGTCCAAACTATAGTTTTGAAACTTTGGGAAGCAATTCTTCCCGTTATGGTACAAATGAGAATTTGAAGAAATTTATACAAAATTGGCTCACCAATGAGTAACCAAAGTTCAATATACTAGTATAATAGTCTAAATATAGCTTTGAACCTCTTTAGAATGGATTGTAACGAATATATAGTCCTAACTATAGTTTTGAAACATTGGGAAGAAAATCGTCCCGTTTTAGTGCAAATGGGTATTTGAAGAAATGTAGACATAAATGGTGACCAAGGAGTAACCAAAGTTCAATATATTAGTATAATAGTCTACATATAGCTTTGAACCCATTTAGAATGGATTCTAACCAATATATAGTCCAAACTATAGTTTTGAAACTTTGGGAAGCAAATCGTACCGTTTTGGTGCAAATGGGAATTTGAAGAAATTTATACAAAATTAGCTCACCAATGAGTAACCAAAGTTCAATATACTAGTAAAATTTTCTAAATATAGCTTTGAACCCCTTTAGAATGGATTGTAACAAATATATAGTCCTAACTATAGTTTTGAAACTTTGGGAAGCAAATCGTCCCATTTTGGTGCAAATGGGAATTTGAAGAAATGTAGACATAATTGGTGACCAAGGACTAACCAAAGTTCAATATATTAGTATAATAGTCAAAGTATAGCTTTGAACCCATTTATAATGGATTCTAACCAATATATAGTCCAAACTATAGTTTTAAAACTTTGGGAAGAAAATCTTCCCGTTATGGTACAAATAAAAATTTGAAGAAATTTATACAAAATTTGCTCACCAATGAGTAACCAAAGCTCAATATACTAGTATAATTTTCTAAATATAGCTTTGAACCCCTTTAGAATGGATTGTAACAAATATATAGTCCTAACTATAGTTTTGAAACTTTGGGAAGAAAATCGTTCCGTTTTAGTGCAAATGGGAATTTGAAGAAATGTAGACATAAATGGTGACCAAGGAGTAACCAAAGTTCAATATATTAGTATAAAAGTCTACATATAGCTTTGAACCCCTTTAGAATGGATTCTAACCAATATATAGTCCAAACTATAGTTTTGAAACTTTGGGAAGCAAATCTTCCGTTATGGTACAAATGAAAATATGAAGAAATTTATACAAAATTAGCTCACCAATGAGTAACCAAAGTTCAATATACTAGTAAAATAGTCTAAATATAGCTTTGAACCCCTTTAGAATAGATTCTAATGAATATATAGTCCTAACTATAGTTTTGAAACTTTGGAAAGAAAATCGTCCCGCTTTGGTACAAATGAGAATTTGAAGAAATTTATACAAAATTGGCTCACCAATGAGTAACCAAAGTTCAATATATTAGTATAATAGTCAAAGTATAGCTTTGAACCCATTTATAATGGATTCTAACCAATATATAGTCCAAACTATAGTTTTAAAACTTTGGGAAGAAAATCTTCCTGTTATGGTACAAATAAAAATTTGAAGAAATTTATACAAAATTGGCTCACCAATGAGTAACCAAAGTTCAATATACTAGTATAATAGTCTAAATATAGCTTTGAACCCCTTTAGAATGGATTGTAACGAATATATAGTCCTAACTATAGTTTTGAAACATTGGGAAGAAAATCGTCCCGTTTTAGTGCAAATGGGTATTTGAAGAAATGTAGACATAAATGGTGACCAAGGAGTAACCAAAGTTCAATATATTAGTATAATAGTCTACATATAGCTTTGAACCCATTTAGAATGGATTCTAACCAATATATAGTCCAAACTATAGTTTTGAAACTTTGGGAAGCAAATCGTACCGTTTTGGTGCAAATGGGAATTTGAAGAAATGTAGACATAATTGGTGACCAAGGAGTAACCAAAGTTCAATATATTAGTATAATAGTCAAAGTATAGCTTTGAACCCATTTATATTGGATTCTAACCAATATATAGTCCAAACTATAGTTTTAAAACTTTGGGAAGAAAATCTTCCTGTTATGGTACAAATAAAAATTTGAAGAAATTTATACAAAATTGGCTCACCAATGAGTAACCAAAGTTCAATATACTAGTATAATACTCTAAATATAGCTTTGAACCCCTTTAGAATGGATTGTAACGAATATATAGTCCTAACTATAGTTTTGAAACTTTGGGAAGAAAATCGTCCCTTTTAGTGCAAATGAGAATTTAAAGAAATGTAGACATAATTGGTGACCAAGGAGGAACCAAAGTTCAATATATTAGTATAATAGTCTACATATAGCTTTGAACCCCTTTAGAATGGATTCTAACCAATATATAGTCCAAACTATAGTTTTGACACTTTGGGAAGCAAATCGTCCCATTTTGGTGCAAATGGGAATTTGAAGAAATGTAGACATAATTGGTGACCAAGGACTAACCAAAGTTCAATATATTAGTATAATAGTCAAAGTATAGCTTTGAACCCATTTATAATGGATTCTAACCAATATATAGTCCAAACTATAGTTTTAAAACTTTGGGAAGAAAATCTTCCCGTTATGGTACAAATAAAAATTTGAAGAAATTTATACAAAATTTGCTCACCAATGAGTAACCAAAGCTCAATATACTAGTATAATTTTCTAAATATAGCTTTGAACCCCTTTAGAATGGATTGTAACAAATATATAGTCCTAACTATAGTTTTGAAACTTTGGGAAGAAAATCGTTCCGTTTTAGTGCAAATGGGAATTTGAAGAAATGTAGACATAAATGGTGACCAAGGAGTAACCAAAGTTCAATATATTAGTATAAAAGTCTACATATAGCTTTGAACCCCTTTAGAATGGATTCTAACCAATATATAGTCCAAACTATAGTTTTGAAACTTTGGGAAGCAAATCTTCCGTTATGGTACAAATGAAAATATGAAGAAATTTATACAACATTAGCTCACCAATGAGTAACCAAAGTTCAATATACTAGTAAAATAGTCTAAATATAGCTTTGAACCCCTTTAGAATGGATTCTAATGAATATATAGTCCTAACTATAGTTTTGAAACTTTGGAAAGAAAATCGTACCGCTTTGGTACAAATGAGAATTTGAAGAAATTTATACAAAATTGGCTCACCAATGAGTAACCAAAGTTCAATATATTAGTATAATAGTCAAAGTATAGCTTTGAACCCATTTATAATGGATTCTAACCAATATATAGTCCAAACTATAGTTTTAAAACTTTGGGAAGAAAACCTTCCTGTTATGGTACAAATAAAAATTTGAAGAAATTTATACAAAATTGGCTCACCAATGAGTAACCAAAGTTCAATATACTAGTATAATAGTCTAAATATAGCTTTGAACCCCTTTAGAATGGATTGTAACGAATATATAGTCCTAACTATAGTTTTGAAACATTGGGAAGAAAATCGTCCCGTTTTAGTGCAAATGGGTATTTGAAGAAATGTAGACATAAATGGTGACCAAGGAGTAACCAAAGTTCAATATATTAGTATAATAGTCTACATATAGCTTTGAACCCATTTAGAATGGATTCTAACCAATATATAGTCCAAACTATAGTTTTGAAACTTTGGGAAGCAAATCGTACCGTTTTGGTGCAAATGGGAATTTGAAGAAATGTAGACATAATTGGTGACCAAGGAGTAACCAAAGTTCAATATATTAGTATAATAGTCAAAGTATAGCTTTGAACCCATTTATAATGGATTCTAACCAATATATAGTCCAAACTATAGTTTTGAAACTTTGGGAAGAAAATCTTCCCGTTATGGTACAAATGAGAGTTTGAAGAAATTTATACAAAATTGGCTCACCAATGAGTAACCAAAGTTCAATATACTAGTATAATTGTCTAAATATAGCTTTGAACCCCTTTAGAATGGATTGTAACGAATATATAGTCCTAACTATAGTTTTGAAACATTGGGAAGAAAATCGTCCCGTTTTAGTGCAAATGGGTATTTGAAGAAATGTAGACATAAATGGTGACAAAGAAGTAACCAAAGTTCAATATATTAGTATAATAGTCTACATATAGCTTTGAACCCATTTAGAATGGATTCTAACCAATATATAGTCCAAACTATAGTTTTGAAACTTTGGGAAGCAAATCTTCCGTTATGGTACAAATGAAAATATGAAGAAATTTATACAAAATTAGGTCACCAATGAGTAACCAAAGTTCAATATACTAGTAAAATAGTCTAAATATAGCTTTGAACCCCTTTAGAATAGATTCTAATGAATATATAGTCCTAACTATAGTTTTGAAACTTTGGGAAGAAAATCGTCCCTTTTAGTGCAAATGGGAATTTGACGAAATGTAGACATAATTGGTGACCAAGGAGGAACCAAAGTTCAATATATTAGTATAATAGTCAAAGTATAGCTTTGAACCCATTTATAATGGATTGTAACCAATATATAGTCCAAACTATAGTTTTGAAACTTTGGGAAGCAATTCTTCCCGTTATGGTACAAATGAGAATTTGAAGAAATTTATACAAAATTGGCTCACCAATGAGTAACCAAAGTTCAATATACTAGTATAATAGTCTAAATATAGCTTTGAACCCCTTTAGAATGGATTGTAACGAATATATAGTCCTAACTATAGTTTTGAAACATTGGGAAGAAAATCGTCCCGTTTTAGTGCAAATGGGTATTTGAAGAAATGTAGACATAAATGGTGACCAAGGAGTAACCAAAGTTCAATATATTAGTATAATAGTCTACATATAGCTTTGAACCCATTTAGAATGGATTCTAACCAATATATAGTCCAAACTATAGTTTTGAAACTTTGGGAAGAAAATCGTCCCGTTTTAGTGCAAATGGGAATTTGAAGAAATTTACACATAATTGGTGACCAAGGAGTAACCAAAGTTCAATATATTAGTATAATAGTCATAGTATAGCTTTGAACCCATTTATAATGGATTCTAACCAATATATAGTCCAAACTATAGTTTTGACACTTTGGGAAGCAAATCGTCCCATTTTGGTGCAAATGGGAATTTGAAGAAATGTAGACATAATTGGTGACCAAGGACTAACCAAAGTTCAATATATTAGTATAATAGTCAAAGTATAGCTTTGAACCCATTTATAATGGATTCTAACCAATATATAGTCCAAACTATAGTTTTAAAACTTTGGGAAGAAAATCTTCCCGTTATGGTACAAATAAAAATTTGAAGAAATTTATACAAAATTGGCTCACCAATGAGTAACCAAAGTTCAATATACTAGTATAATTTTCTAAATATAGCTTTGAACCCCTTTAGAATGGATTGTAACAAATATATAGTCCTAACTATAGTTTTGAAACTTTGAGAAGAAAATCGTCCCGTTTTAGTGCAAATGGGAATTTAAACAAATGTAGACATAAATGGTGACCAAGGAGTAACCAAAGTTCAATATATTAGTATAAAAGTCTACATATAGCTTTGAACCCCTTTAGAATTGATTCTAACCAATATATAGTCCAAACTATAGTTTTGAAACTTTGGGAAGCAAATCTTCCGTTATGGTACAAATGAAAATATGAAGAAATTTATACAAAATTAGCTCACCAATGAGTAACCAAAGTTCAATATACTAGTAAAATAGTCTAAATATAGCTTTGAACCCCTTTAGAATAGATTCTAATGAATATATAGTCCTAACTATAGTTTTGAAACTTTGGAAAGAAAATCGTCCCGCTTTGGTACAAATGAGAATTTGAAGAAATTTATACAAAATTGGCTCACCAATGAGTAACCAAAGTTCAATATATTAGTATAATAGTCAAAGTATAGCTTTGAACCCATTTATAATGGATTGTAACCAATATATAGTCCAAACTATAGTTTTGAAACTTTGGGAAGCAATTCTTCCCGTTATGGTACAAATGAGAATTTGAAGAAATTTATACAAAATTGGCTCACCAATGAGTAACCAAAGTTCAATATACTAGTATAATAGTCTAAATATAGCTTTGAACCCATTTATAATGGATTCTAACCAATATATAGTCCAAACTATAGTTTTAAAACTTTGGGAAGAAAATCTTCCCGTTATGGTACAAATAAAAATTTGAAGAAATTTATACAAAATTGGCTCACCAATGAGTATACAAAGTTCAATATACTAGTATAATTGTCTAAATATAGCTTTGAACCCCTTTAGAATGGATTGTAACAAATATATAGTCCTAACTATAGTTTTGAAACTTTGGAAAGAAAATCGTCCCGTTTTAGTGCAAATGGGAATTTGAAGAAATTTACACATAATTGGTGACCAAGGAGTAACCAAAGTTCAATATATTAGTATAATAGTCAAAGTATAGCTTTGAACCCATTTATAATGGATTGTAACCAATATATAGTCCAAACTATAGTTTTGAAACTTTGGGAAGCAATTCTTCCCGTTATGGTACAAATGAGAATTTAAAGAAATTTATACAAAACTGGCTCACCAATGAGTAACCAAAGTTCAATATACTAGTATAATAGTCTAAATATAGCTTTGAACCCCTTTAGAATGGATTGTAACGAATATATAGTCCTAACAATAGTTTTGAAACATTGGGAAGAAAATCGTCCTGTTTTAGTGCAAATGGGTATTTGAAGAAATGTAGACATAAATGGTGACCAAGGAGTAACCAAAGTTCAATATATTAGTATAATAGTCTACATATAGCTTTGAACCCATTTAGAATGGATTCTAACCAATATATAGTCCAAACTATAGTTTTGAAACTTTGGGAAGAAAATCGTCCCGTTTTAGTGCAAATGGGAATTTGAAGAAATGTAGACATATTTATTGACCAAGGAGTAACCAAAGTTCAATATATTAGTATAAAAGTCTACATATAGCTTTGAACCCCTTTAGAATGGATTCTAACCAATATATAGTCCAAACTATAGTTTTGAAACTTTGGGAAGCAAATCTTCCGTTATGGTACAAATGAAAATATGAAGAAATTTATACAAAATTAGCTCACCAATGAGTAACCAAAGTTCAATATACTAGTAAAATAGTCTAAATATAGCTTTGAACCCCTTTAGAATAGATTCTAATGAATATATAGTCCTAACTATAGTTTTGAAACTTTGGAAAGAAAATCGTCCCGCTTTGGTACAAATGAGAATTTGAAGAAATTTATACAAAATTGGCTCACCAATGAGTAACCAAAGTTCAATATATTAGTATAATAGTCAAAGTATAGCTTTGAACCCATTTATAATGTATTGTAACCAATATATAGTCCAAACTATAGTTTTGAAACTTTGGGAAGCAATTCTTCCCGTTATGGTACAAATGAGAATTTGAAGAAATTTATACAAAATTGGCTCACCAATGAGTAACCAAAGTTCAATATACTAGTATAATAGTCTAAATATAGCTTTGAACCCCTTTAGAATGGATTGTAACGAATATATAGTCCTAACTATAGTTTTGAAACATTGGGAAGAAAATCGTCCCGTTTTAGTGCAAATGGGAATTTGAAGAAACGTAGACATAAATGGTGACCAGGGAGTAACCAAAGTTCAATATATTAGTATAATAGTCTACATATAGCTTTGAACCCCTTTAGAATGGATTCTAACCAATATATAGTCCAAACTATAGTTTTGACACTTTGGGAAGCAAATCGTCCCATTTTGGTGCAAATGGGAATTTGAAGAAATGTAGACATAATTGGTGACCAAGGACTAACCAAAGTTCAATATATTAGTATAATAGTCAAAGTATAGCTTTGAACCCATTTATAATGGATTCTAACCAATATATAGTCCAAACTATAGTTTTAAAACTTTGGGAAGAAAATCTTCCCGTTATGGGACAAATAAAAATTTGAAGAAATTTATACAAAATTGGCTCACCAATGAGTAACCAAAGTTCAATATACTAGTATAATTGTCTAAATATAGCTTTGAATCCCTTTAGAATGGATTGTAACGAATATATAGTCCTAACTATAGTTTTGAAACTTTGGGAAGAAAATCGTCCCGTTTTAGTGCAAATGGGAATTTGAAGATATGTAGACATAATTATTGACCAAGGAGTAACCAAAGTTCAATATATTAGTATAATAGTCAAAGTATAGCTTTGAACCCATTTATAATGGATTCTAACCAATATATAGTCCAAACTATAGTTTTGAAACTTTGGGAAGAAAATCTTCCCGTTATGGTACAAATGAGAATTTGAAGAAATTTATACAAAATTGGCTCACCAATGAGTAACCAAAGTTCAATATACAACTATAATAGTCTAAATATAGCTTTGAACCCCTTTAGAATGGATTGTAACGAATATATAGTCCTAACTATAGTTTTGAAACTTTGGGAAGAAAATCTTCCCGTTATAGTACAAATGAGAATTAGAAGAAATTTATACAAAATTGGCTCACCAATGAGTAACCAAAGTTCAATATACTAGTATAATAGTCTAAATATAGCTTTGAACCCCTTTAGAATGGATTGTAACGAATATATAGTCCTAACTATAGTTTTGAAACTTTGGGAAGAAAATCGTCCCGTTTTAGTGCAAATGGGAATTTGAAGAAACGTAGACATAAATGGTGACCAGGGAGTAACCAAAGTTCAATATATTAGTATAATAGTCAAAGTATAGCTTTGAACCCATTTATAATGCATTCTAACCAATATATAGTCCAAACTATAGTTTTGAAACTTTGGGAAGCAATTCTTCCCGTTATGGTACAAATGAGAATTTGAAGAAATTTATACAAAATTGGCTCACCAATGAGTAACCAAAGTTCAATATACTAGTATAATAGTCAAAGTATAGCTTTGAACCCATTTATAATGGATTCTAACCAATATATAGTCCAAACTATAGTTTTGAAACTTTGGGAAGAAAATCGTCCCGTTTTAGTGCAAATGGGAATTTGAAGAAACGTAGACATAAATGGTGACCAGGGAGTAACCAAAGTTCAATATATTAGTATAATAGTCTACATATAGCTTTGAACCCCTTTAGAATGGATTCTAACCAATATATAGTCCAAACTATAGTTTTGACACTTTGGGAAGCAAATCGTCCCATTTTGGTGCAAATGGGAATTTGAAGAAATGTAGACATAATTGGTGACCAAGGACTAACCAAAGTTCAATATATTAGTATAATAGTCAAAGTATAGCTTTGAACCCATTTATAATGGATTCAAACCAATATATAGTCCAAACTATAGTTTTAAAACTTTGGGAAGAAAATCTTCCCGTTATGGTACAAATAAAAATTTGAAGAAATTTATACAAAATT
The DNA here is from genome assembly GCA_951804385.1 of Trifolium dubium. NCBI lineage: Eukaryota > Viridiplantae > Streptophyta > Magnoliopsida > Fabales > Fabaceae > Trifolium > Trifolium dubium. The sequence goes on from OX638073.1 coordinate 17,651,498, forward strand.
GGCTCACCAATGAGTAACCAAAGTTCAATATACTAGTATAATTGTCTACATATAGCTTTGAACCCCTTTAGAATGGATTGTAACAAATATATAGTCCTAACTATAGTTTTGAAACTTTGGGAAGAAAATCGTCCCGTTTTAGTGCAAATGGGAATTTGAAGAAATTTACACATAATTGGTGACCAAGGAGTAACCGAAGTTCAATATATTAGTATAATAGTCAAAGTATAGCTTTGAACCCATTTATAATGGATTCTAACCAATATATAGTCCAAACTATAGTTTTGAAACTTTGGGAAGAAAATCTTCCCGTTTTGGTACAAATGAGAATTTGAAGAAATTTATACAAAATTGGCTCACCAATGAGTAACCAAAGTTCAATATACTAGTATAATTGTCTAAATATAGCTTTGAACCCCTTTAGAATTGATTGTAACGAATATATAGTCCTAACTATAGTTTTGAAACTTTGGGAAGAAAATCGTCCCTTTTAGTGCAAATGGGAATTTGAAGAAATGTAGACATAATTGGTGACCAAGGAGTAACCAAAGTTCAATATACTAGTATAATAGTCTTAATATAGCTTTGAACCCTTTTAGAATGAAATCTAACCAATATATAATCCTAACTATAGTTTTGAAACTTTTGAAAGAAAATCGTCCCGTTATAGCACAAAAGGGAATTTGAAGAAATTTATACAAATTGGCTGACCAAGGAGTAACCAAAGTTCAATATATTAGTATAATAGTCAAAGTATAGCTTTGAACCCATTTATAATGGATTCTAACCAATATATAGTCCAAACTATAGTTTTGAAACTATGGGAAGCAAATCTTCCCGGTATGGTACAAATGAGAATTTGAAGAAATTTATACAAAATTGGCTCACCAATGAGTAACCAAAGTTCAATATATTAGTATAATAGTAAAAGTATAGCTTTGAACCCATTTATAATGGATTCTAACCAATATATAGTCCAAACTATAGTTTTGAAACTTTGGGAAGAAAATCTTCCCGTTATAGTACAAATGAGAATTTGAAGAAATTTATACAAAATTGGCTCACCAATGAGTAACCAAAGTTCAATATACTAGTATAATAGTCTAAATATAGCTTTGAACCCCTTTAGAATGGATTGTAACGAATATATAGTCCTAACTATAGGTTTGAAACTTTGGGAAGAAAATCGTCCCGTTTTAGTGCAAATGGGAATTTGAAGAAACGTAGACATAAATGGTGACCAGGGAGTAACCAAAGTTCAATATATTAGTATAATAGTCTACATATAGCTTTGAACCCCTTTAGAATGGATTCTAACCAATATATAGTCCAAACTATAGTTTTGACACTTTGGGAAGCAAATCGTCCCATTTTGGTGCAAATGGGAATTTGAAGAAATGTAGACATAATTGGTGACCAAGGACTAACCAAAGTTCAATATATTAGTATAATAGTCAAAGTATAGCTTTGAACCCATTTATAATGGATTCTAACCAATATATAGTCCAAACTATAGTTTTAAAACTTTGGGAAGAAAATCTTCCCGTTATGGTACAAATAAAAATTTGAAGAAATTTATACAAAATTGGCTCACCAATGAGTAACCAAAGTTCAATATACTAGTATAATTGTCTAAATATAGCTTTGAACCCCTTTAGAATGGATTGTAACGAATATATAGTCCTAACTATAGTTTTGAAAATTTGGGAAGAAAATCTTCCCGTTATGGTACAAATGAGAATTTGAAGAAATTTATACAAAATTGGCTCACCAATGAGTAACCAAAGTTCAATATACTAGTATAATTGTCTAAATATAGCTTTGAACCCCTTTAGAATGGATTGTAACGAATATATAGTCCTAACTATAGTTTTGAAACATTGGGAAGAAAATCGTCCCGTTTTAGTGCAAATGGGTATTTGAAGAAATGTAGACATAAATGGTGACCAAGAAGTAACCAAAGTTCAATATATTAGTATAATAGTCTACATATAGCTTTGAACCCATTTAGAATGGATTCTAACCAATATATAGTCCAAACTATAGTTTTGAAACTTTGGGAAGCAAATCGTACCGTTTTGGTGCAAATGGGAATTTGAAGAAATGTAGATATAATTGGTGAGCAAGGAGTAACCAAAGTTCAATATATTAGTATAATAGTCAAAGTATAGCTTTGAACCCATTTATATTGGATTCTAACCAATATATAGTCCAAACTATAGTTTTGACACTTTGGGAAGCAAATCGTCCCATTTTGGTGCAAATGGGAATTTGAAGAAATGTAGACATAATTGGTGACCAAGGACTAACCAAAGTTCAATATATTAGTATAATAGTCTACATATAGCTTTGAACCACTTTAGAATGGATTGTAACGAATATATAGTCCTAACTATAGTTTTGAAACATTGGGAAGAAAATCGTCCCGTTTTAGTGCAAATGGGTATTTGAAGAAATGTAGACATAAATGGTGACCAAGAAGTAACCAAAGTTCAATATATTAGTATAATAGTCTACATATAGCTTTGAACCCATTTAGAATGGATTCTAACCAATATATAGTCCAAACTATAGTTTTGAAACTTTGGGAAGCAAATCGTCCCATTTTGGTGCAAATGGGAATTTGAAGAAATGTAGACATAATTGGTGACCAAGGACTAACCAAAGTTCAATATATTAGTATAATAGTCAAAGTATAGCTTTGAACCCATTTATAATGGATTCTAACCAATATATAGTCCAAACTATAGTTTTAAAACTTTGGGAAGAAAATCTTCCCGTTATGGGACAAATAAAAATTTGAAGAAATTTATACAAAATTGGCTCACCAATGAGTAACCAAAGTTCAATATACTAGTATAATTGTCTAAATATAGCTTTGAACCCCTTTAGAATGGATTGTAACGAATATATAGTCCTAACTATAGTTTTGAAACTTTGGGAAGAAAATCTTCCCGTTATGGTACAAATGAGAATTTGAAGAAATTTATACAAAATTGGCTCACCAATGAGTAACCAAAGTTCAATATACTAGTATAATTGTCTAAATATAGCTTTGAACCCCTTTAGAATGGATTGTAACGAATATATAGTCCTAACTATAGTTTTGAAACATTGGGAAGAAAATCGTCCCGTTTTAGTGCAAATGGGTATTTGAAGAAATGTAGACATAAATGGTGACCAAGAAGTAACCAAAGTTCAATATATTAGTATAATAGTCTACATATAGCTTTGAACCCCTTTAGAATGGATTCTAACCAATATATAGTCCAAACTATAGTTTTGACACTTTGGGAAGCAAATCGTCCCATTTTGGTGCAAATGGGAATTTGAAGAAATGTAGACATAATTGGTGACCAAGGACTAACCAAAGTTCAATATATTAGTATAATAGTCAAAGTATAGCTTTGAACCCATTTATAATGGATTCTAACCAATATATAGTCCAAACTATAGTTTTAAAACTTTGGGAAGAAAATCTTCCCGTTATGGTACAAATAAAAATTTGAAGAAATTTATACAAAATTGGCTCACCAATGAGTAACCAAAGTTCAAAATACTAGTATAATAGTCTAAATATAGCTTTGAACCCCTTTAGAATGGATTGTAACGAATATATAGTCCTAACTATAGTTTTGAAACCTTGGGAAGAAAATCGTCCCGTTTTAGTGCAAATGGGAATTTGAAGAAATGTAGACATAATTATTGACCAAGGAGTAACCAAAGTTCAATATATTAGTATAATAGTCAAAGTATAGCTTTGAACCCATTTATAATGGATTCTAACCAATATATAGTCCAAACTATAGTTTTGAAACTTTTGGAAGCAATTCTTCCCGTTATGGTACAAATGAGAATTTGAAGAAATTTATACAAAATTGGCTCACCAATGAGTAACCAAAGTTCAATATACTAGTATAATAGTCTAAATATAGCTTTGAACCCCTTTAGAATGGATTGTAACGAATATATAGTCCTAACTATAGTTTTGAAACTTTGGGAAGAAAGTTGTCCCTTTTAGTGCAAATGGGAATTTGAAGAAATGTAGACATAATTGGTGACCAAGGAGGAACCAAAGTTCAATATATTAGTATAATAGTCAAAGTATAGCTTTGAACCCATTTATAATGGATTCTAATCAATATATAGTCCAAACTATAGTTTTGAAACTTTGGGAAGAAAATCTTCCCGTTATGGTACAAATGAGAATTTGAAGAAATTTATACAAAATTGGCTGACCAATGAGTAACCAAAGTTCAAAATACTAGTATAATAGTCTAAATATAGCTTTGAACCCCTTTAGAATGGATTGTAACGAATATATAGTCCTAACTATAGTTTTGAAACTTTGGGAAGCAAATCGTACCGTTTTGGTGCAAATGGGAATTTAAAGAAATGTAGATATAATTGGTGAGCAAGGAGTAACCAAAGTTCAATATATTAGTATAATAGTCAAAGTATAGCTTTGAACCCATTTATAATGGATTCTAACCAATATATAGTCCAAACTATAGTTTTGAAACTTTGGGAAGAAAATCTTCCCGTTATGGTACAAATGAGAATTTGAAGAAATTTATACAAAATTGGCTCACCAATGAGTAACCAAAGTTCAATATACTAGTATAATAGTCTAAATATAGCTTTGAACCCCTTTAGAATGGATTGTAACGAATATATAGTCCTAACTATAGTTTTGAAACTTTGGGAAGAAAATCGTCCCGTTTTAGTGCAAATGGGAATTTGAAGAAATGTAGACAGAATTATTGACCAAGGAGTAACCAAAGTTCAATATATTAGTATAATAGTCAAAGTATAGCTTTGAACCCATTTATAATGGATTCTAACCAATATATAGTCCAAACTATAGTTTTGAAACTTTGGGAAGCAATTCTTCCCGTTATGGTACAAATGAGAATTTGAAGAAATTTATACAAAATTGGCTCACCAATGAGTAACCAAAGTTCAATATACTAGTATAATTGTCTAAATATAGCTTTGAACCCCTTTAGAATGGATTGTAACGAATATATAGTCCTAACTATAGTTTTGAAACTTTGGGAAGAAAGTCGTCCCTTTTAGTGCAAATGGGAATTTGAAGAAATGTAGACATAATTGGTGACCAAGGAGGAACCAAAGTTCAATATATTAGTATAATAGTCAAAGTATAGCTTTGAACCCATTTATAATGGATTCTAATCAATATATAGTCCAAACTATAGTTTTGAAACTTTGGGAAGAAAATCTTCCCGTTATGGTACAAATGAGAATTTGAAGAAATTTATACAAAATTGGCTGACCAATGAGTAACCAAAGTTCAAAATACTAGTATAATAGTCTAAATATAGCTTTGAACCCCTTTAGAATGGATTGTAACGAATATATAGTCCTAACTATAGTTTTGAAACTTTGGGAAGCAAATCGTACCGTTTTGGTGCAAATGGGAATTTAAAGAAATGTAGATATAATTGGTGAGCAAGGAGTAACCAAAGTTCAATATATTAGTATAATAGTCAAAGTATAGCTTTGAACCCATTTATAATGGATTCTAACCAATATATAGTCCAAACTATAGTTTTGAAACTTTGGGAAGAAAATCTTCCCGTTATGGTACAAATGAGAATTTGAAGAAATTTATACAAAATTGGCTCACCAATGAGTAACCAAAGTTCAATATACTAGTATAATAGTCTAAATATAGCTTTGAACCCCTTTAGAATGGATTGTAACGAATATATAGTCCTAACTATAGTTTTGAAACTTTGGGAAGAAAATCGTCCCGTTTTAGTGCAAATGGGAATTTGAAGAAATGTAGACAGAATTATTGACCAAGGAGTAACCAAAGTTCAATATATTAGTATAATAGTCAAAGTATAGCTTTGAACCCATTTATAATGGATTCTAACCAATATATAGTCCAAACTATAGTTTTGAAACTTTGGGAAGCAATTCTTCCCGTTATGGTACAAATGAGAATTTGAAGAAATTTATACAAAATTGGAACACCAATGAGTAACCAAAGTTCAATATACTAGTATAATAGTCTAAATATAGCTTTGAACCCCTTTAGAATGGATTGTAACAAATATATAGTCCTAACTATAGTTTTGAAACTTTGGGAAGAAAATCGTCCTGTTTTAGTGCAAATGGGAATTTGAAGAAATGTAGACATAATTATTGACCAAGGAGTAACCAAAGTTCAATATATTAGTATAATAGTCAAAGTATAGCTTTGAACCCATTTATAATGGATTCTAACCAATATATAGTCAAACTATAGTTTTAAAACTTTGGGAAGAAAATCTTCCCGTTATGGTACAAATAAAAATTTGAAAAAATTTATACAAAATTGGCTCACCAATGAGTAACCAAAGTTCAATATACTAGTATAATAGTCTAAATATAGCTTTGAACCCCTTTAGAATGGATTGTAACGAATATATAGTCCTAACTATAGTTTTGAAACTTTGGGAAGAAAATCGTCCCGTTTTAGTGCAAATGGGAATTTGAAGAAACGTAGACATAAATGGTGACCAAGGAGTAACCAAAGTTCAATATATTAGTATAATAGTCTACATATAGCTTTGAACCCATTTAGAATGGATTCTAACCAATATATAGTCCAAACTATAGTTTTGAAACTTTGGGAAGCAAATCGTACCGTTTTGGTGCAAATGGGAATTTAAAGAAATGTAGATATAATTGGTGAGCAAGGAGTAACCAAAGTTCAATATATTAGTATAATAGTCAAAGTATAGCTTTGAACCCATTTATATTGGATTCTAACCAATATATAGTGCAAACTATAGTTTTAAAACTTTGGGAAGAAAATCTTCCCGTTATGGTACAAATAAAAATTTGAAGAAATTTATACAAAATTGGCTCACCAATGAGTAACCAAAGTTCAATATACTAGTATAATAGTCTAAATATAGCTTTGAACCCCTTTAGAATGGATAGTAACGAATATATAGTCCTAACTATAGTTTTGAAACTTTGGGAAGAAAATCGTCCCGTTTTAGTGCAAATGGGAATTTGAAGAAATGTAGACATAATTATTGACCAAGGAGTAACCAAAGTTCAATATATTATTATAATAGTCAAAGTATAGCTTTGAACCCATTTATAATGGATTCTAACCAATATATAGTCCAAACTATAGTTTTGAAACTTTTGGAAGCAATTCTTCCCGTTATGGTACAAATGAGAATTTGAAGAAATTTATACAAAATTGGCTCACCAATGAGTAACCAAAGTTCAATATACTAGTATAATAGTCTAAATATAGCTTTGAACCCCTTTAGAATGGATTGTAACGAATATATAGTCCTAACTATAGTTTTGAAACTTTGGGAAGAAAATCGTCCCGTTTTAGTGCAAATGGGAATTTGAAGAAACGTAGACATAAATGGTGACCAAGGAGTAACCAAAGTTCAATATATTAGTATAATAGTCTACATATAGCTTTGAACCCATTTAGAATGGATTCTAACCAATATATAGTCCAAACTATAGTTTTGAAACTTTGGGAAGCAAATCGTACCGTTTTGGTGCAAATGGGAATTTAAAGAAATGTAGATATAATTGGTGAGCAAGGAGTAACCAAAGTTCAATATATTAGTATAATAGTCAAAGTATAGCTTTGAACCCATTTATATTGGATTCTAACCAATATATAGTGCAAACTATAGTTTTAAAACTTTGGGAAGAAAATCTTCCCGTTATGGTACAAATAAAAATTTGAAGAAATTTATACAAAATTGGCTCACCAATGAGTAACCAAAGTTCAATATACTAGTATAATAGTCTAAATATAGCTTTGAACCCCTTTAGAATGGATTGTAACGAATATATAGTCCTAACTATAGTTTTGAAACTTTGGGAAGAAAATCGTCCCGTTTTAGTGCAAATGGGAATTTGAAGAAACGTAGACATAAATGGTGACCAAGGAGTAACCAAAGTTCAATATATTATTATAATAGTCAAAGTATAGCTTTGAACCCATTTATAATGGATTCTAACCAATATATAGTCCAAACTATAGTTTTGAAACTTTTGGAAGCAATTCTTCCCGTTATGGTACAAATGAGAATTTGAAGAAATTTATACAAAATTGGCTCACCAATGAGTAACCAAAGTTCAATATACTAGTATAATAGTCTAAATATAGCTTTGAACCCCTTTAGAATGGATTGTAACGAATATATAGTCCTAACTATAGTTTTGAAACTTTGGGAAGAAAATCGTCCCGTTTTAGTGCAAATGGGAATTTGAAGAAACGTAGACATAAATGGTGACCAAGGAGTAACCAAAGTTCAATATATTAGTATAATAGTCTACATATAGCTTTGAACCCATTTAGAATGGATTCTAACCAATATATAGTCCAAACTATAGTTTTGAAACTTTGGGAAGCAAATCGTACCGTTTTGGTGCAAATGGGAATTTAAAGAAATGTAGATATAATTGGTGAGCAAGGAGTAACCAAAGTTCAATATATTAGTATAATAGTCAAAGTATAGCTTTGAACCCATTTATATTGGATTCTAACCAATATATAGTGCAAACTATAGTTTTAAAACTTTGGGAAGAAAATCTTCCCGTTATGGTACAAATAAAAATTTGAAGAAATTTATACAAAATTGGCTCACCAATGAGTAACCAAAGTTCAATATACTAGTATAATAGTCTAAATATAGCTTTGAACCCCTTTAGAATGGATTGTAACGAATATATAGTCCTAACTATAGTTTTGAAACTTTGGGAAGAAAATCGTCCCGTTTTAGTGCAAATGGGAATTTGAAGAAACGTAGACATAAATGGTGACCAAGGAGTAACCAAAGTTCAATATATTAGTATAATAGTCTACATATAGCTTTGAACCCATTTAGAATGGATTCTAACCAATATATAGTCCAAACTATAGTTTTGAAACTTTGGGAAGCAAATCGTACCGTTTTGGTGCAAATGGGAATTTAAAGAAATGTAGATATAATTGGTGAGCAAGGAGTAACCAAAGTTCAATATATTAGTATAATAGTCAAAGTTTAGCTTTGAACCCATTTATATTGGATTCTAACCAATATATAGTGCAAACTATAGTTTTAAAACTTTGGGAAGAAAATCTTCCCGTTATGGTACAAATAAAAATTTGAAGAAATTTATACAAAATTGGCTCACCAATGAGTAACCAAAGTTCAATATACTAGTATAATAGTCTAAATATAGCTTTGAACCCCTTTAGAATGGATAGTAACGAATATATAGTCCTAACTATAGTTTTGAAACTTTGGGAAGAAAATCGTCCCGTTTTAGTGCAAATGGGAATTTGAAGAAATGTAGACATAATTATTGACCAAGGAGTAACCAAAGTTCAATATATTATTATAATAGTCAAAGTATAGCTTTGAACCCATTTATAATGGATTCTAACCAATATATAGTCCAAACTATAGTTTTGAAACTTTTGGAAGCAATTCTTCCCGTTATGGTACAAATGAGAATTTGAAGAAATTTATACAAAATTGGCTCACCAATGAGTAACCAAAGTTCAATATACTAGTATAATAGTCTAAATATAGCTTTGAACCCCTTTAGAATGGATTGTAACGAATATATAGTCCTAACTATAGTTTTGAAACTTTGGGAAGAAAATCGTCCCGTTTTAGTGCAAATGGGAATTTGAAGAAACGTAGACATAAATGGTGACCAAGGAGTAACCAAAGTTCAATATATTAGTATAATAGTCTACATATAGCTTTGAACCCATTTAGAATGGATTCTAACCAATATATAGTCCAAACTATAGTTTTGAAACTTTGGGAAGCAAATCGTACCGTTTTGGTGCAAATGGGAATTTAAAGAAATGTAGATATAATTGGTGAGCAAGGAGTAACCAAAGTTCAATATATTAGTATAATAGTCAAAGTATAGCTTTGAACCCATTTATATTGGATTCTAACCAATATATAGTGCAAACTATAGTTTTAAAACTTTGGGAAGAAAATCTTCCCGTTATGGTACAAATAAAAATTTGAAGAAATTTATACAAAATTGGCTCACCAATGAGTAACCAAAGTTCAATATACTAGTATAATAGTCTAAATATAGCTTTGAACCCCTTTAGAATGGATTGTAACGAATATATAGTCCTAACTATAGTTTTGAAACTTTGGGAAGAAAATCGTCCCGTTTTAGTGCAAATGGGAATTTGAAGAAACGTAGACATAAATGGTGACCAAGGAGTAACCAAAGTTCAATATATTAGTATAATAGTCTACATATAGCTTTGAACCCATTTAGAATGGATTCTAACCAATATATAGTCCAAACTATAGTTTTGAAACTTTGGGAAGCAAATCGTACCGTTTTGGTGCAAATGGGAATTTAAAGAAATGTAGATATAATTGGTGAGCAAGGAGTAACCAAAGTTCAATATATTAGTATAATAGTCAAAGTTTAGCTTTGAACCCATTTATATTGGATTCTAACCAATATATAGTGCAAACTATAGTTTTAAAACTTTGGGAAGAAAATCTTCCCGTTATGGTACAAATAAAAATTTGAAGAAATTTATACAAAATTGGCTCACCAATGAGTAACCAAAGTTCAATATACTAGTATAATAGTCTAAATATAGCTTTGAACCCCTTTAGAATGGATAGTAACGAATATATAGTCCTAACTATAGTTTTGAAACTTTGGGAAGAAAATCGTCCCGTTTTAGTGCAAATGGGAATTTGAAGAAATGTAGACATAATTATTGACCAAGGAGTAACCAAAGTTCAATATATTATTATAATAGTCAAAGTATAGCTTTGAACCCATTTATAATGGATTCTAACCAATATATAGTCCAAACTATAGTTTTGAAACTTTTGGAAGCAATTCTTCCCGTTATGGTACAAATGAGAATTTGAAGAAATTTATACAAAATTGGCTCACCAATGAGTAACCAAAGTTCAATATACTAGTATAATAGTCTAAATATAGCTTTGAACCCCTTTAGAATGGATTGTAACAAATATATAGTCCTAACTATAGTTTTGAAACTTTGGGAAGAAAATCGTCCTGTTTTAGTGCAAATGGGAATTTGAAGAAATGTAGACATAATTATTGACCAAGGAGTAACCAAAGTTCAATATATTAGTATAATAGTCAAAGTATAGCTTTGAACCCATTTATAATGGATTCTAACCAATATATAGTCAAACTATAGTTTTAAAACTTTGGGAAGAAAATCTTCCCGTTATGGTACAAATAAAAATTTGAAAAAATTTATACAAAATTGGCTCACCAATGAGTAACCAAAGTTCAATATACTAGTATAATAGTCTAAATATAGCTTTGAACCCCTTTAGAATGGATTGTAACGAATATATAGTCCTAACTATAGTTTTGAAACTTTGGGAAGAAAATCGTCCCGTTTTAGTGCAAATGGGAATTTGAAGAAACGTAGACATAAATGGTGACCAAGGAGTAACCAAAGTTCAATATATTAGTATAATAGTCTACATATAGCTTTGAACCCATTTAGAATGGATTCTAACCAATATATAGTCCAAACTATAGTTTTGAAACTTTGGGAAGCAAATCGTACCGTTTTGGTGCAAATGGGAATTTAAAGAAATGTAGATATAATTGGTGAGCAAGGAGTAACCAAAGTTCAATATATTAGTATAATAGTCAAAGTATAGCTTTGAACCCATTTATATTGGATTCTAACCAATATATAGTGCAAACTATAGTTTTAAAACTTTGGGAAGAAAATCTTCCCGTTATGGTACAAATAAAAATTTGAAGAAATTTATACAAAATTGGCTCACCAATGAGTAACCAAAGTTCAATATACTAGTATAATAGTCTAAATATAGCTTTGAACCCCTTTAGAATGGATAGTAACGAATATATAGTCCTAACTATAGTTTTGAAACTTTGGGAAGAAAATCGTCCCGTTTTAGTGCAAATGGGAATTTGAAGAAATGTAGACATAATTATTGACCAAGGAGTAACCAAAGTTCAATATATTATTATAATAGTCAAAGTATAGCTTTGAACCCATTTATAATGGATTCTAACCAATATATAGTCCAAACTATAGTTTTGAAACTTTTGGAAGCAATTCTTCCCGTTATGGTACAAATGAGAATTTGAAGAAATTTATACAAAATTGGCTCACCAATGAGTAACCAAAGTTCAATATACTAGTATAATAGTCTAAATATAGCTTTGAACCCCTTTAGAATGGATTGTAACGAATATATAGTCCTAACTATAGTTTTGAAACTTTGGGAAGAAAATCGTCCCGTTTTAGTGCAAATGGGAATTTGAAGAAACGTAGACATAAATGGTGACCAAGGAGTAACCAAAGTTCAATATATTAGTATAATAGTCTACATATAGCTTTGAACCCATTTAGAATGGATTCTAACCAATATATAGTCCAAACTATAGTTTTGAAACTTTGGGAAGCAAATCGTACCGTTTTGGTGCAAATGGGAATTTAAAGAAATGTAGATATATTTGGTGAGCAAGGAGTAACCAAAGTTCAATATATTAGTATAATAGTCAAAGTATAGCTTTGAACCCATTTATATTGGATTCTAACCAATATATAGTGCAAACTATAGTTTTAAAACTTTGGGAAGAAAATCTTCCCGTTATGGTACAAATAAAAATTTGAAGAAATTTATACAAAATTGGCTCACCAATGAGTAACCAAAGTTCAATATACTAGTATAATAGTCTAAATATAGCTTTGAACCCCTTTAGAATGGATTGTAACGAATATATAGTCCTAACTATAGTTTTGAAACTTTGGGAAGAAAATCGTCCCGTTTTAGTGCAAATGGGAATTTGAAGAAACGTAGACATAAATGGTGACCAAGGAGTAACCAAAGTTCAATATATTATTATAATAGTCAAAGTATAGCTTTGAACCCATTTATAATGGATTCTAACCAATATATAGTCCAAACTATAGTTTTGAAACTTTTGGAAGCAATTCTTCCCGTTATGGTACAAATGAGAATTTGAAGAAATTTATACAAAATTGGCTCACCAATGAGTAACCAAAGTTCAATATACTAGTATAATAGTCTAAATATAGCTTTGAACCCATTTAGAATGGATTCTAACCAATATATAGTCCAAACTATAGTTTTGAAACTTTGGGAAGCAAATCGTACCGTTTTGGTGCAAATGGGAATTTAAAGAAATGTAGATATAATTGGTGAGCAAGGAGTAACCAAAGTTCAATATATTAGTATAATAGTCAAAGTATAGCTTTGAACCCATTTATATTGGATTCTAACCAATATATAGTGCAAACTATAGTTTTAAAACTTTGGGAAGAAAATCTTCCCGTTATGGTACAAATAAAAATTTGAAGAAATTTATACAAAATTGGCTCACCAATGAGTAACCAAAGTTCAATATACTAGTATAATAGTCTAAATATAGCTTTGAACCCCTTTAGAATGGATTGTAACGAATATATAGTCCTAACTATAGTTTTGAAACTTTGGGAAGAAAATCGTCCCGTTTTAGTGCAAATGGGAATTTGAAGAAACGTAGACATAAATGGTGACCAAGGAGTAACCAAAGTTCAATATATTATTATAATAGTCAAAGTATAGCTTTGAACCCATTTATAATGGATTCTAACCAATATATAGTCCAAACTATAGTTTTGAAACTTTTGGAAGCAATTCTTCCCGTTATGGTACAAATGAGAATTTGAAGAAATTTATACAAAATTGGCTCACCAATGAGTAACCAAAGTTCAATATACTAGTATAATAGTCTAAATATAGCTTTGAACCCCTTTAGAATGGATTGTAACGAATATATAGTCCTAACTATAGTTTTGAAACTTTGGGAAGAAAATCGTCCCGTTTTAGTGCAAATGGGAATTTGAAGAAACGTAGACATAAATGGTGACCAAGGAGTAACCAAAGTTCAATATATTAGTATAATAGTCTACATATAGCTTTGAACCCATTTAGAATGGATTCTAACCAATATATAGTCCAAACTATAGTTTTGAAACTTTGGGAAGCAAATCGTACCGTTTTGGTGCAAATGGGAATTTAAAGAAATGTAGATATAATTGGTGAGCAAGGAGTAACCAAAGTTCAATATATTAGTATAATAGTCAAAGTATAGCTTTGAACCCATTTATATTGGATTCTAACCAATATATAGTGCAAACTATAGTTTTAAAACTTTGGGAAGAAAATCTTCCCGTTATGGTACAAATAAAAATTTGAAGAAATTTATACAAAATTGGCTCACCAATGAGTAACCAAAGTTCAATATACTAGTATAATAGTCTAAATATAGCTTTGAACCCCTTTAGAATGGATTGTAACGAATATATAGTCCTAACTATAGTTTTGAAACTTTGGGAAGAAAATCGTCCCGTTTTAGTGCAAATGGGAATTTGAAGAAACGTAGACATAAATGGTGACCAAGGAGTAACCAAAGTTCAATATATTAGTATAATAGTCTACATATAGCTTTGAACCCATTTAGAATGGATTCTAACCAATATATAGTCTAAACTATAGTTTTGAAACTTTGGGAAGCAAATCGTACCGTTTTGGTGCAAATGGGAATTTAAAGAAATGTAGATATAATTGGTGAGCAAGGAGTAACCAAAGTTCAATATATTAGTATAATAGTCAAAGTATAGCTTTGAACCCATTTATATTGGATTCTAACCAATATATAGTGCAAACTATAGTTTTAAAACTTTGGGAAGAAAATCTTCCCGTTATGGTACAAATAAAAATTTGAAGAAATTTATACAAAATTGGCTCACCAATGAGTAACCAAAGTTCAATATACTAGTATAATAGTCTAAATATAGCTTTGAACCCCTTTAGAATGGATAGTAACGAATATATAGTCCTAACTATAGTTTTGAAACTTTGGGAAGAAAATCGTCCCGTTTTAGTGCAAATGGGAATTTGAAGAAATGTAGACATAATTATTGACCAAGGAGTAACCAAAGTTCAATATATTATTATAATAGTCAAAGTATAGCTTTGAACCCATTTATAATGGATTCTAACCAATATATAGTCCAAACTATAGTTTTGAAACTTTGGGAAGCAATTCTTCCCGTTATGGTACAAATGAGAATTTGAAGAAATTTATACAAAATTGGCTCACCAATGAGTAACCAAAGTTCAATATACTAGTATAATTGTCTAAATATAGCTTTGAACCCCTTTAGAATGGATTGTAACGAATATATAGTCCTAACTATAGTTTTGAAACTTTGGGAAGAAAGTCGTCCCTTTTAGTGCAAATGGGAATTTGAAGAAATGTAGACATAATTGGTGACCAAGGAGTAACCAAAGTTCAATATATTAGTATAATAGTCAAAGTATAGCTTTGAACCCATTTATAATGGATTCTAACCAATATATAGTCCAAACTATAGTTTTGAAACTTTGGGAAGCAATTCTTCCCGTTATGGTACAAATGAGAATTTGAAGAAATTTATACAAAATTGGCTCACCAATGAGTAACCAAAGTTCAATATACTAGTATAATTGTCTAAATATAGCTTTGAACCCCTTTAGAATGGATTGTAACGAATATATAGTCCTAACTATAGTTTTGAAACTTTGGGAAGAAAGTCGTCCCTTTTAGTGCAAATGGGAATTTGAAGAAATGTAGACATAATTGGTGACCAAGGAGGAACCAAAGTTCAATATATTAGTATAATAGTCAAAGTATAGCTTTGAACCCATTTATAATGGATTCTAATCAATATATAGTCCAAACTATAGTTTTGAAACTTTGGGAAGAAAATCTTCCCGTTATGGTACAAATGAGAATTTGAAGAAATTTATACAAAATTGGCTGACCAATGAGTAACCAAAGTTCAAAATACTAGTATAATAGTCTAAATATAGCTTTGAACCCCTTTAGAATGGATTGTAACGAATATATAGTCCTAACTATAGTTTTGAAACTTTGGGAAGCAAATCGTACCGTTTTGGTGCAAATGGGAATTTAAAGAAATGTAGATATAATTGGTGAGCAAGGAGTAACCAAAGTTCAATATATTAGTATAATAGTCAAAGTATAGCTTTGAACCCATTTATAATGGATTCTAACCAATATATAGTCCAAACTATAGTTTTGAAACTTTGGGAAGAAAATCTTCCCGTTATGGTACAAATGAGAATTTGAAGAAATTTATACAAAATTGGCTCACCAATGAGTAACCAAAGTTCAATATACTAGTATAATAGTCTAAATATAGCTTTGAACCCCTTTAGAATGGATTGTAACCAATATATAGTCCTATCTATAGTTTTCAAACATTGGGAAGAAAATCGTCCCGTTTTAGTGCAAATGGGTATTTGAAGAAATGTAGACATAAATGGTGACCAAGGAGTAACCAAAGTTCAATATATTAGTATAATAGTCTACATATAGCTTTGAACCCATTTATAATGGATTCTAACCAATATATAGTCCAAACTATAGTTTTGAAACTTTGGGAAGCAATTCTTCCCGTTATGGTACAAATGAGAATTTGAAGAAATTTATACAAAATTGGCTCACCAATGAGTAACCAAAGTTCAATATACTAGTATAATAGTCTAAATATAGCTTTGAACCCCTTTAGAATGGATTGTAACGAATATATAGTCCTAACTATAGTTTTGAAACTTTGGGAAGAAAATCGTCCCGTTTTAGTGCAAATGGGAATTTGAAGAAATGTAGACAGAATTATTGACCAAGGAGTAACCAAAGTTCAATATATTAGTATAATAGTCAAAGTATAGCTTTGAACCCATTTATAATGGATTCTAACCAATATATAGTCCAAACTATAGTTTTGAAACTTTGGGAAGCAATTCTTCCCGTTATGGTACAAATGAGAATTTGAAGAAATTTATACAAAATTGGCTCACCAATGAGTAACCAAAGTTCAATATACTAGTATAATAGTCTAAATATAGCTTTGAACCCCTTTAGAATGGATTGTAACCAATATATAGTCCTATCTATAGTTTTCAAACATTGGGAAGAAAATCGTCCCGTTTTAGTGCAAATGGGTATTTGAAGAAATGTAGACATAAATGGTGACCAAGGAGTAACCAAAGTTCAATATATTAGTATAATAGTCTACATATAGCTTTGAACCCATTTAGAATGGATTCTAACCAATATATAGTCCAAACTATAGTTTTGAAACTTTGGGAAGCAAATCGTACCGTTTTGGTGCAAATGGGAATTTAAAGAAATGTAGATATAATTGGTGAGCAAGGAGTAACCAAAGTTCAATATATTAGTATAATAGTCAAAGTATAGCTTTGAACCCATTTATATTGGATTCTAACCAATATATAGTGCAAACTATAGTTTTAAAACTTTGGGAAGAAAATCTTCCCGTTATGGTACAAATAAAAATTTGAAGAAATTTATACAAAATTGGAACACCAATGAGTAACCAAAGTTCAATATACTAGTATAATAGTCTAAATATAGCTTTGAACCCCTTTAGAATGGATTGTAACAAATATATAGTCCTAACTATAGTTTTGAAACTTTGGGAAGAAAATCGTCCTGTTTTAGTGCAAATGGGAATTTGAAGAAATGTAGACATAATTATTGACCAAGGAGTAACCAAAGTTCAATATATTAGTATAATAGTCAAAGTATAGCTTTGAACCCATTTATAATGGATTCTAACCAATATATAGTCAAACTATAGTTTTAAAACTTTGGGAAGAAAATCTTCCCGTTATGGTACAAATAAAAATTTGAAAAAATTTATACAAAATTGGCTCACCAATGAGTAACCAAAGTTCAATATACTAGTATAATAGTCTAAATATAGCTTTGAACCCCTTTAGAATGGATTGTAACGAATATATAGTCCTAACTATAGTTTTGAAACTTTGGGAAGAAAATCGTCCCGTTTTAGTGCAAATGGGAATTTGAAGAAACGTAGACATAAATGGTGACCAAGGAGTAACCAAAGTTCAATATATTAGTATAATAGTCTACATATAGCTTTGAACCCATTTAGAATGGATTCTAACCAATATATAGTCCAAACTATAGTTTTGAAACTTTGGGAAGCAAATCGTACCGTTTTGGTGCAAATGGGAATTTAAAGAAATGTAGATATAATTGGTGAGCAAGGAGTAACCAAAGTTCAATATATTAGTATAATAGTCAAAGTATAGCTTTGAACCCATTTATATTGGATTCTAACCAATATATAGTGCAAACTATAGTTTTAAAACTTTGGGAAGAAAATCTTCCCGTTATGGTACAAATAAAAATTTGAAGAAATTTATACAAAATTGGCTCACCAATGAGTAACCAAAGTTCAATATACTAGTATAATAGTCTAAATATAGCTTTGAACCCCTTTAGAATGGATAGTAACGAATATATAGTCCTAACTATAGTTTTGAAACTTTGGGAAGAAAATCGTCCCGTTTTAGTGCAAATGGGAATTTGAAGAAATGTAGACATAATTATTGACCAAGGAGTAACCAAAGTTCAATATATTATTATAATAGTCAAAGTATAGCTTTGAACCCATTTATAATGGATTCTAACCAATATATAGTCCAAACTATAGTTTTGAAACTTTTGGAAGCAATTCTTCCCGTTATGGTACAAATGAGAATTTGAAGAAATTTATACAAAATTGGCTCACCAATGAGTAACCAAAGTTCAATATACTAGTATAATAGTCTAAATATAGCTTTGAACCCCTTTAGAATGGATTGTAACGAATATATAGTCCTAACTATAGTTTTGAAACTTTGGGAAGAAAATCGTCCCGTTTTAGTGCAAATGGGAATTTGAAGAAACGTAGACATAAATGGTGACCAAGGAGTAACCAAAGTTCAATATATTAGTATAATAGTCTACATATAGCTTTGAACCCATTTAGAATGGATTCTAACCAATATATAGTCCAAACTATAGTTTTGAAACTTTGGGAAGCAAATCGTACCGTTTTGGTGCAAATGGGAATTTAAAGAAATGTAGATATATTTGGTGAGCAAGGAGTAACCAAAGTTCAATATATTAGTATAATAGTCAAAGTATAGCTTTGAACCCATTTATATTGGATTCTAACCAATATATAGTGCAAACTATAGTTTTAAAACTTTGGGAAGAAAATCTTCCCGTTATGGTACAAATAAAAATTTGAAGAAATTTATACAAAATTGGCTCACCAATGAGTAACCAAAGTTCAATATACTAGTATAATAGTCTAAATATAGCTTTGAACCCCTTTAGAATGGATTGTAACGAATATATAGTCCTAACTATAGTTTTGAAACTTTGGGAAGAAAATCGTCCCGTTTTAGTGCAAATGGGAATTTGAAGAAACGTAGACATAAATGGTGACCAAGGAGTAACCAAAGTTCAATATATTATTATAATAGTCAAAGTATAGCTTTGAACCCATTTATAATGGATTCTAACCAATATATAGTCCAAACTATAGTTTTGAAACTTTTGGAAGCAATTCTTCCCGTTATGGTACAAATGAGAATTTGAAGAAATTTATACAAAATTGGCTCACCAATGAGTAACCAAAGTTCAATATACTAGTATAATAGTCTAAATATAGCTTTGAACCCCTTTAGAATGGATTGTAACGAATATATAGTCCTAACTATAGTTTTGAAACTTTGGGAAGAAAATCGTCCCGTTTTAGTGCAAATGGGAATTTGAAGAAACGTAGACATAAATGGTGACCAAGGAGTAACCAAAGTTCAATATATTAGTATAATAGTCTACATATAGCTTTGAACCCATTTAGAATGGATTCTAACCAATATATAGTCCAAACTATAGTTTTGAAACTTTGGGAAGCAAATCGTACCGTTTTGGTGCAAATGGGAATTTAAAGAAATGTAGATATAATTGGTGAGCAAGGAGTAACCAAAGTTCAATATATTAGTATAATAGTCAAAGTATAGCTTTGAACCCATTTATATTGGATTCTAACCAATATATAGTGCAAACTATAGTTTTAAAACTTTGGGAAGAAAATCTTCCCGTTATGGTACAAATAAAAATTTGAAGAAATTTATACAAAATTGGCTCACCAATGAGTAACCAAAGTTCAATATACTAGTATAATAGTCTAAATATAGCTTTGAACCCCTTTAGAATGGATAGTAACGAATATATAGTCCTAACTATAGTTTTGAAACTTTGGGAAGAAAATCGTCCCGTTTTAGTGCAAATGGGAATTTGAAGAAATGTAGACATAATTGGTGACCAAGGAGGAACCAAAGTTCAATATATTAGTATAATAGTCAAAGTATAGCTTTGAACCCATTTATAATGGATTCTAATCAATATATAGTCCAAACTATAGTTTTGAAACTTTGGGAAGAAAATCTTCCCGTTATGGTACAAATGAGAATTTGAAGAAATTTATACAAAATTGGCTGACCAATGAGTAACCAAAGTTCAAAATACTAGTATAATAGTCTAAATATAGCTTTGAACCCCTTTAGAATGGATTGTAACGAATATATAGTCCTAACTATAGTTTTGAAACTTTGGGAAGCAAATCGTACCGTTTTGGTGCAAATGGGAATTTAAAGAAATGTAGATATAATTGGTGAGCAAGGAGTAACCAAAGTTCAATATATTAGTATAATAGTCAAAGTATAGCTTTGAACCCATTTATAATGGATTCTAACCAATATATAGTCCAAACTATAGTTTTGAAACTTTGGGAAGAAAATCTTCCCGTTATGGTACAAATGAGAATTTGAAGAAATTTATACAAAATTGGCTCACCAATGAGTAACCAAAGTTCAATATACTAGTATAATAGTCTAAATATAGCTTTGAACCCCTTTAGAATGGATTGTAACGAATATATAGTCCTAACTATAGTTTTGAAACTTTGGGAAGAAAATCGTCCCGTTTTAGTGCAAATGGGAATTTGAAGAAATGTAGACAGAATTATTGACCAAGGAGTAACCAAAGTTCAATATATTAGTATAATAGTCAAAGTATAGCTTTGAACCCATTTATAATGGATTCTAACCAATATATAGTCCAAACTATAGTTTTGAAACTTTGGGAAGCAATTCTTCCCGTTATGGTACAAATGAGAATTTGAAGAAATTTATACAAAATTGGCTCACCAATGAGTAACCAAAGTTCAATATACTAGTATAATAGTCTAAATATAGCTTTGAACCCCTTTAGAATGGATTGTAACGAATATATAGTCCTAACTATAGTTTTGAAACTTTGGGAAGAAAATCGTCCCGTTTTAGTGCAAATGGGAATTTGAAGAAATGTAGACAGAATTATTGACCAAGGAGTAACCAAAGTTCAATATATTAGTATAATAGTCAAAGTATAGCTTTGAACCCATTTATAATGGATTCTAACCAATATATAGTCCAAACTATAGTTTTGAAACTTTGGGAAGCAATTCTTCCCGTTATGGTACAAATGAGAATTTGAAGAAATTTATACAAAATTGGCTCACCAATGAGTAACCAAAGTTCAATATACTAGTATAATAGTCTAAATATAGCTTTGAACCCCTTTAGAATGGATTGTAACCAATATATAGTCCTATCTATAGTTTTCAAACATTGGGAAGAAAATCGTCCCGTTTTAGTGCAAATGGGTATTTGAAGAAATGTAGACATAAATGGTGACCAAGGAGTAACCAAAGTTCAATATATTAGTATAATAGTCTACATATAGCTTTGAACCCATTTAGAATGGATTCTAACCAATATATAGTCCAAACTATAGTTTTGAAACTTTGGGAAGCAAATCGTACCGTTTTGGTGCAAATGGGAATTTAAAGAAATGTAGATATAATTGGTGAGCAAGGAGTAACCAAAGTTCAATATATTAGTATAATAGTCAAAGTATAGCTTTGAACCCATTTATATTGGATTCTAACCAATATATAGTGCAAACTATAGTTTTAAAACTTTGGGAAGAAAATCTTCCCGTTATGGTACAAATAAAAATTTGAAGAAATTTATACAAAATTGGAACACCAATGAGTAACCAAAGTTCAATATACTAGTATAATAGTCTAAATATAGCTTTGAACCCCTTTAGAATGGATTGTAACAAATATATAGTCCTAACTATAGTTTTGAAACTTTGGGAAGAAAATCGTCCTGTTTTAGTGCAAATGGGAATTTGAAGAAATGTAGACATAATTATTGACCAAGGAGTAACCAAAGTTCAATATATTAGTATAATAGTCAAAGTATAGCTTTGAACCCATTTATAATGGATTCTAACCAATATATAGTCAAACTATAGTTTTAAAACTTTGGGAAGAAAATCTTCCCGTTATGGTACAAATAAAAATTTGAAAAAATTTATACAAAATTGGCTCACCAATGAGTAACCAAAGTTCAATATACTAGTATAATAGTCTAAATATAGCTTTGAACCCCTTTAGAATGGATTGTAACGAATATATAGTCCTAACTATAGTTTTGAAACTTTGGGAAGAAAATCGTCCCGTTTTAGTGCAAATGGGAATTTGAAGAAACGTAGACATAAATGGTGACCAAGGAGTAACCAAAGTTCAATATATTAGTATAATAGTCTACATATAGCTTTGAACCCATTTAGAATGGATTCTAACCAATATATAGTCCAAACTATAGTTTTGAAACTTTGGGAAGCAAATCGTACCGTTTTGGTGCAAATGGGAATTTAAAGAAATGTAGATATAATTGGTGAGCAAGGAGTAACCAAAGTTCAATATATTAGTATAATAGTCAAAGTATAGCTTTGAACCCATTTATATTGGATTCTAACCAATATATAGTGCAAACTATAGTTTTAAAACTTTGGGAAGAAAATCTTCCCGTTATGGTACAAATAAAAATTTGAAGAAATTTATACAAAATTGGCTCACCAATGAGTAACCAAAGTTCAATATACTAGTATAATAGTCTAAATATAGCTTTGAACCCCTTTAGAATGGATAGTAACGAATATATAGTCCTAACTATAGTTTTGAAACTTTGGGAAGAAAATCGTCCCGTTTTAGTGCAAATGGGAATTTGAAGAAATGTAGACATAATTATTGACCAAGGAGTAACCAAAGTTCAATATATTATTATAATAGTCAAAGTATAGCTTTGAACCCATTTATAATGGATTCTAACCAATATATAGTCCAAACTATAGTTTTGAAACTTTTGGAAGCAATTCTTCCCGTTATGGTACAAATGAGAATTTGAAGAAATTTATACAAAATTGGCTCACCAATGAGTAACCAAAGTTCAATATACTAGTATAATAGTCTAAATATAGCTTTGAACCCCTTTAGAATGGATTGTAACGAATATATAGTCCTAACTATAGTTTTGAAACTTTGGGAAGAAAATCGTCCCGTTTTAGTGCAAATGGGAATTTGAAGAAACGTAGACATAAATGGTGACCAAGGAGTAACCAAAGTTCAATATATTAGTATAATAGTCTACATATAGCTTTGAACCCATTTAGAATGGATTCTAACCAATATATAGTCCAAACTATAGTTTTGAAACTTTGGGAAGCAAATCGTACCGTTTTGGTGCAAATGGGAATTTAAAGAAATGTAGATATATTTGGTGAGCAAGGAGTAACCAAAGTTCAATATATTAGTATAATAGTCAAAGTATAGCTTTGAACCCATTTATATTGGATTCTAACCAATATATAGTGCAAACTATAGTTTTAAAACTTTGGGAAGAAAATCTTCCCGTTATGGTACAAATAAAAATTTGAAGAAATTTATACAAAATTGGCTCACCAATGAGTAACCAAAGTTCAATATACTAGTATAATAGTCTAAATATAGCTTTGAACCCCTTTAGAATGGATAGTAACGAATATATAGTCCTAACTATAGTTTTGAAACTTTGGGAAGAAAATCGTCCCGTTTTAGTGCAAATGGGAATTTGAAGAAATGTAGACATAATTGGTGACCAAGGAGGAACCAAAGTTCAATATATTAGTATAATAGTCAAAGTATAGCTTTGAACCCATTTATAATGGATTCTAATCAATATATAGTCCAAACTATAGTTTTGAAACTTTGGGAAGAAAATCTTCCCGTTATGGTACAAATGAGAATTTGAAGAAATTTATACAAAATTGGCTGACCAATGAGTAACCAAAGTTCAAAATACTAGTATAATAGTCTAAATATAGCTTTGAACCCCTTTAGAATGGATTGTAACGAATATATAGTCCTAACTATAGTTTTGAAACTTTGGGAAGCAAATCGTACCGTTTTGGTGCAAATGGGAATTTAAAGAAATGTAGATATAATTGGTGAGCAAGGAGTAACCAAAGTTCAATATATTAGTATAATAGTCAAAGTATAGCTTTGAACCCATTTATAATGGATTCTAACCAATATATAGTCCAAACTATAGTTTTGAAACTTTGGGAAGAAAATCTTCCCGTTATGGTACAAATGAGAATTTGAAGAAATTTATACAAAATTGGCTCACCAATGAGTAACCAAAGTTCAATATACTAGTATAATAGTCTAAATATAGCTTTGAACCCCTTTAGAATGGATTGTAACGAATATATAGTCCTAACTATAGTTTTGAAACTTTGGGAAGAAAATCGTCCCGTTTTAGTGCAAATGGGAATTTGAAGAAATGTAGACAGAATTATTGACCAAGGAGTAACCAAAGTTCAATATATTAGTATAATAGTCAAAGTATAGCTTTGAACCCATTTATAATGGATTCTAACCAATATATAGTCCAAACTATAGTTTTGAAACTTTGGGAAGCAATTCTTCCCGTTATGGTACAAATGAGAATTTGAAGAAATTTATACAAAATTGGCTCACCAATGAGTAACCAAAGTTCAATATACTAGTATAATAGTCTAAATATAGCTTTGAACCCCTTTAGAATGGATTGTAACGAATATATAGTCCTAACTATAGTTTTGAAACTTTGGGAAGAAAATCGTCCCGTTTTAGTGCAAATGGGAATTTGAAGAAATGTAGACAGAATTATTGACCAAGGAGTAACCAAAGTTCAATATATTAGTATAATAGTCAAAGTATAGCTTTGAACCCATTTATAATGGATTCTAACCAATATATAGTCCAAACTATAGTTTTGAAACTTTGGGAAGCAATTCTTCCCGTTATGGTACAAATGAGAATTTGAAGAAATTTATACAAAATTGGCTCACCAATGAGTAACCAAAGTTCAATATACTAGTATAATAGTCTAAATATAGCTTTGAACCCCTTTAGAATGGATTGTAACCAATATATAGTCCTATCTATAGTTTTCAAACATTGGGAAGAAAATCGTCCCGTTTTAGTGCAAATGGGTATTTGAAGAAATGTAGACATAAATGGTGACCAAGGAGTAACCAAAGTTCAATATATTAGTATAATAGTCTACATATAGCTTTGAACCCATTTAGAATGGATTCTAACCAATATATAGTCCAAACTATAGTTTTGAAACTTTGGGAAGCAAATCGTACCGTTTTGGTGCAAATGGGAATTTAAAGAAATGTAGATATAATTGGTGAGCAAGGAGTAACCAAAGTTCAATATATTAGTATAATAGTCAAAGTATAGCTTTGAACCCATTTATATTGGATTCTAACCAATATATAGTGCAAACTATAGTTTTAAAACTTTGGGAAGAAAATCTTCCCGTTATGGTACAAATAAAAATTTGAAGAAATTTATACAAAATTGGAACACCAATGAGTAACCAAAGTTCAATATACTAGTATAATAGTCTAAATATAGCTTTGAACCCCTTTAGAATGGATTGTAACAAATATATAGTCCTAACTATAGTTTTGAAACTTTGGGAAGAAAATCGTCCTGTTTTAGTGCAAATGGGAATTTGAAGAAATGTAGACATAATTATTGACCAAGGAGTAACCAAAGTTCAATATATTAGTATAATAGTCAAAGTATAGCTTTGAACCCATTTATAATGGATTCTAACCAATATATAGTCAAACTATAGTTTTAAAACTTTGGGAAGAAAATCTTCCCGTTATGGTACAAATAAAAATTTGAAAAAATTTATACAAAATTGGCTCACCAATGAGTAACCAAAGTTCAATATACTAGTATAATAGTCTAAATATAGCTTTGAACCCCTTTAGAATGGATTGTAACGAATATATAGTCCTAACTATAGTTTTGAAACTTTGGGAAGAAAATCGTCCCGTTTTAGTGCAAATGGGAATTTGAAGAAACGTAGACATAAATGGTGACCAAGGAGTAACCAAAGTTCAATATATTAGTATAATAGTCTACATATAGCTTTGAACCCATTTAGAATGGATTCTAACCAATATATAGTCCAAACTATAGTTTTGAAACTTTGGGAAGCAAATCGTACCGTTTTGGTGCAAATGGGAATTTAAAGAAATGTAGATATAATTGGTGAGCAAGGAGTAACCAAAGTTCAATATATTAGTATAATAGTCAAAGTATAGCTTTGAACCCATTTATATTGGATTCTAACCAATATATAGTGCAAACTATAGTTTTAAAACTTTGGGAAGAAAATCTTCCCGTTATGGTACAAATAAAAATTTGAAGAAATTTATACAAAATTGGCTCACCAATGAGTAACCAAAGTTCAATATACTAGTATAATAGTCTAAATATAGCTTTGAACCCCTTTAGAATGGATAGTAACGAATATATAGTCCTAACTATAGTTTTGAAACTTTGGGAAGAAAATCGTCCCGTTTTAGTGCAAATGGGAATTTGAAGAAATGTAGACATAATTATTGACCAAGGAGTAACCAAAGTTCAATATATTATTATAATAGTCAAAGTATAGCTTTGAACCCATTTATAATGGATTCTAACCAATATATAGTCCAAACTATAGTTTTGAAACTTTTGGAAGCAATTCTTCCCGTTATGGTACAAATGAGAATTTGAAGAAATTTATACAAAATTGGCTCACCAATGAGTAACCAAAGTTCAATATACTAGTATAATAGTCTAAATATAGCTTTGAACCCCTTTAGAATGGATTGTAACGAATATATAGTCCTAACTATAGTTTTGAAACTTTGGGAAGAAAATCGTCCCGTTTTAGTGCAAATGGGAATTTGAAGAAACGTAGACATAAATGGTGACCAAGGAGTAACCAAAGTTCAATATATTAGTATAATAGTCTACATATAGCTTTGAACCCATTTAGAATGGATTCTAACCAATATATAGTCCAAACTATAGTTTTGAAACTTTGGGAAGCAAATCGTACCGTTTTGGTGCAAATGGGAATTTAAAGAAATGTAGATATATTTGGTGAGCAAGGAGTAACCAAAGTTCAATATATTAGTATAATAGTCAAAGTATAGCTTTGAACCCATTTATATTGGATTCTAACCAATATATAGTGCAAACTATAGTTTTAAAACTTTGGGAAGAAAATCTTCCCGTTATGGTACAAATAAAAATTTGAAGAAATTTATACAAAATTGGCTCACCAATGAGTAACCAAAGTTCAATATACTAGTATAATAGTCTAAATATAGCTTTGAACCCCTTTAGAATGGATTGTAACGAATATATAGTCCTAACTATAGTTTTGAAACTTTGGGAAGAAAATCGTCCCGTTTTAGTGCAAATGGGAATTTGAAGAAACGTAGACATAAATGGTGACCAAGGAGTAACCAAAGTTCAATATATTATTATAATAGTCAAAGTATAGCTTTGAACCCATTTATAATGGATTCTAACCAATATATAGTCCAAACTATAGTTTTGAAACTTTTGGAAGCAATTCTTCCCGTTATGGTACAAATGAGAATTTGAAGAAATTTATACAAAATTGGCTCACCAATGAGTAACCAAAGTTCAATATACTAGTATAATAGTCTAAATATAGCTTTGAACCCCTTTAGAATGGATTGTAACGAATATATAGTCCTAACTATAGTTTTGAAACTTTGGGAAGAAAATCGTCCCGTTTTAGTGCAAATGGGAATTTGAAGAAACGTAGACATAAATGGTGACCAAGGAGTAACCAAAGTTCAATATATTAGTATAATAGTCTACATATAGCTTTGAACCCATTTAGAATGGATTCTAACCAATATATAGTCCAAACTATAGTTTTGAAACTTTGGGAAGCAAATCGTACCGTTTTGGTGCAAATGGGAATTTAAAGAAATGTAGATATAATTGGTGAGCAAGGAGTAACCAAAGTTCAATATATTAGTATAATAGTCAAAGTATAGCTTTGAACCCATTTATATTGGATTCTAACCAATATATAGTGCAAACTATAGTTTTAAAACTTTGGGAAGAAAATCTTCCCGTTATGGTACAAATAAAAATTTGAAGAAATTTATACAAAATTGGCTCACCAATGAGTAACCAAAGTTCAATATACTAGTATAATAGTCTAAATATAGCTTTGAACCCCTTTAGAATGGATAGTAACGAATATATAGTCCTAACTATAGTTTTGAAACTTTGGGAAGAAAATCGTCCCGTTTTAGTGCAAATGGGAATTTGAAGAAATGTAGACATAATTATTGACCAAGGAGTAACCAAAGTTCAATATATTATTATAATAGTCAAAGTATAGCTTTGAACCCATTTATAATGGATTCTAACCAATATATAGTCCAAACTATAGTTTTGAAACTTTTGGAAGCAATTCTTCCCGTTATGGTACAAATGAGAATTTGAAGAAATTTATACAAAATTGGCTCACCAATGAGTATCCAAAGTTCAATATACTAGTATAATAGTCTAAATATAGCTTTGAACCCCTTTAGAATGGATTGTAACGAATATATAGTCCTAACTATAGTTTTGAAACTTTGGGAAGAAAATCGTCCATTTTAGTGCAAATTGGAATTTGAAGAAATGTAGACATAATTGGTGACCAAGGAGGAACCAAAGTTCAATATATTAGTATAATAGTCAAAGTATAGCTTTGAACCCATTTATATTGGATTCTAACCAATATATAGTGCAAACTATAGTTTTAAAACTTTGGGAAGAAAATCTTCCCGTTATGGTACAAATAAAAATTTGAAGAAATTTATACAAAATTGGCTCACCAATGAGTAACCAAAGTTCAATATACTAGTATAATAGTCTAAATATAGCTTTGAACCCCTTTAGAATGGATAGTAACGAATATATAGTCCTAACTATAGTTTTGAAACTTTGGGAAGAAAATCGTCCTGTTTTAGTGCAAATGGGAATTTGAAGAAATGTAGACATAATTATTGACCAAGGAGTAACCAAAGTTCAATATATTAGTATAATAGTCAAAGTATAGCTTTGAACCCATTTATAATGGATTCTAACCAATATATAGTCAAACTATAGTTTTAAAACTTTGGGAAGAAAATCTTCCCGTTATGGTACAAATAAAAATTTGAAAAAATTTATACAAAATTGGCTCACCAATGAGTAACCAAAGTTCAATATACTAGTATAATAGTCTAAATATAGCTTTGAACCCCTTTAGAATGGATTGTAACGAATATATAGTCCTAACTATAGTTTTGAAACTTTGGGAAGAAAATCGTCCCGTTTTAGTGCAAATGGGAATTTGAAGAAACGTAGACATAAATGGTAACCAAGGAGTAACCAAAGTTCAATATATTAGTATAATAGTCTACATATAGCTTTGAACCCATTTAGAATGGATTCTAACCAATATATAGTCCAAACTATAGTTTTGAAACTTTGGGAAGCAAATCGTACCGTTTTGGTGCAAATGGGAATTTAAAGAAATGTAGATATAATTGGTGAGCAAGGAGTAACCAAAGTTCAATATATTAGTATAATAGTCAAAGTATAGCTTTGAACCCATTTATATTGGATTCTAACCAATATATAGTGCAAACTATAGTTTTAAAACTTTGGGAAGAAAATCTTCCCGTTATGGTACAAATAAAAATTTGAAGAAATTTATACAAAATTGGCTCACCAATGAGTAACCAAAGTTCAATATACTAGTATAATAGTCTAAATATAGCTTTGAACCCCTTTAGAATGGATAGTAACGAATATATAGTCCTAACTATAGTTTTGAAACTTTGGGAAGAAAATCGTCCCGTTTTAGTGCAAATGGGAATTTGAAGAAATGTAGACATAATTATTGACCAAGGAGTAACCAAAGTTCAATATATTATTATAATAGTCAAAGTATAGCTTTGAACCCATTTATAATGGATTCTAACCAATATATAGTCCAAACTATAGTTTTGAAACTTTTGGAAGCAATTCTTCCCGTTATGGTACAAATGAGAATTTGAAGAAATTTATACAAAATTGGCTCACCAATGAGTAACCAAAGTTCAATATACTAGTATAATAGTCTAAATATAGCTTTGAACCCCTTTAGAATAGATTCTAATGAATATATAGTCCTAACTATAGTTTTGAAACTTTGGGAAGAAAATTGTCCCGTTTTAGTGCAAATGGGAATTTGAAGAAACGTAGACATAAATGGTGACCAAGGAGTAACCAAAGTTCAATATATTAGTATAATAGTCTACATATAGCTTTGAACCCATTTAGAATGGATTCTAACCAATATATAGTCCAAACTATAGTTTTGAAACTTTGGGAAGCAAATCGTACCGTTTTGGTGCAAATGGGAATTTAAAGAAATGTAGATATAATTGGTGAGCAAGGAGTAACCAAAGTTCAATATATTAGTATAATAGTCAAAGTATAGCTTTGAACCCATTTATATTGGATTCTAACCAATATATAGTGCAAACTATAGTTTTAAAACTTTGGGAAGAAAATCTTCCCGTTATGGTACAAATAAAAATTTGAAGAAATTTATACAAAATTGGCTCACCAATGAGTAACCAAAGTTCAATATACTAGTATAATAGTCTAAATATAGCTTTGAACCCCTTTAGAATGGATAGTAACGAATATATAGTCCTAACTATAGTTTTGAAACTTTGGGAAGAAAATCGTCCCGTTTTAGTGCAAATGGGAATTTGAAGAAATGTAGACATAATTATTGACCAAGGAGTAACCAAAGTTCAATATATTATTATAATAGTCAAAGTATAGCTTTGAACCCATTTATAATGGATTCTAACCAATATATAGTCCAAACTATAGTTTTGAAACTTTTGGAAGCAATTCTTCTTGTTATGGTACAAATGAGAATTTGAAGAAATTTATACAAAATTGGCTCACCAATGAGTATCCAAAGTTCAATATACTAGTATAATAGTCTAAATATAGCTTTGAACCCCTTTAGAATGGATTGTAACGAATATATAGTCCTAACTATAGTTTTGAAACTTTGGGAAGAAAATCGTCCATTTTAGTGCAAATTGGAATTTGAAGAAATGTAGACATAATTGGTGACCAAGGAGGAACCAAAGTTCAATATATTAGTATAATAGTCAAAGTATAGCTTTGAACCCATTTATATTGGATTCTAACCAATATATAGTGCAAACTATAGTTTTAAAACTTTGGGAAGAAAATCTTCCCGTTATGGTACAAATAAAAATTTGAAGAAATTTATACAAAATTGGCTCACCAATGAGTAACCAAAGTTCAATATACTAGTATAATAGTCTAAATATAGCTTTGAACCCCTTTAGAATGGATAGTAACGAATATATAGTCCTAACTATAGTTTTGAAACTTTGGGAAGAAAATCGTCCCGTTTTAGTGCAAATGGGAATTTGAAGAAATGTAGACATAATTATTGACCAAGGAGTAACCAAAGTTCAATATATTATTATAATAGTCAAAGTATAGCTTTGAACCCATTTATAATGGATTCTAACCAATATATAGTCCAAACTATAGTTTTGAAACTTTTGGAAGCAATTCTTCCCGTTATGGTACAAATGAGAATTTGAAGAAATTTATACAAAATTGGCTCACCAATGAGTATCCAAAGTTCAATATACTAGTATAATAGTCTAAATATAGCTTTGAACCCCTTTAGAATGGATTGTAACGAATATATAGTCCTAACTATAGTTTTGAAACTTTGGGAAGAAAATCGTCCATTTTAGTGCAAATTGGAATTTGAAGAAATGTAGACATAATTGGTGACCAAGGAGGAACCAAAGTTCAATATATTAGTATAATAGTCAAAGTATAGCTTTGAACCCATTTATATTGGATTCTAACCAATATATAGTGCAAACTATAGTTTTAAAACTTTGGGAAGAAAATCTTCCCGTTATGGTACAAATAAAAATTTGAAGAAATTTATACAAAATTGGCTCACCAATGAGTAACCAAAGTTCAATATACTAGTATAATAGTCTAAATATAGCTTTGAACCCCTTTAGAATGGATAGTAACGAATATATAGTCCTAACTATAGTTTTGAAACTTTGGGAAGAAAATCGTCCTGTTTTAGTGCAAATGGGAATTTGAAGAAATGTAGACATAATTATTGACCAAGGAGTAACCAAAGTTCAATATATAAGTATAATAGTCAAAGTATAGCTTTGAACCCATTTATAATGGATTCTAACCAATATATAGTCAAACTATAGTTTTAAAACTTTGGGAAGAAAATCTTCCCGTTATGGTACAAATAAAAATTTGAAAAAATTTATACAAAATTGGCTCACCAATGAGTAACCAAAGTTCAATATACTAGTATAATAGTCTAAATATAGCTTTGAACCCCTTTAGAATGGATTGTAACGAATATATAGTCCTAACTATAGTTTTGAAACTTTGGGAAGAAAATCGTCCCGTTTTAGTGCAAATGGGAATTTGAAGAAACGTAGACATAAATGGTAACCAAGGAGTAACCAAAGTTCAATATATTAGTATAATAGTCTACATATAGCTTTGAACCCATTTAGAATGGATTCTAACCAATATATAGTCCAAACTATAGTTTTGAAACTTTGGGAAGCAAATCGTACCGTTTTGGTGCAAATGGGAATTTAAAGAAATGTAGATATAATTGGTGAGCAAGGAGTAACCAAAGTTCAATATATTAGTATAATAGTCAAAGTATAGCTTTGAACCCATTTATATTGGATTCTAACCAATATATAGTGCAAACTATAGTTTTAAAACTTTGGGAAGAAAATCTTCCCGTTATGGTACAAATAAAAATTTGAAGAAATTTATACAAAATTGGCT
The DNA here is from genome assembly GCA_951804385.1 of Trifolium dubium. Classification (NCBI taxonomy): domain Eukaryota; kingdom Viridiplantae; phylum Streptophyta; class Magnoliopsida; order Fabales; family Fabaceae; genus Trifolium; species Trifolium dubium. The sequence goes on from OX638073.1 coordinate 17,684,655, forward strand.
CACCAATGAGTAACCAAAGTTCAATATACTAGTATAATAGTCTAAATATAGCTTTGAACCCCTTTAGAATGGATAGTAACGAATATATAGTCCTAACTATAGTTTTGAAACTTTGGGAAGAAAATCGTCCCGTTTTAGTGCAAATGGGAATTTGAAGAAATGTAGACATAATTATTGACCAAGGAGTAACCAAAGTTCAATATATTATTATAATAGTCAAAGTATAGCTTTGAACCCATTTATAATGGATTCTAACCAATATATAGTCCAAACTATAGTTTTGAAACTTTTGGAAGCAATTCTTCCCGTTATGGTACAAATGAGAATTTGAAGAAATTTATACAAAATTGGCTCACCAATGAGTAACCAAAGTTCAATATACTAGTATAATAGTCTAAATATAGCTTTGAACCCCTTTAGAATAGATTCTAATGAATATATAGTCCTAACTATAGTTTTGAAACTTTGGGAAGAAAATTGTCCCGTTTTAGTGCAAATGGGAATTTGAAGAAACGTAGACATAAATGGTGACCAAGGAGTAACCAAAGTTCAATATATTAGTATAATAGTCTACATATAGCTTTGAACCCATTTAGAATGGATTCTAACCAATATATAGTCCAAACTATAGTTTTGAAACTTTGGGAAGCAAATCGTACCGTTTTGGTGCAAATGGGAATTTAAAGAAATGTAGATATAATTGGTGAGCAAGGAGTAACCAAAGTTCAATATATTAGTATAATAGTCAAAGTATAGCTTTGAACCCATTTATATTGGATTCTAACCAATATATAGTGCAAACTATAGTTTTAAAACTTTGGGAAGAAAATCTTCCCGTTATGGTACAAATAAAAATTTGAAGAAATTTATACAAAATTGGCTCACCAATGAGTAACCAAAGTTCAATATACTAGTATAATAGTCTAAATATAGCTTTGAACCCCTTTAGAATGGATAGTAACGAATATATAGTCCTAACTATAGTTTTGAAACTTTGGGAAGAAAATCGTCCCGTTTTAGTGCAAATGGGAATTTGAAGAAATGTAGACATAATTATTGACCAAGGAGTAACCAAAGTTCAATATATTATTATAATAGTCAAAGTATAGCTTTGAACCCATTTATAATGGATTCTAACCAATATATAGTCCAAACTATAGTTTTGAAACTTTTGGAAGCAATTCTTCTTGTTATGGTACAAATGAGAATTTGAAGAAATTTATACAAAATTGGCTCACCAATGAGTATCCAAAGTTCAATATACTAGTATAATAGTCTAAATATAGCTTTGAACCCCTTTAGAATGGATTGTAACGAATATATAGTCCTAACTATAGTTTTGAAACTTTGGGAAGAAAATCGTCCATTTTAGTGCAAATTGGAATTTGAAGAAATGTAGACATAATTGGTGACCAAGGAGGAACCAAAGTTCAATATATTAGTATAATAGTCAAAGTATAGCTTTGAACCCATTTATATTGGATTCTAACCAATATATAGTGCAAACTATAGTTTTAAAACTTTGGGAAGAAAATCTTCCCGTTATGGTACAAATAAAAATTTGAAGAAATTTATACAAAATTGGCTCACCAATGAGTAACCAAAGTTCAATATACTAGTATAATAGTCTAAATATAGCTTTGAACCCCTTTAGAATGGATTGTAACGAATATATAGTCCTAACTATAGTTTTGAAACTTTGGGAAGAAAATCGTCCCGTTTTAGTGCAAATGGGAATTTGAAGAAATGTAGACAGAATTATTGACCAAGGAGTAACCAAAGTTCAATATATTAGTATAATAGTCAAAGTATAGCTTTGAACCCATTTATAATGGATTCTAACCAATATATAGTCCAAACTATAGTTTTGAAACATTGGGAAGCAATTCTTCCCGTTATGGTACAAATGAGAATTTGAAGAAATTTATACAAAATTGGCTCACCAATGAGTAACCAAAGTTCAATATACTAGTATAATAGTCTAAATATAGCTTTGAACCCCTTTAGAATGGATTGTAACGAATATATAGTCCTAACTATAGTTTTGAAACTTTGGGAAGAAAATCGTCCCGTTTTAGTGCAAATGGGAATTTGAAGAAATGTAGACATAATTATTGACCAAGGAGTAACCAAAGTTCAATATATTAGTATAATAGTCAAAGTATAGCTTTGAACCCATTTATAATGGATTCTAACCAATATATAGTCCAAACTATAGTTTTGAAACTTTGGGAAGCAATTCTTCCCGTTATGGTACAAATGAGAATTTGAAGAAATTTATACAAAATTGGCTCACCAATGAGTAACCAAAGTTCAATATATTAGTATAATAGTCAAAGTATAGCTTTGAACCCATTTATAATGGATTCTAACCAATATATAGTCCAAACTATAGTTTTGAAACATTGGGAAGCAATTCTTCCCGTTATGGTACAAATGAGAATTTGAAGAAATTTATACAAAATTGGCTCACCAATGAGTAACCAAAGTTCAATATACTAGTATAATAGTCTACATATAGCTTTGAACCCATTTAGAATGGATTCTAACCAATATATAGTCCAAACTATAGTTTTGAAACTTTGGGAAGCAAATCGTACCGTTTTGGTGCAAATGGGAATTTAAAGAAATGTAGATATAATTGGTGAGCAAGGAGTAACCAAAGTTCAATATATTAGTATAATAGTCAAAGTATAGCTTTGAACCCATTTATATTGGATTCTAACCAATATATAGTCCAAACTATAGTTTTAAAACTTTGGGAAGTAAATCTTCCCGTTATGGTACAAATAAAAATTTGAAGAAATTTATACAAAATTGGCTCACCAATGAGTAACCAAAGTTCAATATACTAGTATAATTGTCTAAATATAGCTTTGAACCCCTTTAGAATGGATTGTAACAAATATATAGTCCTAACTATAGTTTTGAAACTTTGGGAAGAAAATCGTCCCGTTTTAGTGCAAATGGGAATTTGAAGAAATTTACACATAATTGGTGACCAAGGAGTAACCAAAGTTCAATATATTAGTATAATAGTCAAAGTATAGCTTTGAACCCATTTATAATGGATTCTAACCAATATATAGTCCAAACTATAGTTTTGAAACTTTGGGAAGAAAATCTTCCCGTTATGGTACAAATGAGAATTTGAAGAAATTTATACAAAATTGGCTCACCAATGAGTAACCAAAGTTCAATATACTAGTATAATAGTCTAAATATAGCTTTGAACCCCTTTGGAATGGATTGTAACGAATATATAGTCCTAACTATAGTTTTGAAACTTTGGGAAAAAAATCGTCCCTTTTAGTGCAAATGGGAATTTGAAGAAATGTAGACATAATTGGTGACCAAGGAGGAACCAAAGTTCAATATATTAGTATAATAGTCAAAGTATAGCTTTGAACCCATTTATAATGGATTCTAATCAATATATAGTCCAAACTATAGTTTTGAAACTTTGGGAAGAAAATCTTCCCGTTATGGTACAAATGAGAATTTGAAGAAATTTATACAAAATTGGCTCACCAATGAGTAACCAAAGTTCAATATACTAGTATAATAGTCTAAATATAGCTTTGAACCCCTTTAGAATGGATTGTAACGAATATATAGTCCTAACTATAGTTTTGAAACTTTGGGAAGAAAATTGTCCCGTTTTAGTGCAAATGGGAATTTGAAGAAATGTAGACAGAATTATTGACCAAGGAGTAACCAAAGTTCAATATATTAGTATAATAGTCAAAGTATAGCTTTGAACCCATTTATAATGGATTCTAACCAATATATAGTCCAAACTATAGTTTTGAAACTTTGGGAAGCAATTCTTCCCGTTATGGTACAAATGAGAATTTGAAGAAATTTTTACAAAATTGGCTCACCAATGAGTAACCAAAGTTCAATATACTAGTATAATAGTCTAAATATAGTTTTGAAACTTTGGGAAGCAATTCTTCCCGTTATGGTACAAATGAGAATTTGAAGAAATTTATACAAAATTGGCTCACCAATGAGTAACCAAAGTTCAATATACTAGTATAATAGTCTAAATATAGCTTTGAACCCCTTTAGAATGGATTGTAACGAATATATAGTCCTAACTATAGTTTTCAAACATTGGGAAGAAAATCGTCCCGTTTTAGTGCAAATGGGTATTTGAAGAAATGTAGACATAAATGGTGACCAAGGAGTAACCAAAGTTCAATATATTAGTATAATAGTCTACATATAGCTTTGAACCCATTTAGAATGGATTCTAACCAATATATAGTCCAAACTATAGTTTTGAAACTTTGGGAAGCAAATCGTACCGTTTTGGTGCAAATGGGAATTTAAAGAAATGTAGATATAATTGGTGAGCAAGGAGTAACCAAAGTTCAATATATTAGTATAATAGTCAAAGTATAGCTTTGAACCCATTTATATTGGATTCTAACCAATATATAGTGCAAACTATAGTTTTAAAACTTTGGGAAGAAAATCTTCTCGTTATGGTACAAATAAAAATTTGAAGAAATTTATAAAAAATTGGCTCACCAATGAGTAACCAAAGTTCAATATACTAGTATAATAGTCTAAATATAGCTTTGAACCCCTTTAGAATGGATTGTAACGAATATATAGTCCTAACTATAGTTTTGAAACTTTGGGAAGAAAATTGTCCCTTTTAGTGCAAATGGGAATTTGAAGAAATGTAGACATAATTGGTGACCAAGGAGGAACCAAAGTTCAATATATTAGTATAATAGTCAAAGTATAGCTTTGAACCCATTTATAATGGATTCTAACCAATATATAGTCCAAACTATAGTTTTAAAACTTTGGGAGCAAATCTTCCCGTTATGGTACAAATGGGAATTTGAAGAAATTTATACAAAATTGGCTCACCAATGAGTAACCAAAGTTCAATATACTAGTATAATAGTCTAAATATAGCTTTGAACCCCTTTAGAATAGATTCTAATGAATATATAGTCCTAACTATAGTTTTGAAACTTTGGGAAGAAAATAGTCCCGCTTTGGTACAAATGGAAATTTGAAGTAATGTAGACAAAATTGGTGACCAAGGAGTAACCAAAGTTCAATATACTAGTATAATAGTCTAAATATAGCTTTGAACCCTTTTAGAATGAAATCTAACCAATATATAATCCTAACTATAGTTTTGAAACTTTTGAAAGAAAATCGTCCTGTTATAGCACAAAAGGGAATTTGAAGAAATTTATACAAATTGGCTGACCAAGGAGTAACCAAAGTTCAATATATTATTATAATAGTATACATATAGCTTTGAACCCCTTTAGAATGGATTCTAATCAATATATAGTCCAAACTATAGTTTTGAAACTTTTGGAAGCAAATCGTCCCGTTTTGGTGCAAATGGGAATTTGAAGAAATGTAGACATAATTGGTGACCAAGGACTAACCAAAGTTCAATATATTAGTATAATAGTCAAAGTATAGCTTTGAACCCATTTATAATGGATTCTAACCAATATATAGTCCAAACTATAGTTTTAAAACTTTGGGAAGAAAATCTTCCCGTTATGGTACAAATAAAAATTTGAAGAAATTTATACAAAATTGGCTCACCAATGAGTAACCAAAGTTCAATATACTAGTATAATTGTCTAAATATAGCTTTGAACCCCTTTAGAATGGATTGTAACAAATATATAGTCCTAACTATAGTTTTGAAACTTTGGGAAGAAAATTGTCCCGTTTTAGTGCAAATGGGAATTTGAAGAAATGTAGACAGATTTATTGACCAAGGAGTAACCAAAGTTCAATATATTAGTATAATAGTCAAAGTATAGCTTTGAACCCATTTATAATGGATTCTAACCAATATATAGTCCAAACTATAGTTTTGAAACTTTGGGAAGAAAATCTTCCCGTTATGGTACAAATGAGAATTTGAAGAAATTTATACAAAATTGGCTCACCAATGAGTAACCAAAGTTCAATATACTAGTATAATAGTCTAAATATAGCTTTGAACCCCTTTGGAATGGATTGTAACGAATATATAGTCCTAACTATAGTTTTGAAACTTTGGGAAGAAAATCGTCCCTTTTAGTGCAAATGGGAATTTGAAGAAATGTAGACATAATTGGTGACCAAGGAGGAACCAAAGTTCAATATATTAGTATAATAGTCAAAGTATAGCTTTGAACCCATTTATAATGGATTCTAACCAATATATAGTCCAAACTATAGTTTTGAAACTTTGGGAAGAAAATCTTCCCGTTATGGTACAAATGAGAATTTGAAGAAATTTATACAAAATTGGCTCACCAATGAGTAACCAAAGTTCAATATACTAGTATAATAGTCTAAATATAGCTTTGAACCCCTTTAGAATGGATTGTAACGAATATATAGTCCTAACTATAGTTTTGAAACTTTGGGAAGAAAATCGTCCCGTTTTAGTGCAAATGGGAATTTGAAGAAATGTAGACAGAATTATTGACCAAGGAGTAACCAAAGTTCAATATATTAGTATAATAGTCAAAGTATAGCTTTGAACCCATTTATAATGGATTCTAACCAATATATAGTCCAAACTATAGTTATGAAACTTTGGGAAGCAATTCTTCCCGTTATGGTACAAATGAGAATTTGAAGAAATTTATAAAAAATTGGCTCACCAATGAGTAACCAAAGTTCAATATACTAGTATAATAGTCTAAATATAGCTTTGAACCCCTTTAGAATGGATTGTAACGAATATATAGTCCTAACTATAGTTTTCAAACATTGGGAAGAAAATCGTCCCGTTTTAGTGCAAATGGGTATTTGAAGAAATGTAGACATAAATGGTGATCAGGGAGTAACCAAAGTTCAATATATTAGTATAATAGTCTACATATAGCTTTGAACCCATTTAGAATGGATTCTAACCAATATATAGTCCAAACTATAGTTTTGAAACTTTGGGAAGAAAATCTTCCCGTTATGGTACAAATAAAAATTTGAAGAAATTTATAAAAAATTGGCTCACCAATGAGTAACCAAAGTTCAATATACTAGTATAATAGTCTAAATATAGCTTTGAACCCCTTTAGAATGGATTGTAACGAATATATAGTCCTAACTATAGTTTTCAAACATTGGGAAGAAAATCGTCCCGTTTTAGTGCAAATGGGTATTTGAAGAAATGTAGACATAAATGGTGACCAAGGAGTAACCAAAGTTCAATATATTAGTATAATAGTCTACATATAGCTTTGAACCCATTTAGAATGGATTCTAACCAATATATAGTCCAAACTATAGTTTTGAAACTTTGGGATGCAAATCGTACCGTTTTGGTGCAAATGGGAATTTAAAGAAATGTAGATATAATTGGTGAGCAAGGAGTAACCAAAGTTCAATATATTAGTATAATAGTCAAAGTATAGCTTTGAACCCATTTATATTGGATTCTAACCAATATATAGTGCAAACTATAGTTTTAAAACTTTGGGAAGAAAATCTTCCCGTTATGGTACAAATAAAAATTTGAAGAAATTTATAAAAAATTGGCTCACCAATGAGTAACCAAAGTTCAATATACTAGTATAATAGTCTAAATATAGCTTTGAACCCCTTTAGAATAGATTCTAATGAATATATAGTCCTAACTATAGTTTTGAAACTTTGGGAAGAAAATAGTCCCGCTTTGGTACAAATGGGAATTTGAAGAAATGTAGACAAAATTGGTGACCAAGGAGTAACCAAAGTTCAATATACTAGTATAATAGTCTAAATATAGCTTTGAACCCTTTTAGAATGAAATCTAACCAATATATAATCCTAACTATAGTTTTGAAACTTTTGAAAGAAAATCGTCCTGTTATAGCACAAAAGGGAATTTGAAGAAATTTATACAAATTGGCTGACCAAGGAGTAACCAAAGTTCAATATATTATTATAATAGTCTACATATAGCTTTGAACCCCTTTAGAATGGATTCTAATCAATATATAGTCCAAACTATAGTTTTGAAACTTTGGGAAGCAAATCGTCCCGTTTTGGTGCAAATGGGAATTTGAAGAAATGTAGACATAATTGGTGACCAAGGACTAACCAAAGTTCAATATATTAGTATAATAGTCAAAGTATAGCTTTGAACCCATTTATAATGGATTCTAACCGATATATAGTCCAAACTATAGTTTTAAAACTTTGGGAAGAAAATCTTCCCATTATGGTACAAATAAAAATTTGAAGAAATTTATACAAAATTGGCTCACCAATGAGTAACCAAAGTTCAATATACTAGTATAATTGTCTAAATATAGCTTTGAACCCCTTTAGAATGGATTGTAACAAATATATAGTCCTAACTATAGTTTTGAAACTTTGGGAAGAAAATCGTCCCGTTTTAGTGCAAATGGGAATTTGAAGAAATTTACACATAATTGGTGACCAAGGAGTAACCAAAGTTCAATATATTAGTATAATAGTCAAAGTATAGCTTTGAACCCATTTATAATGGATTCTAACCAATATATAGTCCAAACTATAGTTTTGAAACTTTGGGAAGAAAATCTTCCCGTTATGGTACAAATGAGAATTTGAAGAAATTTATACAAAATTGGCTCACCAATGAGTAACCAAAGTTCAATATACTAGTATAATAGTCTAAATATAGCTTTGAACCCCTTTAGAATGGATTGTAACGAATATATAGTCCTAACTATAGTTTTGAAACTTTGGGAAGAAAATCGTCCCTTTTAGTGCAAATGGGAATTTGAAGAAATGTAGACATAATTGGTGACCAAGGAGGAACCAAAGTTCAATATATTAGTATAATAGTCAAAGTATAGCTTTGAACCCATTTATATTGGATTCTAACCAATATAAAGTGCAAACTATAGTTTTAAAACTTTGGGAAGAAAATCTTCCCGTTATGGTACAAATAAAAATTTGAAGAAATTTATACAAAATTGGCTCACCAATGAGTAACCAAAGTTCAATATACTAGTATAATAGTCTAAATATAGCTTTGAACCCCTTTAGAATGGATTGTAACGAATATATAGTCCTAATTATAGTTTTGAAACTTTGGGAAGAAAATCGTCCCTTTTAGTGCAAATGGGAATTTGAAGAAATGTAGACATAATTGGTGACCAAGGAGGAACCAAAGTTCAATATATTAGTATAATAGTCAAAGTATAGCTTTGAACCCATTTATAATGGATTCTAACCAATATATAGTCCAAACTATAGTTTTGAAACTTTGGGAAGAAAATCTTCCCGTTATGGTACAAATGAGAATTTGAAGAAATTTATACAAAATTGGCTCACCAATGAGTAACCAAAGTTCAATATACTAGTATAATAGTCTAAATATAGCTTTGAACCCCTTTAGAATGGATTGTAACGAATATATAGTCCTAACTATAGTTTTCAAACATTGGGAAGAAAATCGTCCCGTTTTAGTGCAAATGGGTATTTGAAGAAATGTAGACATAAATGGTGACCAAGGAGTAACCAAAGTTCAATATATTAGTATAATAGTCTACATATAGCTTTGAACCCGTTTAGAATGGATTCTAACCAATATATAGTCCAAACTATAGTTTTGAAACTTTGGGAAGCAAATCGTACCGTTTTGGTGCAAATGGCAATTTAAAGAAATGTAGATATAATTAGTGAGCAAGGAGTAACCAAAGTTCAATATACTAGTATAATAGTCTAAATATTGCTTTGAACCCTTTTAGAATGAAATCTAACCAATATATAATCCTAACTATAGTTTTGAAACATTTGAAAGAAAATCGTCCCGTTATAGCACAAAAGGGAATTTGAAGAAATTTATACAAATTGGCTGACCAAGGAGTAACCAAAGTTCAATATATTATAATAATAGTCTACATATAGCTTTGAACCCCTTTAGAATGGATTGTAACGAATATATAGTCCTAACTATAGTTTTGAATCATTGGGAAGAAAATCGTCCCGTTTTAGTGCAAATGGGTATTTGAAGAAATGTAGACATAAATGGTGACCAAGGAGTAACCAAAGTTCAATATATTAGTATAATAGTCTACATATAGCTTTGAACCCGTTTAGAATGGATTCTAACCAATATATAGTCCAAACTATAGTTTTGAAACTTTGGGAAGAAAATCGTCCCGTTTTAGTGCAAATGGGAATTTGAAGAAATTTACACATAATTGGTGACCAAGGAGTAACCAAAGTTCAATATATTAGTATAATAGTCAAAGTATAGCTTTGAACCCATTTATAATGGATTCTAACCAATATATAGTCCAAACTATAGTTTTGAAACTTTGGGAAGAAAATCTTCCCGTTATGGTACAAATGAGAATTTGAAGAAATTTATACAAAATTGGGTCACCAATGAGTAACCAAAGTTCAATATACTAGTATAATAGTCTAAATATAGCTTTGAACCCCTTTAGAATGGATTGTAACGAATATATAGTCCTAACTATAGTTTTGAATCTTTGGGAAGAAAATCGTCCCGTTTTAGTGCAAATGGGAATTTGAAGAAATGTAGACATAATTATTGACCAAGGAGTAATCAAAGTTCAATATATTAGTATAATAGTCAAAGTATAGCTTCGAACCCATTTATAATGGATTCTAACCAATATATAGTCCAAACTATAGTTTTGAAACTTTGGGAAGCAATTCTTCCCGTTATGGTACAAATGAGAATTTGAAGAAATTTATACAAAATTGGCTCACCAATGAGTAACCAAAGTTCAATATACTACTATAATATTCTAAATATAGCTTTGAACCCCTTTAGAATGGATTGTAACGAATATATAGTCCTAACTATAGTTTTGAAACTTTGGGAAGAAAATCGTCCCTTTTAGTGCAAATGGGAATTTGAAGAAATGTAGACATAATTGGTGTCCAAGGAGTAACCAAAGTTCAATATACTAGTATAATAGTCTAAATATTGCTTTGAACCCTTTTAGAATGAAATCTAACCAATATATAATCCTAACTATAGTTTTGAAACATTTGAAAGAAAATCGTCCCGTTATAGCACAAAAGGGAATTTGAAGAAATTTATACAAATTGGCTGACCAAGGAGTAACCAAAGTTCAATATATTATAATAATAGTCTACATATAGCTTTGAACCCCTTTAGAATGGATTCTAATCAATATATAGTCCAAACTATAGTTTTGAAACTTTGGGAAGCAAATCGTCCCGTTTTGGTGCAAATGGGAATTTGAAGAAATGTAGACATAATTGGTGACCAAGGGGTAACCAAAGTTCAATATATTAGTATAATACTCAAAGTATAGCTTTGAACCCATTTATAATGGATTCTAACCAATATATAGTCCAAACTATAGTTTTGAAACTTTGGGAAGAAAATCTTCCCGTTATAGTACAAATGAGAATTTGAAGAAATTTACACATAATTGGTGACCAATGAGTAACCAAAGTTCAATATATTAGTATAATAGTCAAAGTATAGCTTTGAACCCATTTATAATGGATTCTAACCAATATATAGTCCAAACTATAGTTTTGAAACTTTCGGAAGAAAATCTTCCCATTATGGTACAAATGAGAATTTGAAGAAATTTATACAAAATTGGCTCACCAATGAGTAACCAAAGTTCAATATACTAGTATAATAGTCTAAATATAGCTTTGAACCCCTTTAGAATGGATTGTAACAAATATATAGTCCTAACTATAGTTTTGAAACTTTGGGAAGAAAATCGTCCCGTTTTAGTGCAAATGGGAATTTGAAGAAATTTACACATAATTGGTGACCAAGGAGTAACCAAAGTTCAATATATTAGTATAATAGTCAAAGTATAGCTTTGAACCCATTTATAATGGATTCTAACCAATATATAGTCCAAACTATAGTTTTGAAACTTTGGGAAGAAAATCTTCCCGTTATGGTACAAATGAGAATTTGAAGAAATTTATACAAAATTGGCTCACCAATGAGTAACCAAAGTTCAATATACTAGTATAATAGTCTAAATATAGCTTTGAACCCCTTTAGAATGGATTGTAACGAATATATAGTCCTAACTATAGTTTTGAAACTTTGGGAAGAAAATCGTCCCGTTTTAGTGCAAATGGGAATTAGAAGAAATGTAGACATAATTATTGACCAAGGAGTAACCAAAGTTCAATATATTAGTATAATAGTCAAAGTATAGCTTTGAACCCAGTTATAATGGATTCTAACCAATATATATTCCAAACTATAGTTTTGAAACTTTGGGAAGAAAATCTTCCCGTTATGGTACAAATGAGAATTTGAAGAAATTTATACAAAATTGGCTCACCAATGAGTAACCAAAGTTCAATATACTAGTATAATAGTCTAAATATAGCTTTGAACCCCTTTAGAATGGATTGTAACGAATATATAGTCCTAACTATAGTTTTCAAACATTGGGAAGAAAATCGTCCCGTTTTAGTGCAAATGGGTATTTGAAGAAATGTAGACATAAATGGTGACCAAGGAGTAACCAAAGTTCAATATATTAGTATAATAGTCTACATATAGCTTTGAACCCGTTTAGAATGGATTCTAACCTATATATAGTCCAAACTATAGTTTTGAAACTTTGGGAAGCAAATCGTACCGTTTTGGTGCAAATGGGAATTTGAAGAAATGTAGACATAATTGGTGACCAAGGAGGAACCAAAGTTCAATATATTAGTATAATAGTCAAAGTATAGCTTTGAACCCATTTATATTGGATTCTAACCAATATATAGTGCAAACTATAGTTTTAAAACTTTGGGAAGAAAATCTTCCCGTTATGGTACAAATAAAAATTTGAAGAAATTTATACAAAATTGGCTCACCAATGAGTAACCAAAGTTCAATATACTAGTATAATAGTCTAAATATAGCTTTGAACCCCTTTAGAATGGATTGTAACGAATATATAGTCCTAACTATAGTTTTGAAACTTTGGGAAGAAAATCGTCCCTTTTAGTGCAAATGGGAATTTGAAGAAATGTAGACATAATTGGTGACCAAGGAGGAACCAAAGTTCAATATATTAGTATAATAGTCAAAGTATAGCTTTGAACCCATTTATAATGGATTCTAACCAATATATAGTCCAAACTATAGTTTTGAAACTTTGGGAAGAAAATCTTCCCGTTATGGTACAAATGAGAATTTGAAGAAATTTATACAAAATTGGCTCACCAATGAGTAACCAAAGTTCAATATACTAGTATAATAGTCTAAATATAGCTTTGAACCCCTTTAGAATGGATTGTAACGAATATATAGTCCTAACTATAGTTTTCAAACATTGGGAAGAAAATCGTCCCGTTTTAGTGCAAATGGGTATTTGAAGAAATGTAGACATAAATGGTGACCAAGGAGTAACCAAAGTTCAATATATTAGTATAATAGTCTACATATAGCTTTGAACCCGTTTAGAATGGATTCTAACCAATATATAGTCCAAACTATAGTTTTGAAACTTTGGGAAGCAAATCGTACCGTTTTGGTGCAAATGGCAATTTAAAGAAATGTAGATATAATTAGTGAGCAAGGAGTAACCAAAGTTCAATATACTAGTATAATAGTCTAAATATTGCTTTGAACCCTTTTAGAATGAAATCTAACCAATATATAATCCTAACTATAGTTTTGAAACATTTGAAAGAAAATCGTCCCGTTAGCACAAAAGGGAATTTGAAGAAATTTATACAAATTGGCTGACCAAGGAGTAACCAAAGTTCAATATATTATAATAATAGTCTACATATAGCTTTGAACCCCTTTAGAATGGATTGTAACGAATATATAGTCCTAACTATAGTTTTGAATCATTGGGAAGAAAATCGTCCCGTTTTAGTGCAAATGGGTATTTGAAGAAATGTAGACATAAATGGTGACCAAGGAGTAACCAAAGTTCAATATATTAGTACAATAGTCTACATATAGCTTTGAACCCGTTTAGAATGGATTCTAACCAATATATAGTCCAAACTATAGTTTTGAAACTTTGGGAAGAAAATCGTCCCGTTTTAGTGCAAATGGGAATTTGAAGAAATTTACACATAATTGGTGACCAAGGAGTAACCAAAGTTCAATATATTAGTATAATAGTCAAAGTATAGCTTTGAACCCATTTATAATGGATTCTAACCAATATATAGTCCAAACTATAGTTTTGAAACTTTGGGAAGAAAATCTTCCCGTTATGGTACAAATGAGAATTTGAAGAAATTTATACAAAATTGGCTCACCAATGAGTAACCAAAGTTCAATATACTAGTATAATAGTCTAAATATAGCTTTGAACCCCTTTAGAATGGATTGTAACGAATATATAGTCCTAACTATAGTTTTGAATCTTTGGGAAGAAAATCGTCCCGTTTTAGTGCAAATGGGAATTTGAAGAAATGTAGACATAATTATTGACCAAGGAGTAATCAAAGTTCAATATATTAGTATAATAGTCAAAGTATAGCTTCGAACCCATTTATAATGGATTCTAACCAATATATAGTCCAAACTATAGTTTTGAAACTTTGGGAAGCAATTCTTCCCGTTATGGTACAAATGAGAATTTGAAGAAATTTATACAAAATTGGCTCACCAATGAGTAACCAAAGTTCAATATACTACTATAATATTCTAAATATAGCTTTGAACCCCTTTAGAATGGATTGTAACGAATATATAGTCCTAACTATAGTTTTGAAACTTTGGGAAGAAAATCGTCCCTTTTAGTGCAAATGGGAATTTGAAGAAATGTAGACATAATTGGTGACCAAGGGGTAACCAAAGTTCAATATATTAGTATAATACTCAAAGTATAGCTTTGAACCCATTTATAATGGATTCTAACCAATATATAGTCCAAACTATAGTTTTGAAACTTTGGGAAGAAAATCTTCCCGTTATAGTACAAATGAGAATTTGAAGAAATTTACACATAATTGGTGACCAAGGAGTAACCAAAGTTCAATATATTAGTATAATAGTCAAAGTATAGCTTTGAACCCATTTATAATGGATTCTAACCAATATATAGTCCAAACTATAGTTTTGAAACTTTCGGAAGAAAATCTTCCCATTATGGTACAAATGAGAATTTGAAGAAATTTATACAAAATTGGCTCACCAATGAGTAACCAAAGTTCAATATACTAGTATAATAGTCTAAATATAGCTTTGAACCCCTTTAGAATGGATTGTAACAAATATATAGTCCTAACTATAGTTTTGAAACTTTGGGAAGAAAATCGTCCCGTTTTAGTGCAAATGGGAATTTGAAGAAATTTACACATAATTGGTGACCAAGGAGTAACCAAAGTTCAATATATTAGTATAATAGTCAAAGTATAGCTTTGAACCCATTTATAATGGATTCTAACCAATATATAGTCCAAACTATAGTTTTGAAACTTTGGGAAGAAAATCTTCCCGTTATGGTACAAATGAGAATTTGAAGAAATTTATACAAAATTGGCTCACCAATGAGTAACCAAAGTTCAATATACTAGTATAATAGTCTAAATATAGCTTTGAACCCCTTTAGAATGGATTGTAACGAATATATAGTCCTAACTATAGTTTTGAAACTTTGGGAAGAAAATCGTCCCGTTTTAGTGCAAATGGGAATTTGAAGAAATGTAGACATAATTATTGACCAAGGAGTAACCAAAGTTCAATATATTAGTATAATAGTCAAAGTATAGCTTTGAACCCAGTTATAATGGATTCTAACCAATATATATTCCAAACTATAGTTTTGAAACTTTGGGAAGAAAATCTTCCCGTTATGGTACAAATGAGAATTTGAAGAAATTTATACAAAATTGGCTCACCAATGAGTAACCAAAGTTCAATATACTAGTATAATAGTCTAAATATAGCTTTGAACCCCTTTAGAATGGATTGTAACGAATATATAGTCCTAACTATAGTTTTCAAACATTGGGAAGAAAATCGTCCTGTTTTAGTGCAAATGGGTATTTGAAGAAATGTAGACATAAATGGTGACCAAGGAGTAACCAAAGTTCAATATATTAGTATAATAGTCTACATATAGCTTTGAACCCGTTTAGAATGGATTCTAACCAATATATAGTCCAAACTATAGTTTTGAAACTTTGGGAAGCAAATCGTACCGTTTTGGTGCAAATGGGAATTTGAAGAAATGTAGACATAATTGGTGACCAAGGAGGAACCAAAGTTCAATATATTAGTATAATAGTCAAAGTATAGCTTTGAACCCATTTATATTGGATTCTAACCAATATATAGTGCAAACTATAGTTTTAAAACTTTGGGAAGAAAATCTTCCCGTTATGGTACAAATAAAAATTTGAAGAAATTTATACAAAATTGGCTCACCAATGAGTAACCAAAGTTCAATATACTAGTATAATAGTCTAAATATAGCTTTGAACCCCTTTAGAATGGATTGTAACGAATATATAGTCCTAACTATAGTTTTGAAACTTTGGGAAGAAAATCGTCCCTTTTAGTGCAAATGGGAATTTGAAGAAATGTAGACATAATTGGTGACCAAGGAGGAACCAAAGTTCAATATATTAGTATAATAGTCAAAGTATAGCTTTGAACCCATTTATAATGGATTCTAACCAATATATAGTCCAAACTATAGTTTTGAAACTTTGGGAAGAAAATCTTCCCGTTATGGTACAAATGAGAATTTGAAGAAATTTATACAAAATTGGCTCACCAATGAGTAACCAAAGTTCAATATACTAGTATAATAGTCTAAATATAGCTTTGAACCCCTTTAGAATGGATTGTAACGAATATATAGTCCTAACTATAGTTTTCAAACATTGGGAAGAAAATCGTCCCGTTTTAGTGCAAATGGGTATTTGAAGAAATGTAGACATAAATGGTGACCAAGGAGTAACCAAAGTTCAATATATTAGTATAATAGTCTACATATAGCTTTGAACCCGTTTAGAATGGATTCTAACCAATATATAGTCCAAACTATAGTTTTGAAACTTTGGGAAGCAAATCGTACCGTTTTGGTGCAAATGGCAATTTAAAGAAATGTAGATATAATTAGTGAGCAAGGAGTAACCAAAGTTCAATATACTAGTATAATAGTCTAAATATTGCTTTGAACCCTTTTAGAATGAAATCTAACCAATATATAATCCTAACTATAGTTTTGAAACATTTGAAAGAAAATCGTCCCGTTATAGCACAAAAGGGAATTTGAAGAAATTTATACAAATTGGCTGACCAAGGAGTAACCAAAGTTCAATATATTATAATAATAGTCTACATATAGCTTTGAACCCCTTTAGAATGG